>OZ035873.1:45992260-46154760 GCA_964034865.1 Eristalis intricaria | reverse complement strand
TGAATGGCCCTCAAAATAGGACCCTCAATCCCATACTCCTGTAGAATACTTCAGAATTTACCTCGAGGAACTCGGCCATATTTCATTTCTTTTTATTGTTTTCAAATATCTGTACTTTATGAATTAATATTCTTGTTTAAGTACAGGGCCTAAAATATTACATTAATTCAGGAATCTTAAATGTGAGAGCATGGTTCTACTATATTAGAATTTATTTTAAATGCTACCCAATTGGAGAGGTGAGAGAATCAAGCCAACCAGAATTGTCTGTACTCGGTCTTGGACCGTTTCTGTGAAGGTAGATGATTCCAAAAGTGTACACCATGAATGAAAAAATGCCTGCGCGACGTTAGACATGTATGAACTGAAGGTTTCAACGTGATATTACGACTCGATCGACAAAAGGTATTTTTTCATAAAGATAGTTAGGCTGTTTATTTTGAATGATTTTGAATAATGGGATGCATGTTCTGTAGCTTAAAAATGTCTCCACTTCACTTCCAAGGAGAGTGCGACGTTGTTCTGAGACATGATCAAATCTTCGGAGGTTAAATACATAACGTACAGTCACGTTGGTTGCTTTCATCAATTTTTGCAGAAAAAATTATCACAGGCAGAAAATAATTCACAGCCGTACGTTAAGATTGGTACTATGAATGAAATGAAATTTACATTAATTGGGAGTATAAATTTGCTAATTGACAAACCTCTTAGAGACGCATATTCCTTTGATACTGCACTGTCTATGTGCTCAGTCCATGTTAGTTCATTATTTTTAACACATGTTACATATTCAACTGGAACGGAGAACGGAAGGGATGGTGTTTTGAAAATGGAATGACTTTGGTTTTGTCAGGATTAAGCGTGAGACCATTTTCTTCAGCCCACTTCGTAATTGAGCTCAAATCCTCATCGTCAACAGCTATTCCTATATCGTCGTTACTTTTAGCAAGGCTGTAACACAGCTATGTCCTTTTCGGAATCCTGATTGCATAGGGTTACCGTCTCTCTCAATGTGTTCTTTAATCATTCGTCTGATAATCGATTCGAACACTTTCGACAAGAACGGAAGAATGGCAATTGGCCGAAATTCAGGCGGGTTTGTTTTCTTGGGAACCGGGATAATCTTAGCTTTTTTTCCAAAGTTCGGGGTTTGTCGAGGTCATAATAACCGTATTAAATATGTCGGTGATGTAGAGAAGTATGATTGGGAGTAAAAACTTTCTGAAGTCGGGGTGAATATCGTCCAGTCCAAAACGCTTTGTCTGAATGGAAAATATTGCACAACCGACTGTATGTATCCATTCTTTCTACTTCAAACCCATTTTCTCTCATGTTGTTTGTCTTTGGTAGAGACACATTGGATGGGACAATGGATGATACAGAGGTGAAACGCTTATTTAAATCCTCCGGATCTATACTATTATCATTATATCGATTGTTTATTTTGGTTAGTCCGATATCTCGCACCTGCTTCCAAAAAAACCTTGATGACCGGTTATGGTTAAATTTTGCCATATAATAGCTACACTTAGCCGACCTTATCAGCAAGGTTACGTGGTTTCTCCAGGCTTTGTATTCATTGTGCATATCCGTGCATCGAAATCTTCTCCATCGTCGGAATAAAAAGTCTCTATTTCTGATCGCGAGGGTGATTCAGTGGGTTAACCACGGAGATGTTTGACTTCTAACAACACGAGTACGATGAGGATCATCTCAACTTGTTTATTAACATCAGACGACATATATATACTATTCCATTAAACATTTCTGCAATCCAAAAATAAATTATTAACATTAATGCTACGGAAATCACGATACTGTACAATCTGTGGACAATTTCTTAGAACAGGAATGTCAAATGTAGCAAGCACAACATCATGGTACAGAAACACGGGCACAGTAAGTTGAGTATACGATTTCACTAAGCTCTGGTTCTTAGTTAAGATTACATCCACCAATGACGGCGAGCAGTTTGGTTTAAAATGAGTGGGTGTTTAGGATGGTTAGGTTGAGAGAACGGATTGAGCGACAGAAAGGAGAGTTTGGTGTCATTTCAAGAAGATTCTAATTGAAATCACCACAAATTATTATATTTGGTGTCAGCGAAGAAGTCTCTTCAATATTGTAACAGGCATAATTAGGGTGCGCAACATCCGGGGGCATATACAAACAACCAACAACCCACTTACTTAAGATTTCTACGAAATAAAATTAACTACCGTCTTCATGGAGCTTACAATGCATTTCGATTTTATACCATTCCGAATGTACGATCTTAAGGCAGCGATCTGCACAATATAGTCTAAAGCCATTGAGAGTAAGCCAAATCGTTCTATCCAGGGTCGAACCATGTCTCGAAGACACATATAATATCCATCAAGCTGTTTTCAAGGATTACTTTGAATTCGTAGAACTTATTTACTAGGCTTTGTGCATTTATGTGACATACATGAAGACCATCGTGACTTTTACATAAGGCATTTATTAATACATTTTTTTTCTCATTCATGCTACTACCTATTTGATCGTTTATGTTGTTCATTATTATGGGTGATAACAGAGTGAGAAATCGAGTACAGATAACTTTTCAGCTTGTTTGAAAGAGAGAGAGGGATTATAAAAGAAAGGAACCGAGATAATAACCTTACAATACAGAAGAGTGATAAAACAATAGAGTAGAATTTGGCGCATAGAAAACAAAATGGCAAATGAAACCGATAGCAGCAAGAATAAATTATATGTAGAATTAAATTACAAATTTAACATTCGAAAATTAAATTCAAACATCAAAAAGATACCTAAAAAATAAATAAGATAAATGTTGCGCGTTTAGGTTCAATGTTGTTCATCAGTTCGCAGTCCAGCTACATTTTTGAGATCATCCATGTTACGAATAAGAATTGATGGTTGCTCAGTTTATTGCAACCACGATGGCTTACTGTGTTTTGCTCGTTCAGCTCAATGAGCGAGTCATTCACTTTGGGCGAGCATTGTTTTTGCTGTGAGAGCGACAGCGTCGTGTTTCGAGAGGCATTGTTGGACTATGGGGAGAGTTTCAAATCTATAACCGAAAAGGCAAAACGAATATGCAAAATAATAGAATTAAGATTAAATAGCGAAATCACTTATTGAATTAAACGAATTAAACTATTGCGTCTTTTGTACGTAAATCGTGTTCTAGAGCATTAAAGCCTTATCTATAATGAGAAACTCGCGAATGTATTTGGACGATGAGAAAAGACGTCTAGCACTTGTGGTAATATGCCTCCCAAGCCTTCTCAAGTACCATAGTTAGAGTGAAAGCTGGTCGGTTGTACTTCTGTCGGGACGAAAGCCGCACTGTTCATCCCTCATCCTGTGCTCGTCCATTGCTCTAGAAAGTAATAAATGGTTCAGTGTTTCATTTCAATTTTTTATTTATTATTATATGCATGATAGTTTTTTTCACTTAAATTGCATAACTGGCTGAAGTAAGCTTCAGTTGTTGCCCTCATAATTTTGCAATAAGATCACAGCTATTCCTGTACTAGCTTCAGTGTGTATTTGATGTTATAAAAAATACAGAGAATTGGCTCAGCAGCTCATTTTTATTTGTAAGTTGAGAGTGGGATAAACTTCCTAAAGAATCACGTGAGTCCAAGAAGTCGACGAACTTACATTGCATTTCTTGGATGCTAGTACTCTTTAATTGCTAGAGTTTTTCCACGACCCGGACGAGTCCGAAAATTAGCATTTCGACAACCGCAACGTCAAGCCTTCTTTATGCACGATCTAGAGAAACTCCCTCAGATACTCCATATTTTCTTCTGCAGAGCATGTCGCGACGATCACTTTATCAACGTTGCTAATAATCTTGCTACCTAAAGAATTGATCAGCTGTGCCATCATGCGTTGAAATGCACACGGGACATTTCGCAAACCAATGCGATTAAGAGTTATAGTACCCACTAACCCCACACCGACAATAATATAATATTGTTGCGTCAGCGGATTCCCTCGTTATTCGTCATAAAACCATATTTAGGCGCCGGCTGTTTTCCGTCGCCATCGGTCATCGTCGTATCACATTTCAAACGTGTTCAATTTCGAAACACACTGTTGGTGCATTAATAAATGAGCGCCAGTTCGAATGTGCAGAACTGAAAGATTAGCAATTGCACTCGAACCCAAATGTTGATGGATATTCGAATGACCCGGATAAAAAATATTGCCATTCAGCATGACGCAATACTGAAGCATTGTGAATTCATGTGCAAAGGAGTATATTGTGGAATTCGTTGGGAGGTTTTTTGTAGGCAAAATTAAATATAGAGTTTATTCTTAAAATAGATTCAATAAAAGAACGACCCGAGAAAGATCCCGTATTTTTTTTTCTTCAATGTAAAGAAGTTCAATATAAAGCTGGCGCAGTCTGTAGGATTATCAAACGAAGAAGCGGCATTTTAATGTGTAATTGGTAATCCATAGAATCAAAAATTCTCAAAATATATTAAAAAAAATAAATAAAGTGAAAAGATCTTAAGCTCAATACCATCGGTGTGAAGTAAAATTGACAAGGTTTTTTTTTAATTCAATTTATCATTGAAAAAGTGAATTTTAAATATCGTCATTTTTGACGTTGTTTAGCGTGATGAATGCAAAAAAAAAACAATAAGAATAATACCGGTATCTATTGAAGAAGCTACATTACGTTTTTTTTTATAATTTGCGCGTCCTTAAGGAGTTGCTAATACCCTTATGTGTCTGCGGTCTCCCTCCATACCTTCGGCCCGTGCTGTATATTGACGGGCCGAAGGTATGGAGGGAAAAAGAGAGAGGAGGTACCTGTCCACATTGGTCTTAAATATCTGCGGGTTGTAGTCTGTGGGAAATATTAGGCTGGGAAGAGCATTCCATATTCGTGCAGTGCGGCTGAAGAACGAGTCTCTGAATTTAACTGTGCGTCCGAAAGTAGGCTTAAGAGTATACTGGTGGGCATTCCTGGCGAGACGAGTATTGCGGGTGAATTCATGGAGAGGATTAATGCAGTTGGCTAGCTCATTTGAGGATCGTTTGTTGAAATAACGATAAAACACGGACAAAGAACAGACGGTACGTCGATGTTCGAGCGAGTCTAATGACTCTGCGATATTGTTGTCACCTATAAGTTGTATCGGATTCCATCAAGTAGGTGCAGTGTAGTCTTGGGGGCACCAGACCAGATATGAGCGTTGTACTCAAGCTTGGGGCGGATGTACGCCTTATAAATTAAAGCCAAATCAGAAGGGGTGAAATATTTCTTGCATTGATTAAGGAAACCCAAACATTTCGCAGCATTTTTGGCGACCTCAAATATGTGATCGTTACAACTAAGTGGATGGAAACTTTTGCGGTTTCATCGGCACAAGCGCCATTCATGGATAATGGCTGATTATCAAGGGTTCGCTTGAGTGACAACAGACAGCATTGAGTTTTTGAAGCATTGAATGCCACTCTATTGTTTTTTCCTCAGTTAATTATGCTGTCAAGATAGGAGAGGATACAGGGATACAATTCTTGAGATGGAATCGGATAGCGCATCAAATTCGTTCAAAGCTGAATTGCTATCCAAGCTTCGACTTCTATAAATAAAGCAGTTGTGGAAAATAAGAGAAATACACACACACACAACCAAATAGAGTGATAGTAAATATTTCTAAGTGATTTTGGCACAACATTAAACAAAATTGAGGCATACACCCCGAAGTAAAGACACCAGCCTTTCGTAAATATTCATCCGCAGTAAGCAGACATATAATAATATGACTCATTCTTTATACATACAATATTATTGTTAAAGTTTATAAATAGTTGTATATATATATATATATATATATATATATATATATATATATATATTTATCTGTCTCAATTGATCCCAATGCCAATAGCCTTCCCGAATTCCATGACGATTCTATAGACCTACACACTTTTGTAAATTTAATAGATAGGGAACACTCGATCTTACATGCCTATCACACCAATTATTCTCCGACCTTATTCAAAGCAAGCTGAAAAAGAAGGCTAGAATGACACTAAAGATAAATTGTCAAGCAACTACCTGGTGAGATATAAAAGTCATATTACAAAACAATTTCGGCAACAGGCCTAGTTGCTAAGAACTCTTTGACTAGTTACGCGGCACCACTTATAAGACAAATTCCTTAGATTTTAATAACGAAATAAAAAGAAAACTTAGGAATTCGAACAATAAAATCCTCGTCATCTTGGGAACAGGAGACAATACCAATATATGCGCCCAGAACAACATGCGTGCAGCTTTAAATATCTTTGAGACCAAGATCCAAGAACCAGTGGATATTCTTTTTTAAGCAGGATACGGCATTTTCTACACGAATTTTCGATTAATTTTGTGTTTACCAACAAACAGACTAGAAAAAAGGGTTCGAGTTTCTCAAGCTCATAATGATACCACTACGCGAAACCAAACACCACAGAATAGGAATCATTTCCAAAGCCAATATTCAAACAGATATCCAAACCAAGGACAAAATCGACAACAACATCGTCACCAAATGACTAAAAAAACGCAGCCACGGAGAGCTAACTACCAACATGACAGGTACAATAGGGGTGGTGTACACAATGGAAACTTTAACAATTGTCCAAGCGATAATTGGGAGACTAGAGCGAACCCCCACTGAGTGCATGGATGCTGATAACTGAAAATTAGAATTCCAATGTTTGCAGAGATAGGAGACCCAGAATTTGAAATAGAATTCTTAGTGTGTAAATTCCATAATACTTGATACATGATGGTCTAGTAGGGAATGATATTTTAAAGAATTTCAGTCCAAAAATCTACTACGAAAATAATATTTTAGAAATAAACTAGCAAACCCGGCGAACTCCGTTTCGGCACCAGATGGCTTCGTTTTTTTGTAACATTTCGTTTGAGGATTAAAAGATGAAGAAAAATTATTTTTCTTTAATATTTGAAAAGGAAAAATTTTATTTCATTTCACAACAGTAATGAATTCATTTCGATTACAAAAACGAAGTTTAATTTAGTTGAACTTCTCTAAGTAAAAAATGAAAGAGAATCCAAAGTAAATACTGAATCGAAGCGTTATACGTGTCCGCAAAAATTGATCCCAATGCCAATAGCCTTCCCGAATTCCATGACGATTCTATAGACCTACACACTTTTGTAAATTTAATAGATAGGGAACACTCGATCTTACATGCCTATCACACCAATTATTCTCCGACCTTATTCAAAGCAAGCTGAAAAAGAAGGCTAGAATGACACTAAAGATAAATTGTCAAGCAACTACCTGGTGAGATATAAAAGTCATATTACAAAACAATTTCGGCAACAGGCCTAGTTGCTAAGAACTCTTTGACTAGTTACGCGGCACCACTTATAAGACAAATTCCTTAGATTTTAATAACGAAATAAAAAGAAAACTTAGGAATTCGAACAATAAAATCCTCGTCATCTTGGGAACAGGAGACAATACCAATATATGCGCCCAGAACAACATGCGTGCAGCTTTAAATATCTTTGAGACCAAGATCCAAGAACCAGTGGATATTCTTTTTTAAGCAGGATACGGCATTTTCTACACGAATTTTCGATTAATTTTGTGTTTACCAACAAACAGACTAGAAAAAAGGGTTCGAGTTTCTCAAGCTCATAATGATACCACTACGCGAAACCAAACACCACAGAATAGGAATCATTTCCAAAGCCAATATTCAAACAGATATCCAAACCAAGGACAAAATCGACAACAACATCGTCACCAAATGACTAAAAAAACGCAGCCACGGAGAGCTAACTACCAACATGACAGGTACAATAGGGGTGGTGTACACAATGGAAACTTTAACAATTGTCCAAGCGATAATTGGGAGACTAGAGCGAACCCCCACTGAGTGCATGGATGCTGATAACTGAAAATTAGAATTCCAATGTTTGCAGAGATAGGAGACCCAGAATTTGAAATAGAATTCTTAGTGTGTAAATTCCATAATACTTGATACATGATGGTCTAGTAGGGAATGATATTTTAAAGAATTTCAGTCCAAAAATCTACTACGAAAATAATATTTTAGAAATAAACTAGCAAACCCGGCGAACTCCGTTTCGGCACCAGATGGCTTCGTTTTTTTGTAACATTTCGTTTGAGGATTAAAAGATGAAGAAAAATTATTTTTCTTTAATATTTGAAAAGGAAAAATTTTATTTCATTTCACAACAGTAATGAATTCATTTCGATTACAAAAACGAAGTTTAATTTAGTTGAACTTCTCTAAGTAAAAAATGAAAGAGAATCCAAAGTAAATACTGAATCGAAGCGTTATACGTGTCCGCAAACTATCCGTTTCATTGAAGTGCTCTTTGGTAAACCAAATTTTTTGTTTTTTGGCCTGACGTTAACACAAACAAAGCGGATGGTTTCCCAACTCGTGAACACGCAACGTATAGCTCATGTGAAAACCCCTGTGAAAAACAATGATTTTCTAAATTTATCCCGCAAACACTAAGCGATTTGCTTTGCGACTTGTTAATTGTCATTACGAACGCAAGGCAAACCGGAAATTGCAATCGTTTGAAGTCATACAGAAGATCAGTCGGAATCATTGGTATTCGAGGAATACATACATTTTCACCTGCGTACTTTCCGTTAATAATGGTTGCCTCAATCACATTCGGTATTGCAATCGTTTGAAGTCATACAGAAGATCAGTCGGAATCATTGGTATTCGAGGAATAGATACATTTTCACCTGCGTACTTTCCGTTAATAATGGTTGCCTCAATCAAATTCGGTATAAGTCTTTTCACAGCAAGTCGAGTACCGTTGCAAATTCGCGGTGGATTCAAATTACGCAATATCATAATAACTGAACCAACATTGAGTTGCAAGTTATGTGGTGGAAATCCTGGTAACTCCAGAGAGTTCAAAAACTCCGTTGGATAATTTACTGCATCATCGGGATTTGTTATGGAATCAACGGATTTGTATGACACCAAATCGCCAGCGATTTTTGATTGAATGGTGAAATTCAGTGCGTATACATCATTATTATTTGCGGCGAGAATTGCTCGTTGACTTAACCAAGCATAATTCTGCTTATTCTCACTAATTCTTGGGAAAATATTTCCAATAAGAGCTAATTGAGAGTCTACAAATCGGCAAAAGTCGTTGGTAAGAGTAATTAATCCAGTTGTTGCATCAACTGGAACTTTTCCCTTTCCAACAGCTAACAATTGTTTGGAAAATTGTGCAGCACTTTGATCATTTTGAAGTTGAACTCTCATATTAGTGGTAAGCGATAATGTTTTTACGTTATTCCACAAAGGTGATACCTTCAGGCAAGCATTCAATTCATCTGCTCGCGTTCCACCGGGAATTACTGGCAACGTCTGCCTGAAATCGCCTGCCAACAATATCATCAAGCCGCCAATGATGTTGTTATTTCGCCGAAGATCCTTCAGTGTTAATGTGCAGTACGACCGCCATCTAGAAGAGTCGCCGCAATTCCAGATGATCCTAACGCCAAAGCTATGTCACATCTTGATCGAATAGTTGCCAAAATCAATGAAATGACAAACGTTTTCCCTGTTCCTCCAGGTACGTCCAGGAAGAGTAGACCACCAGTTATTAATGTCCACCGCTTGCATTAAAAATTCAGCAACGGCACATTATTTCGAACGGATTCCTGCAATGTATCAACATTGTATTGCAGCTCTCGAATTAATTCTTGGTTGAATGCATCGTGCATCGATCGATTTGGCGCAAGCATTCATACTTCCATCAGTAGCTTGTTTGCAATAGTCAAGCATTGATCCTCAATCAGAATCAATCCTTTATTGTAGATTTCATCGGTTATTTGCATGTCGGGATTATTTGTTCGAATGCGCAAACGATGCAAGATAACTTCACATATGTCGTCTTTGTATTTATTCCATAACTGATTTGGTTGTGAAGGGAAACATGTGGTGATAATAATTGCGAACAGCGTTCGTATTTGGTACGCATTTGATGAAACAACTGAATCTGCAAGTGTTAAATCCCAGAATCGTTCTCCAGCAAACCCAATAGTTGGGAACGGTAGGATGTCCTGTAATCTACCACGCGATGCGTCGAACAGTTGGCAGGCGACTCCTCTACGAATCGGATGTCGTCCGCGAACACGAAGATCTTCTCCGGTTCAGTAGAGCGATCCCTGCTCGAGACAGGAGAGAGAGTGATAAGGAGCGGCACTTCTTTTGGTGGTTACACCAGAACTAATCCCCGCCTTCGCCGTCCCTGCCCATATGATATTAATTGTTTGGTTGGTCTAACGGCCCACTTACCTGGTTGTAAGGCAGATAAGAAAAAAAAATGAAAAAAGGAGGTGCACAAGGCCATGTGGATTATATATGTTACGCATATACATAACATACACGCCCTTGCGTACACGTCCGTAGTATTACGGACATAGATTAAGTATTTTTTTATATGTATTAAGGTTTTTAGATTTAGGTTAGGTAATAATAATAACAATGTATAGAGCGCCAAGTTTTTCTTAGTTTTCTTGGCCAGTAAGCCCTAAGCAATAAAGTCTGTCCTAAGGACAAAAAAAAAACAATACTTTAGATGCCGAAAGGCAAATAGTAAGTTAGATTAGAATATTTTAGAGTACCCGCGAAGGGTCAGTAAGATATTAAGATAGATTTTTACGTCATTTTTGTCTAGTATAAGTTGTCCTGAGAAATAAAATAAAAATGAAATTTAAAAAAAAACCCAATAGTTGACATGCTTCTCGATATGTTTGGCATTGGTGGCCATTCGCAGTTTTCAAATGCGCAAATGATTTTGGTCCACGTACATTTACCAACAGCAGTAGCAAATAAAAACATACATAATTTCTAGGATGAACTGAGCTGATGACCTAGCGCATCAGTGGAAAACATCTGTAGCCAATCTGGAACTAGGGTTCCTTGTTTGCGACGTTGTAATTTCTTTGTTGATTGATTCCGAGTGTAGTACTTGGGCATTTCAACGTACATCAGCGTCGCTGCGAATGGATCTGCTTCACACATTGCAATGCAGCTAGTCAATGTTGTCGATGGTGGTCTCTCAGCTCGATGTGCCGCATTAGCCTCAGTGAAGTAAACTCTTTGTCCATTTTCCAAATGCACTGCTAAATCTGCAACTGTGGGATATCTTTCATGAATTTTAAATGACAATAATCGCCACAGTGCTTCCACATCCACATCCATCATAATTTTGAGTTTTTGCTGAGATATTCTGGCGATAATGTCATGGCGATCTAGCGGTTTTTGGCCCGGGTCCAACTCACGTTCAATTTCCATCCACTTCGGATTGCATGTGAACGTAATGAATAAATCCGGAGTTCCATAATTTCGCACGTACGTCAAAGCGTCTTGAGCGTATTCGTGCTTGTGGCGTGGACTTCCGATATAAGCTGATGGAAGAATCGTCAGGCGTCCAATATTCTGAACATTACCATCTGAATGAATAGCATCACGCAAGTGTATATAGTCCTCAGATCGTCGCTACGCCTGATTGAATCGGATGAACGCTAAACGTTCGGTCTCGACTTTGACATACATGTCGACAGCAAATTGCCGGGATAGCCGACGGCACTTCAGAATGACATCCTCCTCATGTGTACGAATCATCATATGGTACGCATAGTACTTCATGGCGCTTAGATTTTTGTTCGTTGATACGCCTGAAAATGCAAAATTTAATGGATTGTTAATGGAAACCAATAATAGCAATAATTAGTGTGTGAATATTGTACCTGTAATTGGATCGACCATCTTCAACGTGATGTCGTATCCGTCTTGCCCTTGCCAATAAATGATTGGATATTGTAACGCATCGTACAAGCGAGGTGTCTCGTTTACACGATGCATGATATTGCTTCTTCGCTGAACGACAATGTTTCGTGATTTAGTTGGATCGCCAACAATAATCGCAGCGACATCATCAACGGTGGCTGCATTGAATCTTCGCACATGTTCACCTGTTGGGGTATGATGCGCTCTTATGACAAATTTGTGCGTATCCGATGGCATTCGTTCCAATGCTGTTTTGATCACATTAACCACAGCGTTATTGGTGTGAAAAAATGCTTGCAACTGTTCAATAACTCGTCTCTTTAACTGTTGTGTTCCCTGTATATTGAATAGCACATTCAGCTGATCCACCATCGACGAAATGAAATATATTTGCAAAAATTGATGCTGTTCATCTGGTGTTGGCACCACTGAACCACACAAATGATATATTTGTCCTTGTATTTGTCATTGCAAACAATCATTTGTTGAAGAATTTATTATTGATTATTGTTTTTGCTTACTGGCCAAGAAAAACTTGGCGCTCTAAACATTTTTTCTTAAATTTTCGTAAAACTAGCTAACCCTAACTTTAATTAACTTAAACTATGTCCGTGACATTGCGGACGTGTGTACAAGGACGTGTACGTTATTTATATGCTGGACATATATAATCTACACGCCTTTGTACACCTTTTTTTTTATTTTTTGTTGTGTTTTAATTTTTTTTTGTTTTTTGTTTATATATTTTACTCTAACTTAAATCTATGTAAGTGGGCTGTTGTCCAACAGACCGACTATCCGATCAGGCGTTGGCGATGGCGGAGACTGGTTCTGGTGTAACCACCAAAAGAAGTGCCGTTCCTTAGCACTCTCTCTCCTATCTCGAGCGGGGATCGCTCTACTGAACCGGAGTTGATCCTCGTGTTCCCGAGCGATATCCGATTCATAGTGGAGTCGCCTGTCAACTGTTCGGCGTACAGCGTGGAAGGTTATAGAACATCCACTCATGTCCTGAATCAGATTTAACGAATCTAAATAGTGGAAAGCCTCAGGTGGAATAAAGCCGGTGTAGCGCGCCCTCTCATGATACATAAAGTTCAGATAATAAGCCCCGAAGATCAGACTGTTGGTAGACATCATACTCCTTGCAATGTGTCGTCGCGTTAGTGAAATTATAAAATTATCTACTCTTTTCACGTTAGCCCTGTTGTAAAAGACCTCGTTGCGATAGTACTTCTTGTACTCGGATTCAGGTGTCCGATACAACCGGAGACAGGTCCTAAGACACCGTCTCTCGAACACCCTCAACTTTTCCATCTGGGAAGGGCTCACGTTGAATCAAAGGGGACAACCATATACCATGACTGGCCTTATGAGGGCCATGTAGCAGATTACCTTCACCCTGGTATCAAGTTGGCTACTGTAAAACAGCTTTCTTGCCACAGCAAAGGCTTTTCTAGCATTGGTCAAAGCCTTCTCTATATGTTTGTTAAAATACAGAAAATGATCCAACCAAATGCCGAGATATCTGACTTCACTTTTCACGATTAGCGGCTGGCCCTGAGGGTTAATAATGCAGAACTCTTTCCAGTTCGTACGCGTATCACTTGAAGCCATGTGCACCGGGGCACGGAAAAGAACAGTTTCACATTTTAGGAAGTTGATAAGCAACTTCTAGTCATTACAAAATCCAGTTATTTTATTTGCATCCCGTTGCAACAAGGTGATTATGACTACTACCTTCGGTGCTGATCTGTAACCCACTAGGTCATCGGCATACGCGATAAGGTGCGGCATAGACCATAGAAGATCTGCTGTAAATATAGAGAACAATAATGGGGATCCTAAAGCCCTGTTGTAGACCGTTTTCTATACTAAATATTCTACTTGACGTTACGCCGCCACATTTCACGACGAACAGACGGTATCAAATGCCTTTTCAAAATCGAAAAGTTTTTGAGGATGCCATTCAGACTGATAGGGCCGTCCGATCCACGTTCCAAATATTCATGAAGGCAATATTCCGAGATTATATAGGAAAGATATGTTTGTTAAACATGGAGTACATAATTATGCTATCGACTTCACTGCAAGAACACATTGAGTCAATAAAGAAAATATTCCAAAGGCTTAAAGAAGTCAATTTAAAAGCACAATTAGACAAATCCAAACTCCTTAACAAAGAAAAAGAGTTCCTTGGACATATCGCCACAACCAATGGAATCAGTCGATCACAGACCTCTGAGCAGTGGGGTGATTGTTCGCGGGAGCGTCGACTTTAAATAATTAAACAAAATCAGTACGTCGGATGGAGTGGAATGCCTTTTAGCTGTCAGCAGCAACAACTTTGACTCGCTCTCCTCTGACACAGAAGATGAATTTGAGTGTACTTCGAATGAAGGTAACGAAGTTGAGGACATGCAGGGGAAAACTCAGCGACTCTTGCATGAAATCAAAGAGCTGAGCGAGGCCACAGCGAGGAGATTTCTGCTGGATCAGCAGAAACAGCAACAACAAGTGGGCTGCAGCGCAGCAACAATAAGAACATCAACTGCAATTAACCCAGCAACAACAGCGGCCAAAACAACACAACAATTGTGAGCTGTTCAACAAACATCAACAACACAAAAGCAGCAATCAGCAACTCAACAACAGACCCAGAAGAAAGAAAGTGCCGCCAATTAACATCTACAAGGCGGATATTGAACAAACTGTCAAGATGTGTAAGGAGGCCGTAGGTTCAGGTAATTTAATTTAATTTTAAATAAATAAAGGCGCTTAAAAGTACACAAAAGGGAGCAACTGACAATAGTCGGCTCAAATGGATACTCTGCGGGAACGCGGGGCTGACAGTTATAGTACCCACTAACCCGCACCGACATAATATTGTCGCGTCGGCAGTTTGCCTCATCACTCGTCACTTTATATAAACCTATTTTGGCGTCGACTATTTTCCGTCGCCGTCGGTCATCGTCGTATCAAGTTTCGAAACGTGTCCAGTTTCGAAACACAATGTTGGCCCATTAATAAATGAGCGCCAGTTCGAATGTGCAGAACTGAAACATCAGCAACTGCACTCGAACCCGAATGTAGATCGATATACGAATGACCGACCCGGATAAATAATATTGCCAGTCAACATGACGCAATATGGAAGCATGGAAATGCATGTGCAAACGAGTACATGGGGAAATTGATTGCGAGGCTTGGTTTAGGCAAAATTAAGTGTAGAATTTAGTCTTAAGATACATTCAATAAAGGAATAACCGAGAAGGATAAGACGCGGGGTCTTATTTCTTTTTTATAATCAAAATAATTTTGATTGAAACTGGCGCAGTCGGTAGCTTATAAACCATGTGCTCAAAGACTTTATTAATAAGATATGCCTCGTCTACATGGCTGATATCATCGTGTTTTCGACATCTTTACAAGAACATATGGATAATCTTAATAAAAATTTCAACGTCTAAGGGAAGTAAACTTAAAAATACAACTAGATAAATCAGAATTTCTAAAGAAAGAGACAGCATCTCTTGGGCATGTTGTAACCCAAACTGGTATCAAACCTAACCCTAAGAAAATCGCATGTGTGGTTAAATTTCCAATCCCCAAAACAACAAAACAAATCAAACAACAAACATATCTTAGGACTAACGGGTTACTACCGCAAATTCATAAAGGATTATTCAATCATTGCCAAACCAATAACTAAGTTTCTTAAAAAGGATGCAATGATTAACGCAAATGATCCAGATTACCGAAATAGTTTTGAAACATTAAAATGATTTCTTACAACCGACCTAATCTTACACTATCCTGATTTTGATAAAGAATTTACTTAAACTTTTTTACTTAAACAGATGCATCCAACTACGCGATTGGAGCAGTGCTCTCGCAAAAATAACCACCCAATCTGCTACGCGAGTCGCACACTTAATGAACACGAAATCAACTATAGCACAATAGCACTCCCTGCTATCCACAAAATATTTCAGACCATATTTGTTCGGACGCAAATTTAGTATTGAAACTGACAACAAACCACTGAATTGGCATTTTTCTATTAAGGAACCAAATTCGTTTAGTTTTCTGGCGACTCGAGCTTTCGGAATTTGACTATACAGTAGAGTAGAAGAAGGGACCAAAAAATAGTAATGCTAACGCACTGTCCAGAATCGCTCAAACAGAAATTCATACAGTAGAAGCACTACAATTTAATCCCATAAGAACTACAGAATCACCAATAAACATTTTTAAAAACCAAATAGTCATAAAGAAAACAATATCAGGTTCATTAAAAATACGAAACTTAAAAATCTTTAAGAATAAAACTAATATACATATACAAAAGCATTGGATAGAGAATCTATAATAACCCTTCTAAAAACTCATTTTAACAGAACTAAACAAAATTTACACCGAACTTTTCTCAAGCAACACCAATTTTAAAATCTTAAGGGGTTCACGAATATTGCAAGATGTAGATAACGAAGAAAAGCTAACCGAGCTTATTGAAAAATAGCATATGAGAAATAACCATAGGGGTATTGGTGGAGTATACAAAGAACTAAAAGACGAAATATACCATCCCAACTTAAGGACTAGAATCA
Source organism: Eristalis intricaria (assembly GCA_964034865.1). Classification (NCBI taxonomy): domain Eukaryota; kingdom Metazoa; phylum Arthropoda; class Insecta; order Diptera; family Syrphidae; genus Eristalis; species Eristalis intricaria. The sequence continues at coordinate 46,138,303 of OZ035873.1, read as the reverse complement.
CACAATTTATTAACAATTGCGAAATATGTTCTATTGAAAAATATGATAGAAAACCACCCAAAATACCATATAAAATAACGGAAAAATACCCTTGAGACAAAACGAAATAATACATATAGACGTTTTTTATAGATCAAAAAATACACTATTCATGACAATGATTGACAAGTTCACAAAATAAGCCCAAGCATATAAAATTACAGGCCGAAGTTGGACAGAACTAAAAATAACCTCTTACAATATACTAGTACTCACGGCAACATGAAAAAGATAGTAGTTGACAATGAATAAGGATTCAAAGCTATACATATACAAGATTTCTTAAGAAAAGAAAATATTGAGATCCATTACACCTCAAATAGTAACCACTCCTCAAATGCAGATGTAGAAAGGCTGCATAACACAATCAATGAACACATCCGTTTATTAAGACATAGTAATGAAAATCACTCAGAAACAGTGGAGGAGAAAATACTTCGAATCATAGGCTTCTATAACAACACCATCCACAGTACAGCCAATAAAAAAACCCGGTTAAAAATATTACATGGCTCATATAAGGCCAAAGAAAAAGTTTCAGGATAGAGAAATCCCCACCATTAAATTAAAAACAAGGAAATAAACACCTTAACCTATACGCGACAGTCATAGATATAAATACTACACTACATATACACGTAGTAAATATAATATATATGTAGTAAACCAACACAAATCACCACAAAATCCAGTATCTTACTTCTGCATATATTATAAGAATTCTTTGGAGAATCGAGTAACATGAACCAAATAACCCTACTACTGTAGTACGCCCACATCGTGCTGATCAAAACACAAACAATCGAAATCAAAGACCTTACAAGCAACGATGGATATCTCCCAATAAAAACGGGAGAGCAAAAAGCCATTGACTATTATACGAAAATCCTTCATATCATTAATACCATGGATGGTATGGTACGAATGGACAATCGAAATCATCCAGAACAACATTAACACTCTACAAACATTTACAGCAAGCATGAGACCTAGCGCAAGAATCCTAGATTCTATAAACAAACCTTTTATTCTCTTACCTTCTATTAGGCAAAACTTGATTACTTAATTCCACATTTTAAACAAAAATGCGGATTGATTAACTTAGTAGGAAAAGGAATGAAATATATAGCAGGTACTATGGATAGTGATGGCGAAATATAAATCACGAAAAATCTAAATTCTTTAGCAACAAACCAAAAATCTCTTTTAGAAACAAACAACCGGTTAACTTTAGTCAGTAATACACTATCCTCACTGTGGTATAGCGCCATCTGTTAGGCGATATTTGTTAAGGTGCCACAGCGCCCCCTTGTAGGCTGTAGTTACATTTCATTATTATGTCATTTCATTTATGTCATATTCAAATGTCAAGTTAGTTGTAAAGAAATAAACAGAATAAAGATCACTCCACTTCGCTTCTGACTACCGGGTGTAATACATCGTATTGGCGACGAGGACAAAAAAAAAAAAAAGAGAGCGTGTTACATACATAGATTATTTTAGAACTTTTTTTTTTGTGCAGTGGGTAGTAAACTTAAAAGCATACAATGGCTAACGCAGACAACACTATTGGTATCATGGAATACGGGAGTTCAGTCACATGTCACAGTAATACGGGAGTTCAGACCAGGAATGGACGTGCATTGGAGAAATTGGAACGAAGTATTAAATTCGCATTTTGTGGAATCCGCGTGTGAAGAGGATTGTGTCAAAAGGTCGGTGTTGTTGAAGGCTGTGGGCCTAGAAGCATATGGGTTACTGCAAGAGCTGTGTGATCCGGTATTACCGGCTTCGAAAAAATACGAAGACTTGTGCAAGCTGTTGGAGCGGCATTATTCGCCTCCCGTGACAATTTTCCGAGAACGTAGAAAGTTTTTCGACGCGTGGAAGTTGGAGTGCGAATCGGTGACCACGTGGTACGCACGAGTGAAGAAGCTTGCGATGAATTGCAAATTTGGCTTACAGTAAGATGCATTCGTACTGAATAAATTCGTGACCGGGTTTGATGGAAACATTTTCGAACGGTTGTGCGAAGAGGATGGAAATCTAAAGTGTGAAGATGCCTTAAAAAAGCACTTACGGCTGAAGTCAGGATGCAAGCACAACAAAATATGCATAGCAGTGAGGTTAACTATCTTCCTAGGCAACGGAGGAGCAAAAATAACAGTAAAGCGGACGAAGTGGCAAATGGCAGCAAGCAGGTTATGAGCAACAACAAAGTCAGAAGAAGGTGCACGTATTGCGGTTGGAAAAATCACGCCAGTGAAAAGTGCCGGTACAAATACAGTAAGTGCCATAAATGCAATAAAGTGGGGCACTTGGAAAATGTGTGGAAAAGGGTGTATTGGTGCAAGTGGACAATGCTGATTGGGGTACGACTGAAACCAAACGGTGAGCTTCGCATTTGCAGAGATTACAAGTCTACCATCAATAAACATTTAGTGGATGTTAAATATCCATTAGCGCGTATTGAAGAGTTGCTTGCTTGTTTAAAGGAGACTTTTTCACGAAGTTAGATCTGTCTAATGCGTATAACCTGTTGGTGCTAGACGAGTCATCATAATTGTTGTGTGCCTGCAGTACTCACATGGGTATTTTCAAAATGACGCGTTTGCCTTTTGGCGTCAAGACTGCAGCAGCTATTTTCCACAAGACGATAGAAAACATTTTACGTGGTATACCAAATGTAGTAAACTATTTAGACGATATAGTCATAACTGGAGCTGCTTTTCATTAGCATGTAAAAACTTTAGAATTAGTGCAGACTGGAGTCAGTGGGTCTTCGCCTCAATGTTAGAAAGTGTGAGTTTTTCAACGATAAGGTTTCCTATGTAGGGTTTAACATTGATCGAAACGGGTTGAGTAAGAATAGAGACAGAATGTCCGCATTCGTGGGTATGTTGAATTATTATTCAAAATTCATTCGGGATTTCGCGCACAAAATGGCTCCGTTTTATGAACTGCTAAGAAAAGATGCAAAGTTTATATGGTCAAAATCATGTCAAAAAGCATATAATTTGCTTAAACAAGAAGTAACGTCGGACCAGATTATGGTACATTTTGATCCTAAGAAGACTATTTTGTTATCTACTGATGCACCGAATGTGGCAGTGGCAGGCATTTTATCACATAAGACTATGGAGCATTACGATAGTCCAGTGGCATTTGTTTCGAGACTCAAGCGGAGAAAAAGAAGCATTGGCAATTGTTTTCAGTGTAACTAAATTAAAACATTACTTGCTGGGCAATCACTTCCTTTTAGAATCCGATCACAAGCCGCTGTTGGCAATATTCGGTGAGGAAAAAAAAGGTTTCCAGTAATGGCGCAGATGAAGAGATGGGCATTCATTTTATCCGGTTTTAGTTATAGTATGCGGCACATTAAGGGTTCTGAAAACTTTGCAGATCACTTCTCTTGTTTACCGCAGCTTGTTTTAGGGGAAGAAGACAGTGAAGCCAAGTGGCGCGACCCTATTTTATCGAAATTAATGGAGGCAATTCACCGGGAAAGAGTAGACTCGTTTGAGGGGCAGGATTTTAGTCCATTTCGAAATAGAAAGAGCTTTCAGTAGAATATAACTGCGTTCTATGGGGTACAGGGTAATTATCCCTATGCAATTGCGTGGTATGATTTTCGCTGAGTTGCATCGTTCTCATTTAGGCATCGTCAAGACCAAGGCCTAGGCACGGTCTTTCGTGTGGTGGTCTAAAGTGAATCAATGCATCGAATGGGCTATCGCCAATTGTAAGCGTTGCAAAACATAATGAGAAGTCCTCACTTATTCCCTGGGTGCCTACCGAATCAGTGTCCTATTAAACAATTTTATTTTCTCATATTTATCGATTCACATTCAAAGTGGGTAGAGGTATGCAAAACCAAAGATATTACCACCTATTTTACTATTTCGAGGTTGCGAAAACTTTTCTCCAGATTTGATTTGGTGGATATTTTGCCATTATCTAGCGATAATGGGCGCCAGTTTACGTCGGGGGAATTCCAAAAATGTTTGACTAGGAATAATAAACGGCATATTTTGACTGCTCCGGGCCATCCCGCTACCTTTCTGCTATGGGCAAACGGAAAATTTTGTTTATATGTTCAAGAAGGCGATTTCGGCTCAGTGATTATAGATAATTTCTTATTTGATTATCGATGCACTAAGCACTGTGCGACAAGAGATACACCGGCAAGGTTATTGTTAGGTAGAGAGCTAAAGAATCGCTTCAGTCTGCTTAGACTACCCTTAGTTAAAGACCAAATTGTCGAAAGTCAGCTATCGAACATAAAAAACCATAAAGGTGCAAGAAACATAGATTTCGAAAATGGTGAAAAAGTTTTTTCCCGCTATTATTGGAATCCTAATAAGGCAAGTTGGCAAAAAGCCACTATTAACGATCGCCTGGACCCCGATCTTACCATTGTAAATTAAGTCGAAATAATAAAATAATTACAAGACATTTGAACCAAATGATTCGTGGAACACCAAATGACAACAAGAATTCAGACAAAACACTGGTTGTTTTAAAAAAGAGCGAAGAATAATTCTATCGATGATGAGGCAAGAATAGGTTACACCACCTGCTTACCACGTTATAAAATATTTACAATGGAAACTACTTCCTTCTTACTTGGTGGTCCACATCAAAAGAGAAAGAGTTTTCACATAGCAAGTAAGTTAAGCTAATCTGCGGCAAAAATTACTGTACAGTTTATCAACGATTTTATGATGAGCAAATGAGAGTAATAAACATATGATGAATAATAGGGTATGTCTTCGTGCATTCAGCAACTGTCAACGCATTTCAGAACATTCACCTCCCCCTGAAGGACGCGGCACCGGACTTTCAGCAGCTGGAAGTGGGGCAACCTTGACTACGGGTCGAATGTACTCCCCAAATTTGGTTAGTACAGTAATAACACGGACCTTACTGTCGTTACCCCGATGAATTTGCGTTATGCGCCCTAAGATCCATTTCGAGGGTGGTAGATTGGGTTCCTTCAGCAACACAATATCATCAATGGCCAAACTCGTTTGGGTTTTCATCCACTTTCGTCTTTGCTGAAATGAAGTCAAGTACTCCTGTTTTACCATGGTCTGTAAAAGATGCCAATTAGTATGAATAGAGACATTTGAAATTTCAAAATCAGGTTGTGGAATAGAGAGGTTCGCCGATCATAAAGTGGGATGGAGTTAAGCACTGTGTTCAGTGTCTGGGGTAGGCCACATTGGGCGTGATTCAAGAATGCTTCAATTCTTGCTAACAGGGTATACATTTCCTCGTATGTCAAAACAGTGTCACCGATTGTCCTCTTCAGGTGTTGCTTAATAGACTTTACGCCTGCCTCCCACAAGCCTCCAAAGTAAGGTGCTGAAGGGGGTAGAAATTTCCAGTCGATGTTATCCTTGGAAAGGTGATCAATGACAATATGTTGGTGCTGTTGACTGAGAAGCGACTCGTACATTTCATTTAGAACACGTCTTGCACCATGAAAGTTGGTGCCGTTGTCACTCCAAAATTGAGAAGGTTTCCCTCGACGAGCACAGAAGCGATCAAGAGCCATTAGGAAAGAGTTTGACGTCAAATCTCCAACGAGCTCCAGGTGAATTCCCTTTGTGACGAAGCAAACGAAAACGGCGATGTAAGCTTTTACGAACCTTGGGTTTCTTCCGCGCGAAAGTCGTAGGCAAATAGGGCCAGCATAATCGCATCCAACCTTGCTGAGGGGGCGCTGGAACCGAACACGTTCTTTCGGAAGATCTCCCATTAATTGGTGGTTGTAGCCTTCCGTTGCCTGAATCATTTGATACACCGATGCACTATTCAGCGTAAAAGATTTCGATAACCGAGAATGTCAAATTCTGTTTTATCATTGCAAACATAAGTGTTGCACCTGCGTGCAAGTAATATCTGTGACAATAGTTTGCAATCAGATCGGAAATAGGATGGGTTTTGCAAAGTATAATGGGGTGTGTGGCACTATATGAAAGTTCGGCGGCCTGTATACGGCCACCAATACGAAGAATACCGCGCGAGTCAAGATACGGGGAGAGGGACGAACGTTTGTTTTTGCTAGGTAGTTCATGTCCTCTTTGTAATGTACCGATTACCACCGACTGAGAATTAGATACAAACCGAATCATATATGCAACAACTCTTAGGCAACGAATCCAATTAGATGATCGAATAACGTATGCTTCGAATATGTTATGTTTATCATTTGATGATATAAATGCTTGTTATTTTGGAAATTTTCTTTTTTCTTCTAAAGCTGCTGGGAGCTCTTCTATTGCTGGAGTTGAATCTGGCCAATGAACTTTCTCCTGCCACAGCCACTAAGGTTCTTTCCACCAAAGCTCATTTGTAGTCAAAGAGGTTGGTGAGATCCCACGCGTTGCACAATCGGCTAGGTTAAATCCTGATCCAATGTGGTTCCAAGCGTTGAAAGGGATCGACGATATAATCTCAGAAGTCCGATTAGCAACAAATACCGACCATGTTTTTGGAGGAGCCGAGAGCCAGTAAAGTACAATTTTGGAGTCTGTCCATGCGAACACTTTGATTTCTTTCTCCTGTAAAAAAATTGTAAGTTTAGCAACAAGACGGGATAGAAGAAGAGCTCCTCAAAGTTCCAATTTAGGCAGAGATACAAACTTTGAATACGCAGTACTTCGATGCATGGCATTTCATTGCGGATAATGGTCCACCGATTTTCAAGTTCCTCAGGAATTCTGTCATCCCAACCTAAGTTTTCCCGCCAGAGATTCTGTAGAAGAATTTTGATGGCTACAGTTACCGGGGAAATAAATCCCGATGGGTCGTATACACGAGAAGCGTTGGATAGAATTCTTCGCTTAGAGTTAGCTGTTGTTGGACCTAACTTCACTCGGTAAGAAAAACAGTCTTTGGAGGGACACCAAAACAATCCAAGAAGTTTTATAGTTTTGAATTCCTCGAATTCTAGGGAAGACATTTCCAGCTGTTCATCTGGAATAGTCTTTAGTAGCGCCCAGCAATTAGTAGTCCATTTACGTAAATTGAAGCCACCTGATCTGAATAAATCGACGAGTTGTCCATGAAACGCTACAGCCCTCGATCTTATCAGCTCCAGTAGGGATATCATCGATGTAAGAGTCTTCTAATACTGGTGCGGCTGCTAAAGGATGCGTTTTGGCTGAATCAATGGCTAACTGCTTTAAGGTACGAACGGCTACATAAGACGCGGGTTTTGTACCATATGTGACAGTCCGTAATCTAAAGTGCCTTACATTCCATTATTCACTGAAAATCTATCTGTTCTGGCGAAATCCAAATTTGTCGATACATTTTTTCTGCATCTCCGGAAATTGCATATTTGAGACGACGAAAGCGTAAGATTACAGAAAAAATGTCTCACGAAATTGTGGGGCCAGCGAGTAGGGAATCGTTTAACGAGATGGAATTGTGAGCTTGAGCTGAACCATCAAAAACAACTCTTAACTTTGTGGTGCTACTATCTTCCTTCAACACAGCATGATGAGGAAGATAGTAGCATTTGTCAGATGCATGATCCTTTTCAGCGGAAGGTATTTCCTCCATATGTTCCAAGGACAAATACTCCTCCATAAATGCTTGGTATTGGTCGCGCATCGCAGGGTTTGAGATAAATCTGCGCTCAGTGGCATAAAGGCGAGTAAGAGCAACGCCTAATGAATCCCCGTAGTCGACGCGTTGTTTATTCTTGAATGGTAACCTTACCATGTAACGACCATCCTTAAGTCTTTTGTGGGTTGTAACGAAAAGGTCTTCAACTCGTTGACCATCAAGAGAAAGTACAGGCTCGAAGTTAACTTCCTCCAAACGCCAAAACCTTTCGATGTTAAAATCTTCTACCTGCGCTCAATGTATCCTTACGCCAGAATCAATATCACCAGCAGTTTTAAGAAAATTGCCGGCGACTACCGAACCGAAAATTGTAGGAACCAGATTAGGAAGATCGATTTCTTGAGAGCGTGATGTTCCAGTGATGATTTCAAATACGCTGTCAATGCCAACTATAATGTCAATAGGACCAGGTTGGTAAAAATTTGGATCAGCAAGTTGATATGCATTCAGATTGCCGATGCTTATATTCTCAATTGGAATAGTTGGTAACAAAGACGTTAACTGAGACAGAACATGACAAGTGACATCGACTTATCTCGAATCAAATTGCGATATAAGCCTGAGCGATACTACTCCATTAGTATACCCGGCTGGTGTAGAACCGACTCCTAAGACAGGGATTCGAGATTGTTTTCGAACAAGTCCCAAGCTTTGCACAGTTGATTCCGAAATGAAAGACACTTGTGAACCGGTATCCAGAAGCAAACGAACGAGTTTATATGCGTTTTGATTGTCGATGGTCTTTGCGATTGCAGTGGGAAGAAGGGATTGGAGACGACGACTGGGTTCGTACGAATGGTTGTTGACGACAGGTTGTTCAATCTTGGCACCCGACGTTGATGAAGACAAAGACGAATTTGAGTTTGTTTCAGGATTGATGCTGATGAATTTAGGTTCCAAAGCAGCCAGGTGCACAGTCGTATGATGTTTCGCTTTGCACATTTTACAGCGGAAGTTTGACCGACATTTGTTCGCATTGTGACCTCCTCTAAGGCAGTTGAAGCATAAGGATTGATCCTTAACGAAATTTCGACGATCGTCAATAGAAAGGGAGAGAAATCTCTTGCAGGTAAATAAACCGTGATCAGATTGACAATTAGGGCAAACTTACTTGGATTCGATAAGGTGTGAACGAATTACGCCTTGAGGTTTATTTCGTGGTTGAACTTGACATAAACGCGACGATGAAAAACACGATTCTAAGCAAACAAACCTGTTATGCAAGGAGTCAAGCAGTTCATCAATTGTGCAATCATCCTTTGAACCAGCATAGTGAGCCCAAGCTTCATTTGTGTCTGGGTCAAGTTTTTGAATCAACAGAAAAATGACCCAGGGATCGCGGCTAATCGATCCTAAAGCATTTAACCCCATGATAACTTCGTCAGCACCATCAATAATTTTTCGAAGAACGGACACGTTAGGAGATTTAATCGATGGTAACGACAAGTATGATTGAACGTAAAATTGTATGATTAGCTGCGATCTATCAAACCGCTTCTCCAATCTGTCCCAAGCCTCTAAATAATTATTATCCGAGATGGTAATTGTTTGGATGAGCTTGAGAGCATCTCCAGACAGGGATGATTTTAAAAAATCGAATTTTTGAGTGGCGGTAAGAGAGGCATTGCAGTCAACCGAACTGATAAAAAGATCCCTAAAAGCTGGCCAATCCCTATAGTTCGCGCCCGAAAACGATGGTATTGTTATTTTCGGCAAACTGGCCGACGATAAAGATGTGTGACTGTTCAAATTCAAACATTCCAAAAGGGTAGCTTGCTGCGCTGCTAGTTTTTCTGCAACAGAATCGTTAGTATAAGGAAGTGACGATGCAGTAAGCTTCTTAATGAAATTCGAGAGCGTAGATTGAGCAAAAAAATATTTAGCTTCATATTCTTCAATTTCAGATTCTGGATTAACGAAATCAGGATTATCTGCGAAATCACATTTGATTTTGTAACGACATAAATTCCGACCACGAATCTTCTAATTTGGCCAAGCGAATTTGCAGCTTTTCAAGAGGCACGTTGCTGTCCAAAGTTTCTGCAAACGAAGCGCCACGTGTCAAAGCACTTTTAATAAGACCACTTTTTATTTTAATTGAGTTCATTTTAAGGGATATTTAATCGAGATCGAGAGTCTACACACGACGAATTTTGCGAGACAACTATTATACACTCAATTAAGATACTTGTGTATGTATCAAAACTGTGAAAGTCACTAATAGACAGTTGGCACACTGAATAAGTATTCTCCCTAAATGCAATAGGAAGCTAATAAAACGATCGATGTTGAAAGTTTGTGAAAATTTTTTGATTTCAGCTCGACGAGAATTTGCGTTGCACATACATCGATAAGTTAATGATCAACCACGTGATTAACCGACATGAACACAGATTTCACTTTGAATGTTTTAGTTCGAAATGCCAATAATTTTATTGATCGATGCGTTGATTCGATTTATCCGACTTACAAAGGACCAAAAAATGTTTTAGAAAAGAGCGAAGAATAATTCTATCGATGATGAGGCAAAAATAAGTTACACCACCTGCTTACCACGTTATAAAATATTTATTATGGAAAATACTTCTTTCTTACTTGGTGGTCCACATCAAAAGAGAAAGAGTTTTCACATAGCAAGTAAGTTAAGCTTATCTGCGGCAAAAATTACTGTACAGTTTATCAACGATTTTATGATGAGCAAAAGAGAGCAATAAACATATGATGAATAATAAGGTATGTCTTCGTGCATTCAGCAACTGTCAACGCATTTCAGAACACTGGTTAAGGAAAATGAAAACATGGGCAATTTATCGGGTTATCCTCGTAACGAAGGAAAAGGGACACCAGTGAGCAAGTCGATGGAAGTACCAGTTGCCTCCGTAGCAGCCGGAGAGGACGAACAGGCAATTGTTCCCGCGGAAAAAACAAAAAAAGAGAAAATTAAGATCATTGCAACGTGTAAATTATAAGCTGTAACTATCTTTTGTATTTATTATTAAATTGAATGTGGATTATGAACTGTAATTATCTTTTGTAAAGTGAATTATATCTGATTTATGCTTGTAGAAGTTGAGTTTATACTTGTAATACTAAATTGATGTAATTTGAAACTCCTGAATTTTATTTCCATACATATGTTTTCATACATATATTTTCTTAGAATTATTATTGTTTGTTTTGTATGGGTTGCTCAACTTGATGTGGGAGATGTGGCATAGCGTGCTAGTAGTTGTAGTATGCCTAGTATGCTGTAGTTATATTTCATTGTTATGTCATATTCAAATGTCAAGTTAGTTGTAAGGAAATAAACAGAATAGAGATCACTTCACTTCGCTTCTGACTACCGGGTGTAATACATCGTACTCACAAATACAGAATATTACAAAACATATAAATATACAACAAAAAACCATAGAAGATTACTTAAAGGGCTTTAAAAACGTAGTACAAAATAAAATACCGACACTCGAAACCGAAATCACTTTCTTACAACAAGCTTACCAGGTTGACAACGACATACATTTTTTACGTAACCACATCGACGACATAGGGCAATTGTTTTCTCTGGGAAGATTAATATTATTCCAACCGATATTTTATGGCAAACATAACTTAAACTTATTAATGACTATGACAGCTACACGCACAGAGAGACAAACATTGTCATCATCTTACTCATTCCAAAATATTCAGACCAAACCTTATCCAGATTAATATTCGAACTAATTCCGAATACAAACAATAAATCCTTATATCTAGAGACACGAGAGGCGTTAGTTAGTTCATATAGAGATATTTTCACTACTAACGTAAAAGATAATCTTTCGAAAAACCAAATTAAATTAAAAGACAATTGTAGAAAGGATGTTATAAACTTTGAAGAGGCACACTGTGCAATGAAATCTTTCCTACAAGAAGAAATAAAAGAAATATTACCAGGTGTAATCATATTAAAAAACATTTACAAGCAAACAATAAATCATAACTGTAACAATATAAAAGTAATGAACGAAAGAACATTTATTATTAAGTTTAAGAACTGTAAAGCTGAAATAAAGAACAAAAAGTATTTTAATCCTAATATGAAAATATACGATAAACCAATCTTAGAAAAAAAGAAAATACATCAATTCCCGATATAAAGTTGGAAAATTTAGTCCTTAAACAAATAAACTTCGAAAAGAATATTGACGAAATATTGTACACTAATAAAAGTTCTAATGTAGTAAGCCTAAGTAGTTATTTGACCATAATGTTAATTATTTTCTCACTTATAATCTTTTATGTATACACCAAACGTAGTAAACAATCTCTCCGGATTTCGTCGGTGCCTCAATCCAACGTTGGGGAGTTCTATTACCCACTCATCACTCGTCACTTCATATAAGTCTATTTTGGCGTCGACTATTTTCCGTCGCCGTCGGTCATCGTCGTATCATGTTTGGAGATGTCTACAATTTCGAAACACACTGTTGGCCAATTAATTAATGAACGCCAGTTCGAATTTGCAGAACTGAAAGATCAGCAACTGCACTCGAACCCGAATGAAGATCGATATACGAATGACCGACCCGGATAAATAATATTGCCAGTCAACATGACGCAATATGGAAGCATGGAAATGCATGTGCAAACGAGTACATAGGGAAATTGATTTCGAGGCTTGGTGTAGGCAAAATTAAGTGTAGAATTTAGTCTTAAGATAGATTCAATAAAGGAATAACCGAGAAAGATGCCGTGTTTTATTTCTTTTTTATAATCAAAATAACTTTGATTGAAACTGCTCACCACTTACTATCGGGGTTGCCTTAAATTATAAGAGAAGAAAACAAAAATGGTTCCGCAGAAGCAGCCCCCAGTGAAAAATCCACTCGGGGCAGCCATGCCCGTAAACTCCTCAAATGACCTACGCCCAAATGGCGTCAAGTCAGAGGAATACGGAAAAGCAGCAACTACCGAAGTTAATGCCGCAACATTCAGTGCCAAGAGCACACAATTCAACGCTGGATTGGAAATTTTTCATTGAAAGACGTATGGATCGGTTAGAAAAGCTGGTACCAAATTTTGTCGCTCCTGCAGAGCCAACCACGTCAACCGTTTTAATGGCTGCGCAGACGAACGAGTTCATTTACAAGATCCTTGCAGTGAATGTAAATTCATTGATTTTCCTCGAAAAAACGAGCAATATAAATTGGACGATCAAAGCCCCGAGCTGATGTTGATTAGCGAAACCAAGCTAACTCGGAGAGGCAAATTGGAGAACAGTAATTATAATGGTATTAGAAGAGACGATCTTCATAAAAATAACATTAAACACAAGGTACAGTATAGAAGTAAGGCACGAAGGTTTCAGGAGTTGGACGCCTGCATCGTGTGAATTTCGCTTCGCCGTGGAAGTAGGTTTTATGCGGTGTCGGTCTACTCCTCTGGAATTCCTATTTCCAGAGCAACTATTTCAGAGCTCTATTCACTCTTTCGATGTCTAAAGCTGGACTCGGAGGACTACTATTTTATTTTGGTCGGAGACTTAAATGCCCGACATGGATATTGGGTGAACATGGTTTCCAATCGCAGAGGGGACCAGCTTTATAGCTAGTTTTGCTTTACGAGTATATAGTTGATTTGAAAGCAACAGAGATCTCGTCTTATCCCAGAAGTGGCTCGTATCTGTATCTCCTGCTGTTAGACGCAAGACTGCAGCTGACAGACACAAACGGGCTTGATGGACATGCTTCTCCAGACAAATGACGAGAGCACTCTTTTCGAACGCGCTTCACATACCGTCCAATAGAAACTTGTCGAGATTGACATGAATCTAATTCAATTGGACGAGACAATCAAACGAACGATGGACAGTACGATAGCGCGGTATATACGTACAAATAACCAAAGCTTGTACTGCAATGCGACAATCGACGCACTCCACCAACAAAAAAGTAGACTTCTGACAAGATTAAAAATCTTATACAGACGGTTTACTGACAAACGTAGTGAGGAAATTAGGACACTGAAATCGCTCATTAAGAAAGTACTAACTTTGATTTAGATTCGGGCTGGGTAGCCCGAGCTTGTTCCCTCAAATAAAAAAATTCTTTAGAAGCAAAAAGAGCGATCTTTCGTGTCTTAAGCTTCCCAGAACGACGGACAATGAACAAATACTCACTACAGCAGATTTTGATCCAGATAACGCCGCACTCGACGACAAGACCCGCAAGAGAAAGTGGAGGTACTTAGTGCAGTCTTTCAGGAAGTGTACAAGCTAAACAAGAGTGTTCGCCCGAACCATTACCTGGAGAACCACGTACTTGCTAACAAGACTCTTCTTCGTGAAGATCTGCAACAATGGCAATCTGAGAACACCGTTCATATCGGAGACAAAACTCCAAGCGGTCTTCGAATCAATATAGAAGAAAAAGTCGGTGACGTGATTCCGACCATTGTGCTTAGACACCTCCTCCTAGAAGTGTTAAGTTTATATGTACACGATCCTATTTCAAATCGCTCTGAATAATGCACATTATCCAGAGTATTAGAAAACTGCGATTGTTCAACCCACATCCAAGAGAGGAAAGGATTCATTGAAGCCTTGCAACCTTCGGTCAATTAGTCCCCTTCCGAATATCAGCAAGGTATTCGAGGAAGTAATAAATAGAGTTCTGATCAACTGAAATAAGGACAAAAATATAATTCCGGAGAACCAATTCGGTTTCAAAGCGGGGCATGACACTATTCTTGCCGCGTCGAAAGTGGTGTCGGATATCCAATGGAACAAGACCCAGAAACCTGCTTAAATTACCTGGAGAAGACCTTGACACCGTATGTTTAGAAGGACTGCTGTACCTACTGTGTGACATGCTTACCGGAAGGCGGTTCGTCGTCAAGAATGCAACGTGTTCTCCACAGGTATTTTTGATGTAAAAAATGGTCTTCAACAGGGCGCCGTTAATTCGCTGATCCTATTAAATTTTTACTTGAGCGATCTCATAAGTTTTCTTCCTCACGTAATTGAACTTCGAGAAGTCAGAAACCATTCTGTTCAGGACGCCGTGGTATAAGGTCTTGGCTTGAAAAACAATTGGCGAAAGTTCGCAATCGTTGGGCGACACGGGCAACCGCTGGCGCTTCTGACTTGATCGGTGTCTATATTTTAACAAACTTGTAGATGCTGCTCTGGCCAGGGCCCGAGGCGCTTTGGCCCTTAGAAACAAACTGTTTTACAACAGCCAACTCGTTGCGAAGGTTATCTGCTACATGGCCCTCATCCGGTCAATGCTCACCTATGGGTTTCCCTATGGGTGTCTTATGGCTTGCCTTCGCCTTTACGGAACTCCAGAGTCCCAGTTCATAAAATTCTATTCCAATGAGGTCCTATACAACAGGGCAAACCTGATAAGAGTGGATAATTTCCTATTGAAGTTGATGAGGCGATGAACTCGTCGAATAACTTCTTCTGGTGGGTGGGGAGAGAGGGAACTCCAGCGTCGAACCATTTAGACCCGGGATAACAGGGGTAGTGCGTTCCCCCTTATGGGACGCAGTCAGTAACTGTCTTGCAGCGGATTAGCCGCAACCTACGGCAAACTCATACATCTTAGGGGAGGTTTTGAGCTGTATATATGTATATATACAATTAACAAAAAAAATTAAATATAATATATACATATATACATATACATATATAAGTATGGACGTGTTTACACCTGAGTGTATTTATGTGTAAACAAAATGTATATAGAGAAGGTACTCATATATATAGATATAATAATAATACACATGCATGATTTTTTAATGCAATTTTGTTTTATTTAAAACATTTTAACTTACATGCTTGACAAATGTACTTAAAACTAGCTTAACTATATTACGAATTTCCAATGTTCTTAACACTAACCTACTGACCCTCTGCGGGTACGCTAAGCTAATCTAATGTAATGTGCCTCTCGGCTTAATCTGCGTTTTTTTTTATGTCATTAAGACATTTTTTTATTTCTTTATTCATTTGCCAAGAAAACTTGTGGCGGGGATCGCTCTGCTGAATCGGAGGAGATCCTCGTGGGTGCGAACGACATCCGATTCATATTGGAGTCGCCTGCCCACTGTTCGGCGTACGACATGGAAGATGATGAGACATCCTTATGGAGCCTGTATAAGGCCACTCCTAGATAAAGGAATGCTTTCCTAGATAAAGGAATAAGGCCGTTAAGCCACCCTTTCATGGTACATACTATTGGGGTAGTAAGCCCCAAAGATCAACCCTTTCATGGTACATACTATTACGCCCCAAAGATCAGACTGTTAGAAGACGTTATAGATCGTGCAGTGGGCCCGCTATTCAGCTTAATAATAAAATTTCCTACCTTGTTAACTTTTGCCACGTTGTACAGGACCTCGTTAGGATAGTACTTCTTGTACTCAGACTCGGGTGTACGATACAGACGGCGACTAAGACACTACCACTCGAGCACCCTCATCTTTTCCATCTGGGAAGGACTCACGTTGAACCAAAATGGACAAGCGTACACCATAATTGACCATACTAGGGCCATGTAGCAGATTACCTTCACTCTGGTATCAAGTTGGCTGCTGAAAAACAACCTCCTTGCCGCAGCTAAGGCTTTTCTGGCTTTCGTCAGAGCAATATCTATATGTTTGTCAAAATACAGATATTGATCCAGCCAAATGCCTAGTTATCTAACTTCACTTTTTACAGCTAACGGCCGACCATGCGGGTCAACTATGCCGAACTTACGACAGTTTTGGCGCGTATCCCGCGGTGCCCTGTACAATGGGGTCCGGAAAAGACTAGTTTCGCACAAGAAGATGTTTATCACCTCGACCTTCGGACCTGGTCTGTACGCAACTAGGTCGTCGGCGTACGCAATTAAGTGCAGCATGGAACCTATAAGATCTGCAGTGACTATAGAAAACAAGATCGGGGAACCGATGGCTCCCTGTTACAGACAGTTTTTAATGTTAAAGAGTAGTGGAAGTTACGTCACCGTTTTTCACAACGAACTTTCTTCCTATAATCATGTCATAGACCATGTATAGCAATGGTTTACTTATGCCAAGCCTGACCAGCTTGAGGAAGAGGCCCTCCAACCATATGGTGTCGAACGCCTTCTCCAAGTCAATCAGACAGGCACCAGTTTTGACGCGGCATTAATGGTATCAAGCCCCAAGAACTCGAATGATTATCTTTTCAAAAACCTTGCTTATGCAGCGGCGATCACTCTACCGCGACGCTATCGGGTCTTGTAATTTTGTAAGTCGAAACACGTCTGCACTTGGTGGAGGTCTGTATGTATTAGGTATTTTTTCTTTAAGTAAAACAGTGTTGTAATTAAGTTTTTCCCTAATTTTTCCTAATATCAACCTCTACATTTGAATTCATTTATTTCATATATATTCATTGTTAGGTTAAGTCGAAAGACATAGAATAAGATTAAGTTTAGCTAAAGTGCTCGCCAAGCGCCAGTAAGTAAGAAGTAATAACAATGTTCGTCCAACTTGTTTTCAGAATTTTTGTCTAGAATGTAAATCTGTTATGAATTTTTAAGATAAAAATTAACTTTAACTGTACTCAGCCAGACCTAAACAAATTTAATGAGTTTTAAATTTCCCAATACTTAAAACAACAAAACAAATTTAACAGTTCGTAGTGCAAACCGGTTATTATAGGAAGTTCATGAGGGACTATTCACTTAATTTGAAGCATTTGAGAAGGACTCTTAAGAAAGACGCCAAAATCGATACAACAAATGCGAACTATCAAAATAGTTTTGAGACTTTAAAAAGACTACTATATTTTTGCTACTATTTTTGCTCTAGTCGCGATCCCTAACCAGGAAAACCATCCAATATGCTATACTTCACAACGAACATGAATTGAGTTACCGCACGATACAAAAAGAGTTGTTAGCCATCGTTTGGGCTACCAAATACTTTAAACCGTACCTGTTTGAGCGAAAATTCATTACAGATACAGACCACAAGCCTCTTACCTATCTTTTTTCAACAAAGCAGCCGACGCACACTCGATCGTTATCTGCTCTCAATTCTTGGAACGATGTGGGCCCATTTACATTGATTAGCAGTAAGCACAAGTAAAATCATCCTGCATTGTTAAGGTGAACAGTGTACGACGGCCTAGTCCGTCGGTCAAATAGAAATTAGAATGTCCTTCAACTGCTTGAACTTGCTTCCGACGTTGAAACTTTTTCGCTGACGCGTTCCATGTAAAATTTATCGGCACTTTGGAGTAAGGTAAAGATCACGCTTTTGCTTGAACACTTTCTGTTGTGAAACCCACGCGTTGTCCATTTTCAAGCACAGTCAAATGAACAAGTGTTGCATGTCGTTCATGGATTGGAAATGATAAATTTCGCCATACTGCTTCATTGCTACGAATGTAGCGCCCTTGACAGTTGCAAATGTACTTGATCGATTTGACAGAATTGCTATACTCAACATTGATAAGTGCCTAAAATGTCTTTGACAGTAGCAGCGAATACGGCACAACCAAAGGATTATCGATTTCAACATCATTGTTTCGCACTTTCAAAATGATGTATTTGGTTCCATCTTTGCCGCCATTGTCATCGACGGTGGAGTGGATATCCGTCGTTTCCAGTAACAGTTTTCGCGACTAAGCCTCTTGGGTACCGTTTTGTGCATTTCCTATTAGACATGCATGGCGAACCATCAGTAAGACATATGGACCGTGAATCATAATTTTGGTAACAAATTCATATAAGCCTGGATCGACATCAGCATTTGGTATGTCTGCTGAGATGACTTGGCCAATTTGATTTGGCGTGATTTTTTCGAATAACCAAATCAAAATATGAACATGTGGCAATCCACGTTTTTGCCATTCGATTGAGTACATCCAACAGCGTGTCTTCCCAAAAACAATATGCTTGACCATGAAATCCATTAAAGCTTTCAATTTCTGTTTGAAGACATGGGCCGTGATGTCATAACGATCTGAATGTGACTGTCCGAGCAACAAAAGTTGTTTAATTTCATCCCAGGCAGGATTGCATATAAACGTAATGAATAAGTCAGGGCGACCATATTAGCGAACATATGTCATCGCATCTTGTGCGTATTCGTGCAAGTGCGTGTACTTCCTGTGAATACAGATGAAAGTATGACGACGTTTTCACGTATCATTTTCCGATACGAATAGAAGTTCAAAGCGCTGACATTTTTATTCGTTTTATTCGTTTTGGCGCTGCACTTAGAAGGTTGTCATGTAATTCTCGCGTATAATATTTTTTACGACGAAAGATGTCATTTGGAAACACGAATTGTACTTCCGAATATTTCGTAAGAAATGTTTCGATTGGATTGTATTACCTGGTACCAATGTGGATAATGGATCAGGTGGTGGATGCAAGTCTGGCAATTTAACTTTCCCAGGTTTTTCACTCTTAAATTTGAGTGCCCTACACACGCACAATTGCTAAATTTTCTCAATAACAAGACTCCGATGAAGATTGCAATCATAATTTTGATCATAATGGAACGCAGCCTGCTCCAATAATGGCATCCATGAATCATTCAGTGTTCGACTAGACCGAGGTGTGCGTGATCGTTTAGCTTCGAGTCTCTGCTCACGTTGTTCGTCAGATTCTGAGGTTCGCAACTGCTTCGTCTTATTATTATAAACATATAGAATTTCTACAATCTCTGATACTTTGTGCGGCATATTTTATAAGAATAAAATCGTTCGTCTTCAATACAAAAAAAAATTATTATTATTTTAAAGCAATTGAAGTGAGTTTGCGTTTACTAACGAAGCGCTGTTAATAAATTTTATCGGCAAGTGGGTTGAAATCAACTACCACAAAAATTCGGATTGGAAGGCAATTGATGATGAAATTTATGATGCAATGTAGGAAAACTCCATAAAAACTCACCAAAAAATACTGCAAAAGAAGATGAAAGTATATAAGGTATAAAAGTATATACGATACGCGTATTCATACACCGAATGGACTATCACTATTGGCAATAATAATGTTTTCCAATCGATTAAAAAAATACAAAAATTCAATATTGAAAAACAGAGCAAAGCACTTATGATTTAACTCGTATCCCACAAAAATTCCAGCTTCCGTATATATCTGATGTGAAATGAATGCTTTTAATCAATCATCAACTGCAATCCGAGAAGCTACTTGTCTAGGATTCTTTTAATCTATTCTAATTACTAACCTAATGATCGATTTAACCCACTCGCGACCGGAAACCACTCATAAAAATCCCTTTTGATGTCTTCGCAGTCCCGACATAATATTGAAAGCAATTATTACCATACAAATTCGACTCTGGGCACTCAGTGCCAAATATATAGTTTTCGGGTCATTGTTTTCCAGTTTTGTTATAATTACATTAACGAATGAAACTTCTCAAAGATACATTGATATAACCCAAAATACTATTATCTATTTGTGTGCGGGTCTATTTGGCATGGTCCAGTGTAAAAAATGTATTTGAAATTGAATTGAAATTCGCTTTAGGCAATGAGTGCCCGAGATACGGGTCTAGGGTTAATGTGGCAAAACTGCATGAAAACTTACCGAAAAACATGCATCAGGATGAAATTTGGATCAGTTTTAAATACACTGAATAGAAGATTTGGAGTATTTTTGCTCTATATTTCTCCACTGGTGATTACAATAGGAAAGAATATGTATAGCTTTATATATTATATATTTATATTATATATTTACGCTTGCCTATACCTATATATGTATATATATATTTTTTTATATAAAAACATACGTTTATAAGTCTACACACAAAAATTGTCCACACAGTAATCAGCTGTTAATGTAATCTTGATTACTCACTACTGTCGGGGAGAGATGGGTAACCGTGGGTACCTTTGAACAGCACATACGATTTTATTAGAGATGTACAAAGGCCCTCTCCCCTAATATAGACTTCTGATAACTATTTGTACACAGATTACAGATTACATTTTGTATTCATTTCGAAAAGCAATAAGATTACAATCAGTTAGATACGGTTAATCAGTAAATCAGGTTAAAAATGTGATCACAAAAGTACTCAGATTACGGTAAACTATAATGAAATACATTTAATCTGCGTATGAAATCCAATCAATAACGCATATAAATTGCAATAATAAGTGATATAAATAACAAAACTACATAAATTTGTACTAACAAACATGATAGACATAAATCCAGCTTGCTTTAAAATGCAATGAAGAGAACTTGTTCTTTTACTTTTCTAAATACATGTGTATTTTCATACACAACTCACAACATAAAGTCGCATACAAAAATTTCTCCCAACTTTCTTTATCTCAAAAAAGTGCACTACTAAGTCCGCATACAATCTATACGCTTGCGTTTCAGTATATATATATAGGTAATATATATAAAAATATGTTAGCCCAGTCAAATATATGGAAGAGAACACGGAACATCAAGTCACATAACAACTTCAAAGTGAGGTAGAAGTAAGCAGTTTGTTTGTGGCTTTGTGAATGGTCTCGGAATGGATGTGCGTGTGCAAACTCCACTAGTGGGTTGTTGATTGCAATGATCTACGAATGTCTGTAAAATATGTAAATCTCAAATAATTACGTTTTTGCTTATTACTTCTGGCATAATTCTGTTTTAAGAATGTTACATCAATCTCTTGGCCAGGAAATGTACTAACCGAAGAATAAAGTCATATTCAAATCTGTTCAATGTTTGTGTGGAAAACATAAAAAACGGTTATTTTAGTTTAAAAAAAATCATATAAAGGGGTTTTAAGTCCCAATACCGGAATTAGGATACTAAAAACCAAAACACATTTCAACGAATTCTGAACAAAGTTGCAACAGACATCAGTGCTATCTTTTACCTTTTAAGAGTCAATAAAGCCCAACAAAACAAACATTGATTTTTATACATACAGATAGCGGACAAAAATGATCTTATGTTTTTGAACAAACTTATATTTACTTAAAATTAAAAGATTTATTTTCTTCATAAAAATTAAAAACTATCCACTCACAAAAATATCAAGTTCATCCTCACGCTTAGCTCTTAGATAAATTTTGTTGAACCGTTTCTCTTCTCTCAGGATCATGGGTGGTACTTTTTCGCACACGTGTTTTGTGTTCACATGTGCGTGCTGTTTTATTATTAGCTCCATTACATTTTTATGGAGATTTTTGGAGCACACAAATATTTCGAGAAAAAGAAAAAACCGAGTTAGGCGCCAGTTAAAAGAGTTCAGTCTTTCCTTCAAGTCTAATATCGCTTGCCTTTATTATTCATCATCGTAGCTTAACGTAACCTACCTTAACAATAATTAAATAGCTTCTTCTTCTTCTTCTTTATTTGGCCCTACTGCCCAGGGTATACCTGGGCCTCAACCGACAACCCTCTCCAGCTAGCACGGTCTCTTTCTAGCTGTCTGGCTCGCACGCCAAGTTGGTTGAGGTCCTTCTCCACCTGGGTGCGCTACCTTAAGTGCGGGCGTCCTCTGTTGCGTTCTCCCACGGGTTCGGAGTCGAAGACTCTTCGGGCCGGAGCTGAGTTGTCCATACGCTCTACCTGGCCTAGCCATCTTAGGCGTTGGATCCGAAGACGCCTGACATCGCTGTACAGCCCCAGAATATTTAAATAGCTTAGCTAACTATAACTAAAGGTGATTGTTCTGTGGTTTGTTGTGTCTGCAGGAAATGCTGACAATGAGTTTAAGAAAAGTGTGCGCGTTTGGTATAATCGTGCTGCTGATGACGCTGCGTCTGAACAAGTGCGAATGTTCGGGGGATCGTGCTGGGGTATAGCTTATGTAAGAAATGAGACTGGGTTTAAGGAAAGTGCGATCGTTTGGAGTGCTCAAGGAGTAAAGCTCGTGCAGGAAATGGTGACGTTGGGTTCAAAGTGGGTTCGATAAGGGTTCCGGATAACTCCTCATTAACTTATATATACAGCCGTTGCCAGATAATTAGAAACGACATTTTTAACTCAATATACTCCAATATTATTTTTTTCAAAATAATCCTTGGAACTTAAAAAGATAAAACTCAATTCATACATTCTCCTTTTTGAAAATATATTCCTAGAGTTATTTTCGCACTAAGACTCAATTTTGAGCTATGACCACTAATTAGAAACGCTAGAGAAATAAAAACAAAAATGTATGTGGTATACCATTCCAGTGGATAGATGCCGAGGCCTAACCAATTCGATGCACAATCGTTGCCGAGCTGTGTTGGAGCAAAAAGTCTTTCCAATCAAGTGCTAGTCATAATAAGACAATATGGTAAGTATCGACATTATTTGTATACATTATTAACTTAAATTTTAAACGTACACTCTCTGAATACCTTCATTAGTATGAAATACACTGAACTGTATTGTAACTAAATTAGGTTGGGGCTGAACTCTTCTTATAATAAACACTTTTCTAAATTTTATTTTCTATTGTAATTTTCAATTTCATCTTATCTTGTCGAATGATTAAGATTTTATTTCCGCTTTCTCCTCTTCGTCTTCTGTTCTTTCGGAAGTGTCTCCATTTTGTATTTTCGTTCATAATCTCTTGTAGGTGATCTTTAAGTTCATTCATCGTTAAGTTTTCAACATTTATAGGCATCACTAAGCAAGTTACATATTTACACCTTACACTATACTGATATTTAAAGTCAGTCATGGGTCCAGATCCCCAAGTTATTTTTTATTTAAAGTTTCCCATATAATTTACTAACTGTTTGTCTTAAATCTTGTAGCGGAAATTCGTTACTTTGAGAGAAATAAACGTAGTATTTAAGACTCGTAAAAGAAAGCCGGATTGCAAAGAATAAAAAAGATCAGTTTTTAATACCCTTAAACGTTAGTTTTTTTTTTTTTACTTTGTCTAATATGGAAAGCGAAACAATCAAAATAGACAAAGTGCAATGTGGAGCAGTGGTGCACATGGGAATTTCAAGTGCGTATTCTTCTGAATGCAAGTGATCTGTTTGAGGTTGTGACGAAACAAATCCGAACACTAAAGTAGAGTTGAAGACTCCTCAGCAAAAGGACAGAAAAGCTCAAAAAATAATTGCGATGGCAATTGGGCAAGCTGTTGTATTTATAAGCTTTGATCAAAAACCAAATACTAGCAGAAGCATGCTCCAGCAGGACTTTTGCTTTTCGAAAGGACAAAAGTGATGGCACTGCAACCCACATAAGCAAGCTGGAGAGTTTAACTCAACAGCTTAGAGAAGCAGGTGAATTAGTTTCTGATTCAATGTTAATTACTATAGTTTTGATGACATTACCCGAAAAATTTACACATTTTTTCAGCGCATGAGAATCCACTGATATAAAACAGCAGAACATATGCAATCCAAGATCCAGGATTATTATGGAGGAGACACGTTAAGGGACATGTGATTTCCAAAGTTCATCCGATGCAGCTTGTTTTTCGCCGATTCTATTAATTTTTAATAATCAAACTCGATAATCTCCAACTTCGTTATAATCTTTATTTGAACTCAATGGGTCGACGGTTGATCTTAGAGTGGTTTTAAAGAATTACATGATATGTCAACGATATGTATCTAATAACAAAACAGCCGTGAGCTTAGAATTTTAGTACATAAAGGTACAAACGTATTATTCATTAAATATAACTTATTGAACTACAATATGAATTTTTTTACACCATTTTTGGTAATAACAAACATTCTCCCCGGCCGTGAACGAAGTTCTCAATGTGATCCAGTCCTCAAGTTGGTAATTCGCCCCATTTGTTCAATTGGCTTGATTTCAGTTGATGATGATCTGTCAACCTCGCTGGTGTTGCTGTTTTTTTTTTAATGTCAAACTTAGCGATATGCTGGGAATTAGACTCAGAAAATTATTAGTGGAAGAGTGTACATAATACAAATTATTAAATAATATTAAATTATTTTTTTTTTGTGAGAAAACTGTGCGTGTTGAGAAAATATACGTATATGCCCGGTTTGCATTTTCGATTTCGCGCGGGTTTGTTTACATTGTTAGAATGACAAGTCGAGGCGAAAATGAATGTAATGATGTGTGTGTAGTGTGGCGTAAATTCCTTTCATGCGATTTCTCGCATGAGAGCGTAGGATTTTTCAATGTTCTATCAGTTTAAATGGATGTAATTAGATAGATCGTGATCTTCAATAAATAAATTTTGGACTATAATTTTGATGTGTATCTTTGGAATGGATTGAGTGACTATTAATTTATTTAATTTTCAGTTGATATTTCGTTGGTGGGTAAAGGACATAATTTTGTTATGGGCCGTTTCACTTCTTCTTGCTGAGTTTTTCGTGTTACGACGCGTGTTACGTGGTTATGGCCGTGATGCTTTTCTTAAACGCGAGCTAAGTTCCATTTCGATGGTGGCAATCTTTCGTCCTTAACAAGTACTAAGTGTCCTACTTCAACTTGAGCTTTCGGGTGTTGCCACTTCGGTCTCTGTTGCAAGCGCGATAAATACTCAGTACTCCAACTTTTCCAGAAATTCTGATACTGGTGTTGTACTCTTTGCCATCGATGAAGACAGTTTAGCTTCTCTTCCTTAAGGTCTTTGTCTGGAATGCTGTTAAGAGGACCGCCAATTAGAAAATGTCCTGGTGTGAGATATTGCAGATCTTTTGGATCGCTGGACATTGGGCAGAGTGGCCTAGAATTCAAACAGGCTTCTATCTGAATGAGAAGCGTTGTGAGTTCCTCGAAGGTGTAACGTTCTGCTCCACCGAAACGTTTCAAGTGGTATTTTATAGATTTGACTCCTGCCTCCCACAATCCTCCGAAATGGGGTAAGGCAGGAGGTATAAGTTTCCACGTAATGCTATCCATAGCTACTGCATCTGCAATTTCATGCCAATCTAATTGAGCTGCTTTCATCATCCGACTTAGTGCCTTATTTGCACCGACAAAATTTGTACCACAGTCGCTAAATATTTGACAACAAAGTCCTCTTCTTCCTGTGAACCTTCTCAAAGCCGCAATGAAGGCGTACGTGGTCATGTCGGTGATTAGTTCGACGTGTATTGCCTTGGTGGCGAGGCAGATAAAAATTAAAGTACGCTTTATGTGTTTTTGAACCTCGGCCGTTCCATGCCTTAACGTCAATGGGACCTGCATAGTCAATACCCGTATTTTTAAAAGGGCGTGAGATTCTAACGCGAGGTATCCATTAATTGTGTAGATGTTCTTGCCCTGAACCGATAGCAAATTGGACATTTCTGAATACAGGCCTTGAAGCTGGTTTTCATCCTCAATATCCAGTAATTATTTCTTAAGTGCGCCATCATCTGTTGTGAGCCGGGGTAAGTCCTTTCGCAGTAACTTAGTGAAGTGAGGACTGCAGCTGAGAATTATGGGATGTTGTTGTTGGTATGACAGTTCCGCATGCTGAAGTCTTCGTCCAACCCTTAATATTCCTTGAGAATCTATGAAAGGATTTAATTCTGTCAGACCCTTGGCTGGTTTACCGCATTGTATAGCTGCTATTTCTCCAAAGAAGGTTTGTTGTTGAACAATTTTAATTATTACTTGAGTAGCTGCCTTCAGTGGGTGAGACAGTGTGATTTTTCCTTTTCGAATGTATATTCTTAAGATTGAAAATAAATCTAAGAGTGTAAGCCATAATTCGTATTAGTTTTGATAAATTAGATATTTTATTGATGACATCATATATTTGATTGTTTTCTGTTACAGTGCAATGCACTCGTACGGAGTGTTTTTCTATTTCCGTGTCAAAACTGGATAATTGAGAAGGATAATTCAAATCCCAATTCTTATTAAGGAAATCTGGACCATTCCACCAAAATCGGTTTTTAGTTAGAACAGAGGGTAGAGTTCCACGAGATAGAAGGTCGGCGGGGTTTAGCTGTGTAGGGATATGTCTCCAAATGTCTCTGTTTGTAAGGCGTTGAACCTCAGCAACTCGATTGCTTGCAAAAGTTGTCCATATAGACGGTGTCGCAACTATCCACGATGAAGTCACTGATGAATCAGTCCAAGCATATTGCTTGACTTTCTCTAAACCTAGGGCCTTCGAAGTGTAATTAAGAAGTGATGCTAGGATAACAGCGCCACACAATTCTAAGCGTGGAAGTGTGACAGTTTTCAGTGGAGCATCCTTTGTCTTGGATATAAAAAGATTCATGTGAACCTTTTCGTGTTGATCTAAGACACGTAAGTAAAATGCTGCACCATAGGCTCCTTGCGAAGCGTTACTAAAACTGTGGATTTCTATGCATTTTTGTGAAATGATAGTGTGTTTCCATCGTGGGATTCGAATATCATTTAACTGAGGGATCTCCTGGGGGAATGTGTTCCAAAGTGTCTTCAATTCTGTTGATATTGGTTCATCCCACTTTGATCCATGTTTCCATAGTTGTTGCATGATCATTTTTGCATGGATTATGCAAGGTGAAATTCAACCCAATGGATCGAAAAGCTTCGCAATCGTAGACAAAATACTCCTTTTAGTGTTGTTGGATAAAACAAGACTTTCGCACTGGAATGAATGAAAATACATCTTCAAGAGGATAGCACGTAACTAATCCATTTCCTGAGATGAAAACCTCCTGACGATAGCAAGCCTCTGACTTGGTCACGTACTCCGGAGCATCTTCAATGGTGTCAGCTCCAGTAATAAGGTCATCCACGTAAGTATCATGTCTAAACATTCCTGCACCTATAGGGAAAGTTTTTTCTTCATCTGATGCCAATTGTTTTAGCGTGCGGATAGCAAGGTAAGGAGCGCTGCTTAGTGACGGTCTCTAAGCGGAATGTTTTGAGTTCGTTCAGCTGATTATCACGCCAGAGTAAGAGTTGATAGTAACTATCACGAAAAGCCATACGCGCTTGTCGGTACATTTTCTCCATATCAATGAAGGTAAATTTGTGAGTACTCTCAATGATATCGTAAGGGTAAAAGATGATGATTTAATGATGTCCTGTCCGAGGTTTTTGCAGCTGCATCAAAGACAACTCGTAATTTAGTTGTCGAACTTGATTCTTTGATCACTGCGTGATGAGGCAAAAAATAATGGTACGGAGTCCTCAATATCTCATCGGCTAGTGGATCAACTTCACTCATATGGCCGAGCTATATATACTCGTCAATGCATTTCGAGTATTCTGCATGCAAAGTGGGGTTTTGTAAAAGCGCCTTTCTAATTGTAGGAACCTAGGTAAGGCTCCTAACTTCGAGGACCCTAACGCAGGTTGTATTCCTTTCTTAAACGGAAGTGAGACATGATACCGTCCGTCTGACGTTCTCCTCGTGTTGAATTTATAATGCTCCTCACAAGCTTTATCCGCTTGGCTTTCCGGGGGTTGGAATGGGGCTTCCTCTATTTCCCAAAATCATCTTATGTTGGCATCTAGATCAATTGTGTTGTGAAATATTTGGATGGATGCTTGTGTCACTGTGGGTGCTAATCCGAACAAGATCCAACCTAATTTAGTTTTTTAAGCAACTGGCCCTGGGGAATTTGTATCTCGCAGAATATTAGGGAGAATGATTTCAGCGTACACATCACTTCCCAGAAGATGATCAACCCTGGCTGGTATGTGAAATGATGGGTCAGCCAATCGGAGTCCTGAAAAGATGGGCCATTTGTTGTAACAAACTCTTTGCGCCGGAAGAAGCCCAGTCAGGGAGTTGAAAACGAAGACACGAGTGTGCCCTTCATATTGAGAATTGCGCGAACTGAAAAATACATCTACACAGCTGTTGCATGCTCCGCTGCAAACCTTCCCCATCCCAGAAACTTCAACAAATGTGCGCTTACTCTTTAGCTTTTGCAACTCAACCGCTGAACCGGTAATGAAAGAATCTTCTGACCCAGGATCAATCAGCGCCCTTGGATCAAACTTCTCACCTGAAGCTGCTTTTACTCGTACCACAGCTGTCGCTAACAAAATTTGTGTATTTGTATTGTGATGAGTGTAAAATGAATTTAAGTGATTTCCCTTTGATTAGAGCGTGGGTGTAAAGCTAAAGCATCTGGGTTTACTGTGGTTGATTGGTATGAGTGTGTCGATTCATTTCTGTGTTGTGTGTTGGGTGTTGTTGAAGATTATGAGGGGTTAAATTGTGTGTGAGTATTTTGGGTTGTGTCATGTAGCGTTTGAATTGTGCGTTGAGCAGTTGGAGAGTTAGTGTTAGTACCTGTCTATGAAAATTGATTTGCGTGTGAAGTACGGGGGTTCCAGTGCATGAGAGAATGGTGTTGCCACTGAAAAAAAAATTGCAGCGTGAACGGCTGGGTTAAATGGCTGTATGCCAAATAATTTTCGCACACACCTATCTTGCCTACTATATTTTTCCGTGCCACCACATCCATTTTTAAGAACTTCTTGCACGCACGAAGTGAATGGGATCCTTTATTACAAACATTGCATTTGTATCTATTTGTGTCTTGTGAGTTTATGTGAAAACTGTTCGATTTTATTATTTTTTTGTTAATTATCTTTGGCTGTTGATCGACAACTTCCAAAGTACGAAAACGCGCTTCTAAGAATTCATATCATTCCTAGAAAGTTGGTAATGCTCCTAATTTTTCTTCCCACAATTGTTGTGTCATTGGCGGAAGTTTCTGGAGAATGCAGTAAGCTAATATTGCATCCCAATGTTGGACAGGAAGATCCAAATTAGATAGCAAATGACGACATTCCGTGAACGTATCCAATAACCTCTTTAATCCACTTGAAGTTTCTTGGCTTAAAACAGGTTGACCAAAGAAAATTTTGAATTGCGTGTTGACCAGTATTCGCTTGTGGTCGTACCGAGATGTCAATGGGCTCTTTTGATAATCCTAATCCCCTTCGTCTACTTTAAGATGCTGAAGAAGTCGTTCAGCTTCGCCCTGGACACTCGATTTTAAATAGTACAATTTTTGAATCTCTGACAGCGAATCATTTCTATGTATTAATGAATCAAAAAGATCACTGAATGACTTCCATTCCTCATAATTTCCAGCAAAAGTTGGAATATTAATTTTTCTTAGACGTAACTCGTGGGCATTACTTTTAACATGCACTGAACTTACCGAAGGTCCCGTTTGAGTCACCTTATCTAGGCCGTCCAGTAGTTCAGGACGATATTCGAGATAATTTTCCTTGATTGCATCGTAGATTTTTTGGGCTTCTTCGATTTTTTCCTGTTGTAATGATGAAACTGCCTCAGCGTTGTATGCGGTGCTTGCCTTGAAGTTTTTCTCCAGTATCTCTATTCGCCCTCGGATATAATTGTTTGTCCTTTGCTTCTCTGATCTATTGCCATAGTTAACAATATCCTTTTGTTCAGTTCCTCAGAGGAAGGATGTTCCTCTGTAGCTTCAGCCTGTCACTCATGGCAAAAAAGTTAAGTAAGCTACTTGTCTAGGATTCTTTTAATCTATTCTAATTACTAAGCTTATGATCGAGTTAACCCAATCGCGACCGGAAACCACTCATAAATATCCCTTTTGATGTCTTCGCAGTCCCGACATAATATTGAAAGCAATTATTACCATACAAATTCGACTCTGGGCACTCAGTGCCAGATATATGGTTTTCGGGTCATTGTTTTCCAGTTTTGTTATAATTACATTAACGAATGAAACTTCTCAAGGATACATTGATATACCCAAAATACTATTATCTATTTGTGTGCGGGTCTATTTGGCATGGTCCAGTGTAAAAAATGTATTTGAAATTGAATTGAAATTCGCTTTAGGCAATGAGTGCCCGAGATACGGGTCTAGGGTTAATGTGGCAAAACTGCATGAAAACTTACCGAAAAACATGCATCAGGATGAAATTTGGATCAGTTTTAAATACACTGAATAGAAGATTTGGAGTATTTTTGCTCTATATTTCTCCACTGGTGATTACAATAGGAAAGAATATGTATAGCTTTATATATATTTACGCTTGCCTATACCTATATATGTATATATATTTTTTCTTATATAAAAACATACGTTTATAAGTCTACAAACAAAAATTGTCCACACAGTAATCAGCTGTTAATGTAATCTTGATTACTCACTACTGTCGGGGAGAGATGGGTAACCGTGGGTACCTTTGAACAGCACATACGATTTTATTAGAGGTTTGTATTCATTTTGGAGGTTTTGTTCATTTTGTATTCATTTTGTATTCATTATGAAAAGTAATAAGATTACAATCAGTCAGATACGGTTAATCAGTAAATCAGATTAAAAATGTGATCACAAAAGTACTCAGATTACGGTAAACTATAATGAAATACATTTAATCTTCGTATGAAATCCAATCAATAAGGCAGATAAATTGCAATAATAAGTGATATAAATAACAAAACTACATAAATTTGTACTAACAAACATGATAGACATAAATCCAGCTTGCTTTAAAATGCAATGAAAAGAACTTGTTCCTTTACTTTTCTAAATACATGTGTATTTTCATACACAACTCACAACATAAAGTCGCATACAAAAATTTCTCCCAACATTCTTTATCTCAAAAAAGTGCACTACTAAGTCCCCATACAATCTATACGCTTGCATTTGAGTATATATATATAGGTAATATATATAAAAATATGTATAGCCCAGTCAAATATATGGAAGAGAACATGGAACATCAAGTCACATAACAACTTCAAAGTGAGGTAGAAGTAAGCAGTTTGCTTGTGGCTTTGTGAATGGTCTCGGAATGGATGT
Organism: Eristalis intricaria; assembly: GCA_964034865.1. Classification (NCBI taxonomy): domain Eukaryota; kingdom Metazoa; phylum Arthropoda; class Insecta; order Diptera; family Syrphidae; genus Eristalis; species Eristalis intricaria. The sequence goes on along the minus strand of OZ035873.1, from coordinate 46,106,907 downwards.
GCGTGTGCAAACTCCACTAGTGGGTTGTTGATTGCAATGATCTACGAGTGTCTGTAAAATATGTAAATCTCAAATAATTACGTTTTTGCTTATTACTTCTGGCATAATTCTGTTTTAAGAATGTTACATCAATCTCTTGGCCAGGAAATGTACTAGTGCCAGGAAATGTACTAACCGAAGAATAAAGTCATATTCAAATCTGTTCAATGTTTGTGTGGAAAACATAAAAAACGGTTATTTTAATTAAAAAAAATCATATAAAGGGGTTTTAAGTCCCAATACCGGAATTAGCATACTAAAAACCAAAACCCATTTCACCGAATTCTGAACAAAGTTGCAAGAGACATCAGTGCTATCTTTTACCTTTTAAGAGTCCATAAAGCCCAACAAAACAAACATTGATTTTTATACATACAGATAGCGGACAAAAATGATCTTATGTTTTTGAACAAACTTATATTTACTTAAAATTAAATTTGCTTAAAAAAAAAGATTTATTTTCTTCATAAAAATTAAAAACTATCCACTCACAAAAATATCAAGTTCATCCTCACGCTTAACTCTTAGATAAATTTTGTTGAACCGGATAACACTGTTTCTCTTCTCTCAGGATCATGGGTGGTACTTTTTCGCACACGTGTTTTGTGTTCACAAGTGCGTGCTGTTTTATTATTAGCTCCATTATATTTTTATGGAGATTTTTGGAGCACACAAATATTTCGAGAAAAAGAAAAAACCGAGTTGGGCGCCAGTTAAAAGAGTTCAGTCTTTCTTTCAAGTCTAATATCGCTTGCCTTTATTATTCATCATCGTAGCTTAACGTAACCTACCTTAACAATAATTAAATAGCTTCTTCTTCTTTATTTGGCCCTACTGCCCGGGGTATACCTGGGCCTCAACCGACAACCCTCTCCAGCTAGCACGGTCTCTTTCTAGCTGTCTAGCTCGCACGCCAAGTTGGTTGAGGTCCTTCTCCACCTGGGTGCGCTACCTTAAGTGCGGGCGTCCTCTGTTGCGCTCTCCCACGGGTTCGGAGTCGAAGACTCTTCGGGCCGGAGCTGAGTTGTCCATACGCTCTACCTGGCCTAGCCATCTTAGGCGTTGGATCCGAAGACGCCTGACATCGCTGTACAGCCCCAGAATATTTAAATAGCTTAGCTAACTATAACTAAAGGTGATTGTTCTGTGGTTTGTTGTGTCTGCAGGAAATGCTGACAATGAGTTTAAGAAAAGTGTGCGCGTTTGGTATAATCGTGCTGCTGATGACGCTGCGTCTGAACAAGTGCGAATGTTCGGGGGATCGTGCTGGGGTATAGCTTATGTAAGAAATGAGACTGGGTTTAAGGAAAGTGCGATCGTTTGGAGTGCTCAAGGAGTAAAGCTCGTGCAGGAAATGGTGACGTTGGGTTCAAAGTGGGTTCGATAAGGGTTCCGGATAACTCCTCATTAACTTATATATACAGCCGTTGCCAGATAATTAGAAACGACATTTTTAACTCAATATACTCCAATATTATTTTTTTCAAAATAATCCTTGGAACTTAAAAAGATAAGACTCAATTCATACATTCTCCTTTTTGAAAATATATTCCTAGAGTTATTTTCGCACTAAGACTCAATTTTGAGCTATGACCACTAATTAGAAACGCTAGAGAAATAAAAACAAAAATGTATGTGGTATACCATTCCAGTGGATAGATGCCGAGGCCTAACCAATTCGATGCAGAATCGTTGCCGATCTGTGTTGGAGCAAAAAGTCTTTCCAATCAAGTGCTAGTCATAATAAGACAATATGGTAAGTATCGACATTATTTGTATACATTATTAACTTAAATTTTAAACGTACACTCTCTGAATACCTTCATTAGTATGAAATACACTGAACTGTATTGTAACTAAATAAGGTTGGGGCTGAACTCTTCTTATAATAAATACTTTTCTAAATTTTATTTTCTATTGTAATTTTCAATTTCATCTTATTTTGTCGAATGATTACGATTTTATTTCCGCTTTCTCCTCTTCGTCTTTTGTTCTTTCGGAAGTGTCTCCATTTTGTATTTTCGTTCATAATCTCTTGTAGGTGATCTTTAAGTTCATTCATCGTTAAGTTTTCAACATTTATAGGCAGAGGCCCTCACTAAGCAAGTTACATATTTACACCTTACACTATACTGATATTTAAACAGATAAGTCGTCATGGGCCCAGATCCCCAAGTTTTTTTTTATTTAAAGTTTCCCATATAATTTACTAACTGTTTGTCTTAAATCTTGTAGCGGAAATTCGTTACTTTGAGAGAAATAAACGTAGTATTTAAGACTCGTAAAAGAAAGCCGGATTGCAAAGAATAAAAAAGATCAGTTTTTAATACCCTTGAACGTTAGTTTTTTTTTTACTTTGTCTAATATGGAAAGCGAAACAATCAAAAAAAAACAAAGTGCAATGTGGAGCAGTGGTGCACATGGGAATTTCAAGTGCGTATTCTTCTGAATGCAAGTGATCTGTTTGAGGTTGTGACGAAACAAATCCGAACACTAAAGTAGAGTTGAAGACTCCTCAGCAAAAGGACAGAAAAGCTCAAAAAATAATTGCGATGGCAATTGGGCAAGCTGTTGTATTTCTAAGCTTTGATCAAAAACCAAATACTAGCAGAAGCATGCTCCAGCAGGACTTTTGCTTTTCGAAAGGACAAAAGTGATGGCACTGCAACCCACATAAGCAAGCTGGAGAGTTTAACTCAACAGCTTAGAGAAGCAGGTGAATTAGTTTCTGATTCAATGTTAATTACTATAGTTTTGATGACATTACCCGAAAAATTTACACATTTTTTCAGCGCATGAGAATCCACTGATATAAAACAGCAGAACATATGCAATCCAAGATCCAGGATTATTATGGAAGAGACACGTTAAGGGACATGTGATTTCCAAAGTTCATCCGATGCAGCTTGTTTTTCGCCGATTCTATTAATTTTTAATAATCAAACTCGATAATCTCCAACTTCGTTATAATCTTTATTTGAACTCAATGGGTCGACGGTTGATCTTAGAGTGGTTTTAAAGAATTACATGATATGTCAACGATATGTATCTAATAACAAAACAGCCGTGAGCTTAGAATTTTAGTACATAAAGGTACAAACGTATTATTCATTAAATATAACTTATTGAACTACAATATGAATTTTTTTACACCATTTTTGGTAATAACAAACATTCTCCCCGGCCGTGAACGAAGTTCTCAATGTGATCCAGTCCTCAAGTTGGTAATTCGCCCCATTTGTTCAATTGGCTTGATTTCAGTTGATGATGATCTGTCAACCTCGCTGGTGTTGCTGTTTTTTTTTTTTAATGTCAAACTTAGCGATATGCTGGGAATTAGACTCAGAAAATTATTAGTGGAAGAGTGTACATAATACAAATTATTAAATAATATTAAATTATTTTTTTTTTGTGAGAAAACTGTGCGTGTTGAGAAAATATACGTATATGCCCTGTTTGCATTTTCGATTTCGCGCGGGTTTGTTTACATTGTTAGAATGACAAGTCGAGGCGACAATGAATGTAATGATGTGTGTGTAGTGTGGCGTAAATTCCTTTCATGCGATTTCTCGCATGAGACCGTAGGATTTTTCAATGTTCTATCAGTTTAAATGGATGTAATTAGATAGATCGTGATCTTCAATAAATAAATTTTGAACTATAATTTTGATGTGTATCTTTGGAATGGATTGAGTGACTATTAATTTATTTAATTTTCAGTTGATATTTCGTTGGTGGGTAAAGGACATAATTTTGTTATGGGCCGTTTCACTTCTTCTTGCTGAGTTTTTAGTGTTACGACGCGTGTTACGTGGTTATGGCCGTGATGCTTTTCTTAAACGCGAGCTAAGTTCCATTTCGATGGTGGCAATCTTTCGTCCTTAACAAGTACTAAGTGTCCTACTTCAACTTGAGCTTTCGGGTGTTGCCACTTCGGTATCTGTTGCAAGCGCGATAAATACTCAGTACTCCAACGTTTCCAGAAATTCTGATACTGGTGTTGTACTCTTTGCCATCGATGAAGACAATTTAGCATCTCTTCCTTAAGGTCTTTGTCTGGAATGCTGTTAAGAGGACCGCCAATTAGAAAATGTCCTGGTGTGAGATATTGCAGATCTTTTGGATCGCTGGACATTGGGCAGAGTGGCCTAGAATTCAAACAGGCTTCTATCTGAATGAGAAGCGTTGTGAGTTCCTCGAAGGTGTAACGTTATGCTCCACCGAAACGTTTCAAGTGGTATTTAATAGATTTGACTCCTGCCTCCCACAATCCTCCGAAATGGGGTAAGGCAGGAGGTATAAATTTCCACGCAATGCTATCCATAGCTACTGCATCTGCAATTTCATGCCAATCTAATTGAGCTGCTTTCATCATCCTACTTAGTTCCTTATTTGCACCGACAAAATTTGTACCACAGTCGCTAAATATTTGACAACAAAGTCCTCTTCTACCTGTGAACCTTCTCAAAGCCGCAATGAAGTACGTGGTCATGTCGGTGATTAGTTCGACGTGTATTGCCTTGGTGGCGAGGCAGATAAAAATTAAAGTACGCTTTATGTGTTTTTGAACCTCGGCCGTTCCATGCCTTAACGTCAATGGGACCTGCGTAGTCAATACCCGTATTTTTGAAAGGGCGTGAGATTCGAACGCGAGGTATCCATTAATTGTGTTGTTGCATGATCATTTTTGCATGGATTATGCAAGGTGAAATTCAACCCAATGGATCGAAAAGCTTCGCAATCGTAGACAAAATACTCCTTTTAGTGTTGTTGGATAAAACAAGACTTTCGCACTGGAATGAATGAAAATACATCTTCAAGAGGATAGCACGTAACTCATCCATTTCCTGAGATGAAAACCTCCTGACGATAGCAAGCCTCTGACTTGGTCACGTACTCCGGAGCATCTTCAATGGTGTCAGCTCCAGTAATAAGGTCATCCACGTAAGTATCATGTCTTAACATTCCTGCACCTATAGGGAAAGTTTTTTCTTCATCTGATGCCAACTGTTTTAGCGTGCGGATAGCAAGGTAAGGAGCGCTGCTTAGTGACGGTCTCTAAGCGGAATGTTTTGAGTTCGTTCAGCTGATTATCACGCCAGAGTAAGAGTTGATAGTAACTATCACGAAAAGCCATACGCGCTTGTCGGTACATTTTCTCCATATCAATGAAGTTAAATTTGTGAGTTCTCGAACGTACTCTCAATGATATCGTTTTGTATCTTCCGACCAGGTAAAAGATTTCGAGTATTCGAATGCATTTCGAGTATTCTGCATGCAAAGTGGGGTTGTGTAAAAGCGCCTTTCTAATTGTAGGAACCTAGGTAAGGCTCCTAACTTCGAGGACCCTAACGCAGGTTGTATTCCTTTCTTAAACGGAAGTGAGACATGATACCGTCCGTCTGACGTTCTCCTCGTGTTGAATTTATAATGCTCCTCACAAGCTTTATCCGCTTGGCTTTCCGGGGGTTGGAATGGGGCTTCCTCTATTTCCCAAAATCATCTTATGTTGGCATCTAGATCAATTGTGTTGTGAAATATTTGGATGGATGCTTGTGTCTCTGTGGGTGCTAATCCGAACAAGATCCAACCTAATTTAGTTTTTTAAGCAACTGGCCCTGGGGAATTTGTATCTCGCAGAATATTAGGGAGAATGATTTCAGCGTACACATCACTTCCCAGAAGATGATCAACCTTGGCTGGTATGTGAAATGATGGGTCAGCCAATCGGAGTCCTGAAAAGATGGGCCATTTGTTGTAACAAACTCTTTGCGCCGGAAGAAGCCCAGTCAGGGAGTTGAAAACGAAGACACGAGTGTGCCCTTCATATTGAGAATTGCGCGAACTGAACAGCTGTTGCATGCTCCGCTGCAGACCTTCCCCAGAACAAACATTGATTTTTATACATACAGATAGCGGACAAAAATGATCTTATGTTTTTGAACAAACTTATATTTACTTAAAATTAAAAGATTTATTTTCTTCATAAAAATTAAAAACTATCCACTCACAAAAATATCAAGTTCATCCTCACGCTTAGCTCTTAGATAAATTTTGTTGAACCGGATAACACTGTTTCTCTTCTCTCAGGATCATGGGCGGTACTTTTTCGCACACGTGTTTTGTGTTCACATGTGCGTGCTGTTTTATTATTAGCTCCATTACATTTTTATGGAGATTTTTGGAGCACACAAATATTTCGAGAAAAAGAAAAAACCGAGTTGGGCGCCAGTTAAAAGAGTTCAGTCTTTCCTTCAAGTCTAATATCGCTTGCCTTTATTATTCATCCTCGTAGCTTAACGTAACCTACCTTAAAAATAATTAAATAGCTTCTTCTTCTTCTTTATTTGGCCCTACTGCCCGGGGTATACCTGGGCCTCAACCGACAACCCTCTCCAGCTAGCACGGTCTCTTTCTAGCTGTCTGGCTCGCACGCCAAGTTGGTTGAGGTCCTTCTCCACCTGGGTGCGCTACCTTAAGTGCGGGCGTCCTCTGTTGCGCTCTCCCACGGGTTCGGAGTCGAAGACTCTTCGGGCCGGAGCTGAGTTGTCCATACGCTCTACCTGGCCTAGCCATCTTAGGCGTTGGATCCGAAGACGCCTGACATCGCTGTACAGCCCCAAAATATTTAAATAGCTTAGCTAACTATAACTAAAGGTGATTGTTCTGTGGTTTGTTGTGTCTGCAGGAAATGCTGACAATGAGTTTAAGAAAAGTGTGCGCGTTTGGTATAATCGTGCTGCTGATGACGCTGCGTCTGAACAAGTGCGAATGTTCGGGGGATCGTGCTGGGGTATAGCTTATGTAAGAAATGAGACTGGGTTTAAGCAAAGTGCGATCGTTTGGAGTGCTCAAGGAGTAAAGCTCGTGCAGGAAATGGTGACGTTGGGTTCAAAGTGGGTTCGATAAGGGTTCCGGATAACTCCTCATTAACTTATATATACAGCCGTTGCCAGATAATTAGAAACGACATTTTTAACTCAATATACTCCAATATTATTTTTTTCAAAATAATCCTTGGAACTTAAAAAGATAAAACTCAATTCATACATTCTCCTAGAGTTATTTTCGCACTAAGACTCAATTTTGAGCTATGACCACTAATTAGAAACGGTAGAGAAATAAAAACAAAAATGTATGTGGTATACCATTCCAGTGGATAGATGCCGAGGCCTAACCAATTCGATGCAGAATCGTTGCCGATCTGTGTTGGAGCAAAAAGTCTTTCCAATCAAGTGCTAGTCATAATAAGACAATATGGTAAGTATCGACATTATTTGTATGAATATACATTATTAACTTAAATTTTAAACGTACACTCTCTGAATACCTTCATTAGTATGAAATACACTGAACTGTATTGTAACTAAATAAGGTTGGGGCTGAACTCTTCTTATAATAAATACTTTTCTAAATTTTATTTTCTATTGTAATTTTCAATTTCATCTTATTTTGTCGAATGATTACGATTTTATTTCCGCTTTCTCCTCTTCGTCTTTTGTTCTTTCGGAAGTGTCTCCATTTTGTATTTTCGTTCATAATCTCTTGTAGGTGATCTTTAAGTTCATTCATCGTTAAGTTTTCAACATTTATAGGCAGAGGCCCTCACTAAGCAAGTTACATATTTACACCTTACACTATACTGATATTTAAACAGATAAGTCGTCATGGGCCCAGATCCCCAAGTTTTTTTTTATTTAAAGTTTCCCATATAATTTACTAACTGTTTGTCTTAAATCTTGTAGCGGAAATTCGTTACTTTGAGAGAAATAAACGTAGTATTTAAGACTCGTAAAAGAAAGCCGGATTGCAAAGAATAAAAAAGATCAGTTTTTAATACCCTTAAACGTTAGTTTTTTTTTTACTTTGTCTAATATGGAAAGCGAAACAATCAAAATAGACAAAGTGCAATGTGGAGCAGTGGTGCACATGGGAATTTCAAGTGCGTATTCTTCTGAATGCAAGTGATCTGTTTGAGGTTGTGACGAAACAAATCCGAACACTAAAGTAGAGTTGAAGACTCCTCAGCAAAAGGACAGAAAAGCTCAAAAAATAATTGCGATGGCAATTGGGCAAGCTGTTGTATTTCTAAGCTTTGATCAAAAACCAAATACTAGCAGAAGCATGCTCCAGCAGGACTTTTGCTTTTTGAAAGGACAAAAGTGATGGCACTGCAACCCACATAAGCAAGCTGGAGAGTTTAACTCAACAGCTTAGAGAAGCAGGTGAATTAGTTTCTGATTCAATGTTAATTACTATAGTTTTGATGACATTACCCGAAAAATTTACACATTTTTTCAGCGCATGAGAATCCACTGATATAAAACAGCAGAACATATGCAATCCAAGATCCAGGATTATTATGGAGGAGACACGTTAAGGGACATGTGATTTCCAAAGTTCATCCGATGCAGCTTGTTTTTCGCCGATTCTATTAATTTTTAATAATCAAACTCGATAATCTCCAACTTCGTTATAATCTTTATTTGAACTCAATGGGTCGACGGTTGATCTTAGAGTGGTTTTAAAGAATTACATGATATGTCAACGATATGTATCTAATAACAAAACAGCCGTGAGCTTAGAATTTTAGTACATAAAGGTACAAACGTATTATTCATTAAATATAACTTATTGAACTACAATATGAATTTTTTTACACCATTTTTGGTAATAACAAACATTCTCCCCGGCCGTGAACGAAGTTCTCAATGTGATCCAGTCCTCAAGTTGGTAATTCGCCCCATTTGTTCAATTGGCTTGATTTCAGTTGATGATGATCTGTCAACCTCGCTGGTGTTGCTGTTTTTTTTTTTAATGTCAAACTTAGCGATATGCTGGGAATTAGACTCAGAAAATTATTAGTGGAAGAGTGTACATAATACAAATTATTAAATAATATTAAATTATTTTTTTTTTTGTGAGAAAACTGTGCGTGTTGAGAAAATATACGTATATAGTGAAGTGGAACCGTTCACGCTTTCGATACTGTATACTTCAAATAAATAGATCACACAAATAATGTAGGTACTTTTGTTTTATTTTCCTCTAGAACAAATAATAACTTAACAGAGAATACGACAATAGAACTAGGCTGGTGGTTTAAGACTGACTGCGGTCGGTTGGTGTCATCGCGAACGAACGTCCAGTGGAAAAACGGCGGTACGTGCAGGAATGTGCTTACGGAGCACATGCTTATCTGCTTCCTGAGCGTCATGAGAGATCTTGTTGTTGATGTCTCAGCAAATACTCCCAGTATTTGGAACAGTGAGACTGTACGGGGTGGTATTATATGTCACTCGCCCCTCCTCAAGATTGATGCTCTCCTGAGTATCTTCAGCTTTATTCTTAATTGTTATAGTTGTCCTATTTGGTTTAAGTTTCAGAAATACAACCACAGCTGAAGTTATTAAGATTATTATGAGGAATATGTACGACACTCCATGTTTAACATTGTTTTCGTATTTAAGCTCCTCTATTATTTTACGATTCTGGATCTGTTTTAGGTTCATATCTTCGAGCTTCATTTCATTGTTTACAATTTCTAGTTTGTCATAATTTGGTATTATTACATTTTGGTTGATGGTGATTTGTTCATTTACATATATAGTTTCGTTTATTTTAACTCTACAATTGCTAAAATGAATTAAGTTATTCTTTGACAACTGGTAGTTCAAATTATTACACGTGTTCGTTAAATTTGTCTTATATAAATTCTTTGTAAGTATTAAACCATCGCTTAATTCTATGATTTCTGGATCTTTATTTATTGTAAATTTACAAGTTTCATATGAGTTTTTAAATAAATTTTGGATACAATTAACACTTTTCTTAAGATTTTTTTTATAAAGTTCATTGTTGTCGTCATATAAGGTATCATTTACTGATATGTAATAGCTTTTTGGTACAAGAATTTCGTTTCCTTTAAGGTTAGGTATTGATAACAGCATTATTTTCTCGTATTCATAGTTTGAAAAGATTGGAATTCTAAGTACAAAAATTAGTTTATTATTTGATTCAATTAGACTGCTTTTAATATTTTCCAACTTTTGAATATTAATATCAAATCTAACATTTTCTTCTTCTGTTAGAATATTTTTCCCCAAAATTCCTAATTTAGAAAATACAATATTATCTTGGAGTTTTTCTATTTCGTTATTTAGTAGTAAAATATCTGTGTTAATTTGAATTGATTGCAAATTTTTTGCTAAATTCATTTGTTCTTTGTTTGTATGATTAATAAAATTATCCATAATACTTTGATGTTTATTAATTCTATTAGCTAAAACATTTAAATTATTTTGTAGGTCGGTATTTATCCCGATTTGTTTGTTCAGTTCAGAAATCGAATTGTGATTGTTTCCCTCTATAATTCTCAAATGATCTTGCAACTCTAATCGCTCGTCATCATCCATCACGCCAAATAAAAAATTTAGTCCTTTTCCTACCATGTTAATCAAACCTCTTTTTTGTCTTGGATGTGGTATGACTGTATTGAGTTTGGAACGTGCATTACTAAGGGCGTTAGTCAGTAGCATTTTTAATGTTATGTCCCCAAAGTTTTTAAAATTATCCTCGATTGCTACTTCTACTTGGCTTATTACCTTGTGGTAGCTTCCTAAATCTACTACACGAAGAACCTTATCGTATCCTTCTATTAGATGTATCGACTCTTGTTTTATCATCGTGTATCCTGCCTGGGTGTTTATTTCCTCTAGTCTGAAATCAGCCTGGCTTAGTTTAACAGTCGTGAGAAGAATTAATGTAGGGATAAATTCCATATTTATTCTGTAAAAATAAAAATTATATCTAGATATGTTGATACTTTTATAGTTGTCTTAATTTTCAATATTATTCTGGTATTTATTTCGTCGCCTAACTTGGTTTTTATAATACCTGTTTTTAGGATTGTCTTTATCTACTATATGATTTTGCTGAACGCTATAATTTTGAATTTTTTTGTACCTGGGATCTGACTTTCCCCTTCGGTTTTTATTGACATAGTCGTTCCTAAAATCGTCTATACCTATTCTATTTTTGTTTATAAGATTATTTCTGTTCACCTTGTTCAAATGTAAACGGTTGGAAATTTGCTGAATAACGTCGTCTGAAATACAGTTATTAATAAAGTCGATGGGTTTTATTTTTGTTGTAGAATGTATTGAGTTATTATAGTTTATTATAGCTTTAAAAACTTTATCTTTTAGTTCATCCTTATTGTTTTTATCGGCTTGGAACAGTCTCATATGTTCATTTAACGTGGAATGCAGTCTCTCTACATCTGAATTACCTGTTTTCAAATAGGGAGTTGTTAAATGTAAACTTATATTGTTTTCTACAAAAAATTGTTTAATTATACTAGTACCTAATTCGTTATCAGTTATTATTAAATTTGGCTTTCCTAAGTATTGAAATCTGAACTTAAGTGCTTCTAAAATTGATATCCATGATCTGTCTTTTAGCGGATGCGCGGTTGCGTATTTTGTAAGTTTGTCTATGGTTGTCAGATACATAACATTCCTCTGTGGAAACCATATATCTACATGAACTATTTGGTTATGTTTCTTAGGGGTTTCGGTAATATTAAACTTGTATTTAATAGGATGCCTATCAAACTTGGCCATATTGCAGATCTCACAATTGTTTATTAATTTATTTACTTCCTTTTGAAGATTGGGATAATAGTACTTATCTTTTAATTCTGAGAATACTTCATTTATTCCCCTATGGTTATTATTAAGGTGCTCTTTCTCTATAATTGACAGCAATTTTCCCTTGTCAGCAACATCTTTTAAAAGTGTGTTAGTTTTTAAGATTTTCAAATTTTTATTTTTTGCAAAAAACTGTCTATAGTTTTCCTGGAATTTTAAAAATAATTGCATGTCTGGACAATATAGTGCCATTAAACCTTTTTCCAGCAAAATGTTTTCCATAATGTTCACTAAGTTACTCTCCGGACCTATTTTTACAATATTTCTAACTTTTTTAAATAATATTTTCATAGTAATGGATTGCTTGTCAGCTACTTCTAATATAATCTGATTCTTAAATAGATTTAATGCTTTTTCTGTAATAGGAATAAAATCTGCACTGTCAGTATCTGCACTGTGTACGGTGTAGCTCATTTAGGTTTATCAATAATTCGTTTTCACTATTAGTTGCCTGATAATTTATTCTACTTAGTCCGTCGGCTACTACATTTTCCTTGCCTTTGATATATTCCACATTAAAATCAAATTCTGTTAATTTAATCTTCCAGCGTTGGAGCTTGCTATTTGGTTCCTTTAAGGAATTTAGCCATACTAAAGGCCTGTGATCTGTTTTAATCGTAAATCTTCTTCCGAATAAATACGGCCTAAAATACTTTGTGGCCCAGACTATGGCCAAAAGTTCTTTCTCAATGGTACTATATCGCTGTTCGTGACCATTAAGAGAACGACTTGCATAGCTAATTGCCCTATTATTTTGCATCAGGACTGCTCCTAACGCATAGTTACTCGCGTCGGTTATTAATGTAAATTTTTTACTAAAATCTGGGTGGACTAATATCGGGTCATTCTTTATCAATTCCTTAAGCTTGTTGAAAGCTTCTATATAATCTCTATCTTTTGTATTAACCTTTGCATTCTTTTTGAGATACTTCGTAAGGTGATGAGCAATTTTGGAATAGTCTTTGATAAATCGTCTGTAATAACCTGTGATGCCTAAAAAGGATTTAATCTCTTTCTGATTTTTCGGAATATCGATTTTATCTATGGCTTCTACTTTCTGTGGGTTAGTTTTAATACCTTCTGGGGTAATAACGTGTCCTAAAAAATTGGTTTCTTTTTTTAGAAAGCTACATTTTTCTAACTGTATTTTAAGGTTGAATTGAGCAAGGCGTTTAAGAATTAAATTTAGTGATTCAATGTGTTCTTCGACACTGGTAGAAAAAATTAGGATGTCATCCAGATAGACAAGACATATTTTTCCAATATATTCCTTCAATATATTGTTAATAAGTCGTTGAAAAGTGGCGGGAGCGTTGCGTAAGCCAAAGGGCATACGAATAAATTCGTAATGTCCATTAGCAGTGGAAAACGCAGTTTTATGCCTGTCGCCAGGGTGCATTTCAATTTGGTGAAAGCCCTTAGCGAGGTCCAATGTACTAAAGTACTGGCATCTTCCTAATTTATCAAATATCTCTTCGATATTTGGAATAGGAAATCGATCTTCCTTCGTAATCTCGTTGAGCTTACGATAGTCGATAACGATTCGCCAGTTTTGCTTTCCCGATGCGTCTATCTTTTTAGGAACAACCCAAATTGGGCTATTGTATGGACTGTTTGATTCTTTTATTATACCCTGATTAAGCATTTCCTCGATCTGTCTATTAACTTCGTCTCTATGAATTTGAGGGTATCTATATAGTTTCGAATACACCGGAAATTCATGTTTTGTTATAATACGATGTTTAACTTCATTAGTGAATGTTAAATCATCACCTTGTTGGTAGAAAGCACTTTTGTTTTGCCTTATAACCTTATGCAGTAATCCTTTCTCATGACTACTGAGGTGTTCTGTTTTAATAAAGTCGACCACATTGTTTCCGCTAATATTGGTTTGAAAAATTTCTATTACATTGTCTTTATAAGCCTGATTTTCATACTCCTCATCTTCTTTATTAAAATATATTCTAAGAACCGCTTCAGTTGTTACTAGCTGCTTGTTAGGGTAATCAATGACTGCGTTAAGTCTCCTTAAAACATTATTACCTATGATGCCATCAAAATTGTTTTGCAAATCGTGTTCTAAGAACTCACCGAAAACTTCTTCGTTTACGTTAAATTCCTTAAAGATTGGAAACTTGCATAATGTTTCGATAAAGAATTGACTTCCCATTGCTCTTACTGGTATCTTTACTTTGGTTTTCCATTTAGGGTGACATATGTTTGGACTGACGATACTGATTTCCGCTCCAGTATCGACAATAAAGTATAAATTTCTTACATGATTTTTGATTTTTATATAGGGAAGCTGTTTAAGGCTCCTTCCGAAAAATTTCCTATTTCCATGGGATCCATGCTATTTGGGCTACCAATTTGGTTATTCGTAGAATTCCTGTTGCTGCGATTAACGGAAGCAGTATTGTTCTGACTGTTCCTACTCCTGTAAGTGTTACCTGATCTTTGATATTGGTTTTGATGCCGATTTCGGATCTCGGGCTGGAATTGGCTATGGTATTGGTTTCTATTTGAATACTGATTATTTTGATCTGCTTGACCCCTGCTTGTAAATTGATTACCTCGATTTTCTTGATTTCTTGAATATTGAATAGTCGGGTTTGTTTGGTTCCTACTTAAAAATTGATTACTCTGATTCCCTTGATATCGAGTTAAATTTTGATTATGATTTTCATTTTGATTTCTCCTACTGCTAAAATTTGAATTCCAACGATCACCATTCCTATTAAATCTGTAGTAATTTTGATTTTTATCTTGCTCAATATAACATTTTGTAGTTGGACCATATAAAGTATAATTCTGGTGTCGCGCCCTTAAAATAATGTTAAAAGCATCTTCTAGCTTGTCTGGGTTTCTACTGAAGATCATAGTTTTAGTGGGCTCTGGCAAATTTTCCCTAAAAATCTGTAAAGCAATTCTATTTATTTCTTCACTACTAAAGGTTTGGTCTTGATGCGTTAATATCCTATTGTGTAACCTGTTTGTAAGTTTATTTATTTCGTTGTAGTAGTGCTCTATAGTTGAAGAGATTCTACACATCTTAAGCCTATCCACTAAATCTGCGCTACTTTCTTTTTCTCCGTAATGTTTTTTTAGAATTCCTTTGAGCTGAGTCCAGTCGGTTACCATCCCATGGTTGTGTATAGCTACTCTAGTCTGCCCTACACATTTGTTTTTGATATAGTCGAAAAGTATTATTTTGCAGTTTTCATCAAAACTTCCCAGTTGGGGTATAATATTGTCTACCTGACGGATGAAATCCGGCAAATGATTTTTATCTCCTTCAAAGGGTACTATATTTTTTATACAATTAAGCATGAAATTAAAAGCCTCAATTGTTGTGGCATTCATTTTGGACAATAAAAACAATCTAATTAACTTTGTCACAAATTTAATTAACTTAACTAACACTTTAGCAAAACTTTTAATACATAAGCCAATTGTAAGGCTTGTAAAAGTAGCTTAATTTAACATAAATTTTCACTTCACTATTATTTTCTTTTACTACTTATTGAATTATTTAACTCGTACCAGTTATTTTCCCACGATGTTTTTCTGTTTCTGCTCCCTAGCCTTTTACTTTTTGTTGCTTTTGCTCGTTCGTTGCTTTTTTGGTTTTTTTTTCGTCCGTTGCTTTTTTCGTTTTTTTTCCTCGTCGCCAGTGAAGTGGAACCGTTCACGCTTTCGATACTGTATACTTCAAATAAATAGATCACACAAATAATGTAGGTACTTTTGTTTTATTTTCCTCTAGAACAAATAATAACTTAACAGAGAATACGACAATAGAACTAGGCTGGTGGTTTAAGACTGACTGCGGTCGGTTGGTGTCATCGCGAACGAACGTCCAGTGGAAAAACGGCGGTACGTGCAGGAATGTGCTTACGGAGCACATGCTTATCTGCTTCCTGAGCGTCATGAGAGATCTTGTTGTTGATGTCTCAGCAAATACTCCCAGTATTTGGAACAGTGAGACTGTACGGGGTGGTATTATATGTCACTATATGCCCGGTTTGCATTTTCGATTTCGCGCGGGTTTGTTTACATTGTTAGAATGAAAAGTCGAGGCGAAAATGAATGTAATGATGTGTGTGTAGTGTGGCGTAAATTCCTTTCATGCGATTTCTCGCATGAGAGCGTAGGATTTTTCAATGTTCTATCAGTTTAAATGGATGTAATTAGATAGATCGTGATCATCAATAAATAAATTTTGAACTATAATTTTGATGTGTATCTTTGGAATGGATTGAGTGACTATTAATTTATTTAATTTTCAGTTGATATTTCGTTGGTGGGTAAAGGACATAATTTTGTTATGGGCCGTTTCACTTCTTCTTGCTGAGTTTTTAGTGTTACGACGCGTGTTACGTGGTCATGGCCGTGATGCTTTTCTTAAACGCGAGCTAAGTTCCATTTCGATGGTGGCAATCTTTCGTCCTTAACAAGTACTAAGTGTCCTACTTCAACTTGAGCTTTCGGGTGTTGCCACTTCGGTCTCTGTTGCAAGCGCGATAAATACTCAGTACTCCAACGTTTAAAGAAATTCTGATACTGGTGTTGTACTCTTTGCCATCGATGAAGACAGTTTAGCTTCTCTTCCTTAAGGTTTTTGTCTGGAATGCTGTTAAGAGGACCGCCAATTAGAAAATGTCCTGGTGTGATATATTGCAGATCTTTTGGATCGCTGGGCATTGGGCAGAGTGGCCTAGAATTCAAACAGGCTTCTATCTGAATGAGAAGCGTTGTGAGTTCCTCGAAGGTGTAACGTTCTGCTCCACCGAAACGTTTCAAGTGGTATTTTATAGATTTGACTCCTGCCTCCCACAATCCTCCGAAATGGGGTAAGGCAGGAGGTATAAGTTTCCACGTAATGCTATCCATTGCTACTGCATCTGCAATTTCATGCCAATCTAATTGAGCTGCTTTCATCATCCGACTTAGTGCCTTATTTGCACAGTCGCTAAATATTTGACAACAAAGTCCTCTTCTTCCTGTGAACTTTCTCAATGCCGCAATGAAGGCGTACGTGGTCATGTCGGTAATTGGTTCGACGTGTATTGCCTTGGTGGCGAGGCAGATAAAAATTAAAGTACGCTTTATGTGTTTTTGAACCTCGGCCGTTCCATGCCTTAACGTCAATGGGACCTGCGTAGTCAATACCCGTATTTTTGAAAGGGCGTGAGATTCGAACGCGAGGTATCCATTAATTGTGTAGATGTTCTTGCCCTGAACCGATAGCAAATTGGACATTTCTGAATACAGGCCTTGAAGCTGGTTTTCATCCTCAATATCCAGTAATTATTTCTTAAGTGCGCCATCATCTGTTGTGAGCCGGGGTAAGTCCTTTCGTAGTAACTTAGTGAAGTGAGGACTGCAGCTGAGAATTATGGGATGTTGTTGTTGGTATGACAGTTCCGCATGCTGAAGTCTTCGTCCAACCCTTCAGAATTTATGAAAGGATTTAGTTCTGTCAGACCCTTGGCGTGTTTACCGCATTGTATTGCTGCTATTTCTGCAAAGAAGATTTGTTGTTGAACAATTTTAATTATTACTTGAGTAGCTGCCTTCAGTGGGTGAGACAGTGTGATTTTTCCTTTTCGAATGTATATTCTTAAGATTGAAAATAAATCTAAGAGTGTAAGCCATAATTCGTATTAGTTTTGATAAATTAGATATTTTATTGATGACATCATATATTTGATTGTTTTCTGTTACAGTGCAATGCACTCGTACGGAGTGTTTTTCTATTTCCGTGTCAAAACTGGATAATTGAGAAGGATAATTCAAATCCCAATTCTTATTAAGGAAATCTGGACCATTCCACCATAATCGGTTTTTAGTTAGAACAGAGGGTAGAGTTCCACGAGATAGAAGGTCGGAGGGGCTTAGCTGTGTATGGATATGTCTCCAAATGTCTCTGTTTGTAAGGCGTTGAACCTCAGCAACTCGAATGCTTACAAAAGTTGTCCATTTAGACGGTGTCGTAACTATCCGCGATAAAGTCACTGATGAATCAGTCCAAGCATATTGCTTGACTTTCTCTAAACCTAGGGCCGTCAAAGTGTAATTGAGAAGTGATGCTAGGATAACAGCGCCACACAATTCTAAGCGTGAAAGTGTGACAGTTTTCAGTGGAGCAACCTTTGTCTTGGATTTAAAAAGATTCATGTGATTCGTGTTGATCTAAAACACGTAAGTAAAATGCTGCACCATAGGCTCCTTGCGAAGCGTCACTAAAACCGTGGATTTCTATGCATTTTTGTGAAATGATAGTGTGTATCCATCGTGGGATTCGAATATCATTTAACTGAGGGATCTCCTGGGTGAATGTGTTCCAAAGTGTCTTCAATTCCGTTGATATTGGTTCATCCCACTTTGATCCATGTTTCCATAGTTGTTGCATGATCATTTTTGCATGGATTGTGCAAGGTGAAATTCAACCAAATGGATCGAAAAGCTTCGCAATCGTAGACAAAATACTCCTTTTAGTGTTGTTGGATAAAACAAGACTTTCGCACTGGAATGAATGAAAATACATCTTCAAGAGGATAGCACGTAACTAATCCATTTCCTGAGATGAAAACCTCCTGACGATAGCAAGCCTCTGACTTGGTCACGTACTCCGGAGCATCTTCAATGGTGTCAGCTCCAGTAATAAGGTCATCCACGTAAGTATCATGTCTTAACATTCCTGCACCTATAGGGAAAGTTTTTTCTTCATCTGATGCCAACTGTTTTAGCGTGCGGATAGCAAGGTAAGGAGCGCTGCTTAGTGACGGTCTCTAAGCGGAATGTTTTGAGTTCGTTCAGCTGATTATCACGCCAGAGTAAGAGTTGATAGTAACTATCACGAAAAGCCATACGCGCTTGTCGGTACATTTTCTCCATATCAATGAAGGTAAATTTGTGAGTACTCTCAATGATATCGTAAGGGTAAAAGATGATGATTTAATGATGTCCTGTCCGAGGTTTTTGCAGCTGCATCAAAGACAACTCGTAATTTAGTTGTCGAACTTGATTCTTTGATCACTGCGTGATGAGGCAAAAAATAATGGTACGGAGTCCTCAATATCTCATCGGCTAGTGGATCAACTTCACTCATATGGCCGAGCTATATATACTCGTCAATGCATTTCGAGTATTCTGCATGCAAAGTGGGGTTTTGTAAAAGCGCCTTTCTAATTGTAGGAACCTAGGTAAGGCTCCTAACTTCGAGGACCCTAACACAGGTTGTATTCCTTTCTTAAACGGAAGTGAGACATGATACCGTCCGTCTGACGTTCTCCTCGTGTTGAATTTATAATGCTCCTCACAAGCTTTATCCGCTTGGCTTTCCGGGGGTTGGAATGGGGCTTCCTCTATTTCCCAAAATCATCTTATGTTGGCATCTAGATCAATTGTGTTGTGAAATATTTGGATGGATGCTTGTGTCACTGTGGGTTCTAATCCGAACAAGATCCAACCTAATTTAGTTTTTTAAGCAACTGGCCCTGGGGAATTTGTATCTCGCAGAATATTAGGGAGAATGATTTCAGCGTACACATCACTTCCCAGAAGATGATCAACCTTGGCTGGTATGTGAAATGATGGGTCAGCCAATCGGAGTCCTGAAAAGATGGGCCATTTGTTGTAACAAACTCTTTGCGCCGGAAGAAGCCCAGTCAGGGAGTTGAAAACGAAGACACGAGTGTGCCCTTCATATTGAGAATTGCGCGAACTGAAAAATACATCTACACAGCTGTTGCATGCTCCGCTGCAGACCTTCCCCAGCCCAGAAACTTCAACAAATGTGCACTTACTCTTAAGCTTTAGCAGCTGAACCGCTGAACCGGTAATGAAAGAAGCTTCTGACCCAGGATCAATCAGCGCCCTTGGATCAAACTTCTCACCTGAAGCTGCTTTTACTCGTACCACAGCTGTAGCTAACATTGCGTATTTGTATTGTGATGAGTGTAAAATGAATTTAAGTGATTTCCTGATTGATTAGAGCGTGGGTGGAAAGCTAAAGCATCTGGGTTTACTGTGGTTGATTGGTATGAGTGTGTCTATTCATTTCTGTGTTGTTGAAGATTGTGAGGGGTTAAATTGTGTGTGAGTATTTTGGGTTGTGTCATGTAGCGTTTGAATTGTGTGTTGAGCAGTTGGAGAATTAGTGTTAGTACCTGTCTATGAAAATTGATTTGCGTGTGAAGTACGGGGGTTCCAGTGCATGAGAGAATGGTGTGGCCGCTGACAAAAATAGCAGCGTGAACGGCTGGGTTAAATGGCTGTATGTTGGGATAAATGGCTGTATGCCAAACAATTTTCGCACACACCTATCTTGCCTACTATATTTTTCCGTGCCACCACATCCATTTTTAAGAACTTCTTGCACGCACGAAGTGAATGGGATCCTTTATTACAAACATTGCATTTGTATCTATTTGTGTCTTGTGAGTTTATGTGAAAACTGTTCGATTTTACTATTTTTTTGTTAATTATCTTTGGCTGTTGATCGACAACTTCCAAAGTACGAAAACGCGCTTCTAAGAATTCAGATAATTCCTTGAAAGTTGGTAAATCCTTTGTAACTCTTTCCACAATTGTTGTGTCATTGGCGGAAGTTTCTGGAGAATGCAGTAAACTAATATTGCATCCCAATGTTGGACAGGAAGATCCAAATTAGATAGCGAATGACGACATTCCGTGAACGTATCCAATAAGCTCTTTAATCCACTTGAAGTTTCTTGGCTTAAATCAGGTTGACCAAAGAAAATTTTGAATTGCGTGTTGACCAGTATTCGCTTGTGGTCGTACCGAAATGTCAATGGGCTCTTTTGATAATCCTAATCCCCTTCGTCTACTTTAAGATGCTGAAGAAGTCGTTCAGCTTCGCCCTGGACACTCGATTTTAAATAGTGACATTTTTGACAGCGAATTATTTCTATGAATTAATGATTCAAAGAGATCACTGAATGACTTCCATTCCTCATAATTTCCAGCAAAAGTTGGAATATTAATTTTTGGTAGACGTAACTCTTGGGCATTACTTTTAACATGCACTGAACTTACCGAAGGTCCCGTTTGAGTCACCTTATCTAGGCCGGCCAGTAGTTCAGTACGATATTCGAGATAATTTTCCTTGATTGCATCGTAGATTTTTTGGGCTTCTTCGATTTTTTCCTGTTGTAATGATGAAACTGCCTGAGCGTTGTATGCGGTGCTTACCTTGAAGTTTTTCTCCAGTATCTCTACTCGCCCTTGGATATAATTGTTTGTCCTTTGCTTCTCTGATCTATTGCCATAGTTAACAATATCCTTTTGTATCTGAGTAAGGATGTTCCTCTGTAGCTTCAGCCAGTCACTCATGGCAAAAAAGGTAAGTAAGGTAGATAAGTAGACACCTCTGAGAAAAAGTATTGAACCGTACTTATAAGTTTCTGGTCCATTATACGGACAAACGGATGTTGGTTTTCCTCGCGGTTGTAATCCTGTACAAGTTGCAGTACTAAATACAGGAATGTGTGGTGTTGCGGGATGTGTACAGTATATAGATCCAATATACTTTCCACTATCCAAACGGGCGAAACGGACGAAACGGAAATTACTGCTTACACTTTGAGGGAGGCACCGATTTTGTTCTCAACCGGATAAAATTATTTCACGACGCGTGAATGCCGTTTACGCACTTTTTTCTGAAAAAAAAACTCACAATTGTGTAATGTTTGATTTAAATAAATTTTCTTCAAACTGTTGTGTTTGTTTTTTTATTGTTTTAATGAGTTATTGTGTTCACTGAAGGTACGTATTTTAAATGTCAAATGTTATTCTTTATGCACTTTGCACTTTTATTTTTCACGGCAAGAAGGACCAAATGTTTTTCGCTGATTCTATTAATTTTTAATAATCAAACTCGATAATCTCCAACTTCGTTATAATCTTTATTTGAACTAAATGGGTCGACGGTTGATCTTAGAGTGGTTTTAAAGAATTACATGATATGTCAACGATATGTATCTAATAACAAAACAGCCGTGAGTTTAGAATTTTAATACATAAGGGTACAAACGTATTATTCATGACAACAATAAATTAAATACAACTTATTGAACTACAATACGAATTTCTTTTACACCATTTTTGGTAATAACAAACACAGCTTTATACATAAAACACGAGAAAATCAGATGTCCTGTGGCAGTAGATGATTGGGTCCTGGATTCGAGAGCGAGTGAACACATGTGTTTTCGCAAAGAGTGATTCAGTTCTTATGAAAAATTTGAGACACAAGTGATGATAACAGTGGGTAATGGAACACAAATAAGAGCATATGGCAGAGCCAAAATTAATACCGAATTATTCAATTATAAAATATATAATAATATATGGGTGGCGCGAGAGTCCGAGGCGAACCTGGGCCTAGCTTCTCAGCAACCACTGTGTGTTGTGCGCGCTATTTATTCTTTTACTTTAGCACAGCTTAATGCCGACTCCAAACGGCGGAATTGAGAAGCTTTTTCTAGACAGGAATACTCTTTGAGCATTGTGAGTGACTCGAAAGAGGTGGAGCCGTGAATTATCAAAGGTGGTGAATTCGGGTATCGAACCTGCGACTTTCTGCGTAGGAGTCGACGCACTTACCCACTACACCACGGCGACCCACATTCAATTATAAAAAGTGGGTTAAAAAACAGCTTACAAATGTTTTTTTTATTAAGGTTTTACATTAGAGTAAATTTATTTTCTTCGGGTATTGCATTAGACAAAAATTACTCATTAATATCTAACAGTGAAAAGGCTCAGGTTATAAAAGATGGCCAAACAGTCGCGGTTGGCGTCTGATGCCGTCGCCTATATAAAATGCTTCTTAGAATAGTGGATGAAAGTGCCGTGGCTTATTATGTGTCAAAAGTTTAATCTCTTGAAGTGTGTCAAGAGTTGACAGATGGACCGTTCTCTTAGTGAAAGTTACACCAACGAGGATTTCTCGTGCAAACAGACCTTTGTAGCAAACGAAGTCATTAGGAGGTTCGGAGGAGTTACAGAAAAGTTTATTTTGTTAAAGAAAAAAGTGGGGTTCCGTGTTATAACACATCAATTATCTGTTCCTTATAGTTTTCAACAACTTCAACATGAGGTTCATTGTGGAAACTGCCAGAACTATGCTGCATGCTAACAACTTGCCCTTTAGGCTATGGACCTAAGCTGTCAATACAGCAGTTTATTTGCCAAATCGTTATGGACCATGTCCAATCAAGGATAGCAGCCCTAATGAGTTGTGGTTCCAGGAAACTCCAAGTATAAATAATTTGAGAACTTTTGGTGGCGATGTTTTTATACATATTTTCAAGGAGAAGAGAAAAAAGTGAGACAAAAGGGCTTTATCGGGCGTCTTTGTTGGGCATTCTGATAATAGTAAAGGATATCTAGTTTCTGTACCCGAATCAGACAAAATACAGCTTTCTCGTGACATTGTGTTCAAAAAAAAAAGACAACTTTAAAACTTGGAATTCGCAAGGAGAATGTAGAGGAGGAGTCCAAAGCACTACATAGGTGTAGCTGATAAGCCATTGAAAGATGTTGCGATGAAAACGGATGGGATTGAGATGAAGAAGTCAAGCGAAAATGATCAATGTAGTTCGGCAAAAGGAAATGAACCTGTTTCTTCTCACCAAGCGGAGATAGAAGAAGAACTTTCTACAGAAAGCGATGAGGGAAGAACTTCATCGACTGGAAGTAAAAAGTAAGAAACTTTGCAATCAAACACTAACCGTCGAAATCCGATGAAAAACGATGAAGTTTTAACTTCTGAGTACAAATCTAAGCTACGCAGCAACGAAAATTGGAAACCGGATCCCCATACAAGTTTAGTGTCTGTAATTTTCGAAGGGCATGCGTGTATGGCTGGTGCGATGGAGCCATTGCCCTACAGTGAAGCCATGAATTCACAGGATTTAGAAATGTGGAAGACAGCTATGGATGAGGAAATGAAAGTTCATCACTTGAATAAGACATGGGATTTGATGAAGTGTCCAAAAGAGAAAGGTAATTCCTAATAAGTCGTTTTATATGGTAAAACTTTCTGCACTAAATAGTGTTGAGCGATATAAAGCTAGGTTGGTTATTAAAGGTTATAATCAACAAGAGGCAAATTGACTTCAACGAAACCTTTAGCCCAGTTGCTAAATTTAATTCTATACGGACAATTGCATATAGACGACTTTTGCTATACCAATTTGATGTTAACAATGTTGATGAGGACAGCTTCGAGCAAATGGAACCTTACAATATCCAAACTACTTAACAATTATTATTTTACAACTTGTGTAGCTGATCCCTGTCTGTTCATGCTTCGTAAAGAGAACAGAATTGTTATAATCGCGATATATATAGATTATGGGCTGCCGGCATGAGGGATATTAATGACCTGGTCACCTATTTGAAGAAACATTTTGAGCTTACAATGAATGAGGCGAATTACTATCTTGGTTTGGAGTTGAAGCGATGTTCTGTAGGAGATGGCCATGTTTTCTAGTCTGCAAACATTCAACATTTAATTCATTTTAACATGACAGACTCAAAAGGAGTGACCGCACCATTACGAAACCATAACAAAATCATCACTTCTCGGTACAATTTCAGCGGAAGCAATTGGATGCATGATGTATGTGGCCATTGCTACAAGGTCGGCTATCTCTGGTACTGATTACATAATTGGATAGCCCAGCTCCGCAGTATATTAAAACAGTGAAACGAGACTTTCGTTCTTTGGAGGCTACTCAAAATATAGGCATATTTTTCAAAAACAAATGTAACTTATATATTTTGTGTTACAGTGCCTCTGATTACGAAGAAGTCAGCAATTGATTTGGGATCACGAAGACAAGGCACGGCACTATCCTCAAAAGAAGCTGAATATGTGGCAACTTCAGAAGCCGTAAAAGAACTTACGTAGTAAAAAGTTCTACTCAAAAATGTTCTACATGAGGGCGATGTGCGACTAAACTTTACAACCAAGGAGCTTTAAAGCTTAGGACCAAGCACACTGATGTTCGTGTGTATTTTATACGGAAAAAATACTATGAGAATTTTTTAATATATTCTATGCTGTTAGCTGATATTTTAACGAAACCTTGTAAGGAGAAATTTGAATATTTCAAAGTAAAAATGAAAGTAATTTAATATTTTGTTACTCAATAATATTTTTGAGTGTACGTACAATCTCTGAATAAATTCATTAGTATGAAATACACGGAACTGTATTGTAACTAAATAAGGTTCAGGCTGAACTCTTCCTATTATAAATACTTACACTGTCTTTCCTATCCTCGAATTCAAACCGATCAGTCGTTTTATTTATCAATCTGTAAATATTATCTTTACACTTTTGTTATAATTATGATTATTATTATCAACATTTTTGTTATTATTTCTCCAGCGTTTCTAATCAGTTGCCATAGCTCTAAATTGAGTTTTAAAGCACAAATACCTCTAGGTATATATTAAAAAAAGGAAATTGACGAATTCTGTTTAATTATAAATTAATCGAAAAATTAATGAAATAAATGACAAAACATTGGCATATTTATTTAAAAAAGTCGATTCTAATTAGTTGTCAACGGCTTTATACAGCCCAGGCAACTTTCACCTCTCATTTCACTTTATTTTCGTGTGGTTTGTTGTGTATTTTCGTGTGTCATTAATATGTATGTGTTTTGCATGTATATTGTACTGCAAGGTATGCACTATACACTGTCGTTTTAGATAATCCGTATATGCTCTATGAATAATCTATTCAACTTGATAATAACATTATTCGCGCACTCGTTTTTTATTACCAATCTCCAAAAATTGTTCTTCCCTTACTCATTTTCCAATTGTTCTTTTCTAAAACCTTCTTCTATTGTCGAAATAAACAAACACGATTCTCAATTATATATTTTGCCGGTGTGAACGCCCTCTTCCATTAAACTTTCGAAATTACGACCTTCCAATATCTTCTTGTAATTCGAAGTTCGATATCTCCAACAAGTGCATGTCGAAGCACACGCGCCGTGCTGTCAAAAAAAGATTTTTGTTTACTTATTCGTCGTCTGGGTTTTTCGTTTCGCCTGGTTAGTGTCTGGTAAGTATTTATATTTTTAATCTAATAACACATAAAATGTAAAATAATAACTCAATTATTTCCTAGGATGCACCGACACAAATGGAGAACACACAACCTTAGGATAGAGTGGTTAGTAAGAGTTAAGTGCTTTTGTTTATTATGCATGGTATCATTTCAGAAGCCATATGGTTTTTCAAATGACACCAACTACAATTGTATGATTTTTATGATGGTAGCAAAACGGACAGGATGAGGGGCGAGATACTACAACGAAGGAGGAGGATGTTCTAGGGATTCATGATGGACGGAGTAGGTATTACATACACATTTGTTGCGACATTCAACTTATGCTTCTTCATAGACAGAGGCCGTGAAGGCTGCCGCAATGTGTGGTGTCAGCGTTGGAAAGCTGCCACCTGAACATGCCTCGGTTGCATGTCCCGGCAGTTAAGTCAAAGACTGGAACCACGAAGCTTGTTGAATTTTTCAGCCACAGGCAGATCCAACGATTTCGGTCAACTACTGATGCGATTAATCTTGAACGCACAAAACTCGCAATTGCCAAGTGAAGTCTTCATCAAGACCAATGCTGTATTTGGAGAGTTGGGATTCACCTTTGTGCCAGGTTTGTTGCGAACAGCATTACATCGCAATACGCCCGACGCCAAACTGTGAGCCGGCTTGTCCACAAATGTTAGCAAGTCCTCGAGCTTAGGAATCTCATTTGAAGTCCAACTCATACCCCCGAAGAAGTCCAGACTGAAGATAAAAGTCGTAGCCAGGAAGGCGGGTGGCTTCAACATCCGATCCCGCCTCAGGCACAAATGCCGCAGGCATTAAGACCGAGCCCAGTAAGGTCTTAATTATGGTATACTGGAAACATCGATTTGGATTTCGGAAGCTATAAGGGCTGACGTTGGTAGTATTCTGTTACCCGAGTAAGCTGGAGTGAAATCCGGTTGAAACGGCTCTCAGGCTAATGCTACACACGCCCCCGTCCCGTTAAAACCTTGGCAGGACTCAAAGAACGCTCAATGTTGCGTCGCCATTAAGTTGGTGGTGTAGGTCCAGATGTAACATTCCTGGTTAGCACCGATCCGGCTCTGGCACACGACCCCATAAGGGCGCGTGTCAACCCTCGCATGGCCTCCCTGCTTGCATAGACAACCATGGGATCCCGGGTGACTACACATTCGAGCATTGATAACGGCTTTGAGTGGGGACCAAACAACATGAACACAACAAGTAACTTAAACAGAAACGGAGGAAGCGAAGGGACGATTGTCGCGGCTTTTCAAAGGAGCGCGAAGGTGCAGAGATCACCAGTAGGGCAAATATCAACGCCCCGAGCAAGCGAGGAGGATAGCGTG
This sequence comes from Eristalis intricaria, assembly GCA_964034865.1. Taxonomy (NCBI): domain Eukaryota; kingdom Metazoa; phylum Arthropoda; class Insecta; order Diptera; family Syrphidae; genus Eristalis; species Eristalis intricaria. The sequence goes on along the minus strand of OZ035873.1, from coordinate 46,079,689 downwards.
GCCCAACAAGTACGCGCAAAGCCCATACCTGAAGCAACTAGCAACCCATCTATCTTCCACAAACTAGGGGAACAGATCAAAGCGCTGGTTGAAATGCTGGAAGACGGAAAGAGACGCTCAATCCACCAGCCAATGCGAGACGCCATCGAGAGCATCAAGGCGCTCTATGAACTGGCAGCTATCGAGTCACACGACGACAAGGCCAAAGAAGTGATACGGAAGAACAACGCTTCCCAAACATCCCCATGGATGAAACCCGCAGTTGCGGAAAAAACCAAGCGAGGCCCGGAGCAGAACGGGAAAAGCCCGAGCCCTAAACGGAGGCAAAATCAGCCAGAAGCGACGGGGAAAAATATCACCCGCAAAGAGCAATCCTCGCGCAAGATCGAAGGAAGAGAGAACGCGGAAGCCCATCCCCAAAAAACAACGAAAAAGCCGAAAGCGAAACCCGCGGATAGCAGCAGAAAGCTGAACTCTGCGAAGGATTCGCAGAGGAAAGATGATATTCCGAGGAAAACCAAGGAGAAAACAAGACCTGACGCAATAGTTGTAGCAGCGAAGGGCGACTTGTCCTACGCGGATATACTGCGGAAAGTCAAGAACGATCCCAAGCTTGGAAACCTCGGCGAATCGGTGACAAAAATCCGCCGCACACAAAAAGGAGACCTGCTCTTCCAGCTAAAAGGAGCGGGAATAAAGGCCGACCATTTAAAGGGAATAATTGGAGAATCCCTGGGAAAAGACGCAGAGGTCAGAACACTGACCCACTGCGTTACCGTCGAAATCAAGGATATAGACGAGGTAACCACCAAAGCGGATATCTGCGAGGCAATAGTATCCCAGACTCAGCTGACCGAACTGAAGGAAACAGACATAGTAAGTCTGCGCAAAGCCTATGGCGGCACCCAAGTCGCAATGATTGGATTACCCGCAGAAAATGCAAACTCACTGCTGAAGGAGGGAAAGATACGGATAGGCTGGATCAACTGCCGTATCCGGGAACGCACAGCGCTAACCAAGTGCTTTAGATGCCTAGGATTTGGGCACACAGCACGTCAGTGCAAGAGTGAGCAGGACCGCTCCAAAATGTGCAGAAGATGTGGCACAGAGGGCCACATAGCTAAGAACTGCTCTCACGAGCCGAAGTGTTTCTGGTGCAAGAGCAAAAACCCCGACAACGCAGGACATGTAGCTGGCAGTGCAAAGTGTCCGGTTTTCAGGAGGGCCCTCACCAATAAAACATGATGAAGGTTATACAAATTAACCTTAATCACTGTGCGGCCGCACAAGACCTTCTGGCACAAATGTCAAGAGAAGAAAAAGCGGTTGTTGCCATCATCAGCGAGCCGTATAAATCCCTAGATGGCGGCAGCTGGACAGATGACACATCCAAGAAAGCAGCAATTTGGATCTGTGGAAACCACACCTTCCAAAACATTAGCACAGTAACGGAATATGTTGCGTGCGCCCGGATAAATGGTACCCACTTTTACAGCTGCTATACTCCCCCAAGTCTACCACACAGAGAATACCTGAGTCTCTTAGATCATATAGTAGCGGACGCACGAGGAAAGCATCCGGTCATCATTGCCGGAGACTTCAACGCGTGGGCTACGGAATGGGGCAGTAGATGCACAAATAAAAGGGGGGTTGCCCTCCTAGAAGCATTCGCATCGTTGGAGATTGGCCTAGTAAACAAAGGTTCAACACAAACCTTCCGCAAAGCAGGCAGAAGTTCCATAGTTGACATAACGTTCGCAAGCAACTCTCTATTGCCCAAAACAAATTGGCGAGTTAGCGAGAAATACACGCACAGTGACCACCAGGCGGTTGTATTCAAGATTGATAGTGTGATGCCCAGACAGCGACCAAAACGAACGGGGCCCAAGTGGAAGGACACCACTTTCGATGAAGAAGTGTTTGGAGAAACGATAAGCTCTGACTTCCCCGCCAACACCACATCAGCGGAAAGCATGTCGAGTAATCTGATCCAAGCATTATCAACAGCATGCGACGCAGCGATGCCTAGGAGGTCCACTAGCGGAAGGGGAGAACCATGCTACTGGTGGAACGACAGCATAAGGAATCTCAGGACAACCTGCCTTAAAGCCCGTCGTAGATCCCAGCGTTCCAGAGGTAGACCGGAGTTCCAGGAACGATTGGCCGCCTTCAGGCTGGCAAGGCGCAACCTGGAAAAGGCAATTAAGGAGAGCAAAGCAAACTACTTCAAGAATCTTTGCAAGGAAGCAGACCTAGACCCCTGGGGAGGAGCATATAAAGTGGTAATGAAAAAAGTGAAAGGCAGTAGGACGCCTCAACTAACCTGCCCACTGATGCTCAAAACAATAGTGGAACACCTGTTCCCCAGGAAACCTCCTACAATGTTCGTCCTTACACAAGGAGCTAGTTCGGATCAAATCCCACCAGTCACGGCTGAAGAGCTGCAGATTGCGTGCAGGAAAATTGCCGACAAAAAAGCACCTGGCCCTGACGGCATCCCTAATAAAGCCATCAAGGCGGCCGTCGAGAAGAGGCCCGAACTGTTCACAGCGGCGATGCAAAGGTGCCTCGAAGAAGGTAACTTTCCAAATCGCTGGAAACTCCAAAACCTGGTACTGATACCCAAAGGCAATAAGCCCCCAGGAGAACCGTCAGGGTACCGACCAATCTGCCTGCTTGACACCACGGGAAAGATCCTTGAGAGCATCATATCCGGCAGGTTAATCGGTGTGGCGGAGGAGCGAGGAGCCTTGTCCGACCATCAGTTCGGCTTTAGGAAATCGCGCTCCACCATCGACGCTATCAAAGAGGTGGTAGACACAGCAAGCGAAGCGATAACGGGTTCAAGATGGAGGGGCGGTACAAAAAAATACTGCGCCGTAGTTACGCTGGACATCAAAAACGCGTTTAACTCAGCGAACTGGTCCTGCACCATGAGAGCCTTGAATAGGATGAGCACACCGCAGTACTTGAGGAAGATTATCGTCAGCTACTTCACCAATAGGAAACTTAGATACCAAACTGACGATGGAATGAAATACCACGAAGTCTCGGCAGGCGTTCCACAGGGCTCAGTCCTTGGACCCCTCCTGTGGAACCTAATGTACGACGGAGTACTGAGACTCACGCAACCAGACGGAGTCAAGGTGATCGGTTTTGCCGACGACATCGCGGTCGTGACAGTAGCCAAAAATATCCACGAGGTGGAAGCAGCCACAAACGAAGCGATCGCCAGGATCAAGGATTGGATGGAATCCGCCGACTTAGAACTAGCTGACCACAAGACTGAGGCTGTCTTAATAACCAGTCGAAAGACGGTGGAATACGCTAGCTTCCGGGTTGGTTCCCAGATAATTCGATCGAAGATGGCTCTGAAATACCTAGGGGTAATGCTCGACAACCGGCTTAACTTTAAAACGCACGTCGAGTACTGCAGCAAAAAGGCAGCAAGGATGCAGGCAGCGCTCTCAGGAATGCTGCCCAACATCGGAGGACCTGGATACGAGAGAAGGATCCTGCTTTCCACAGTGGTAAGCTCAATCCTCCTATATGCTGCACCAGTATGGGCGGGGGCCCTGGCGAACACGGATGCAGCAAGGAAGCTCTCGACATCATACAGGCTCTGCGTGATAAGAGCAATCAGCGGTTTCCGAACAATTTCGTACGAAGCAGCCTGCGTCATTGCGGGTATGGTCCCGATCGACATTCTCGCCAGCGAAATGCAAAGGATCTACCTACGGAGATCTGCAAATAACTCGGTGACTAGCGCAAGAGGTCTAAAAAAGGAAGAAAGGGCAACATCAATGGCACTGTGGCAAACCAGGAGGGACACCACAACCAAAGGCAGATGGACCCATAAATTGATACCCAGAATAGAAGCCTGGACAACGAGAGCTCACGGGAACTGCAACTACCACCTCACGCAGTTCTTGTCGGGCCATGGGGGTTACCGAAAATACCTCCACAGATTCGGTCACGACAGCTCACCCACTTGTCCAGAATGCGCGCGCGAAGATGAAGACGCAGAGCACGTAATATTCCATTGCAGACGCTTTGCCGTGGCGAGAGGAAGTCTACCAACTCCCGAGCTCGTGGTTAGCCATATGATGGAGTCAGCTGACAAATGGCTAGTGACATGTTCCTTTATTACAAGGGTACAGATCGAGCTAAGAAGGCTGGAAAAAGAAAGAAAGGCCGAATTGGCAAATATAGATCACATAGCGTGATATGCTAACCAGCCTCGCGAAGTAATACCTAACGGCAGTTCCGCGGGGAGAGTGGTAGAAGTGTGCAGAGGTGTGGTTTAGGACGTAGGCGCGAGGAAAAAGGAGAACAATATCCCGTGAATCGTTCATGCTGGTAACACGGGTTACCAGTATCTTGAAGAAGATTCCACATCCATTGGCGCAAACCATAAAAAAAAAAAAAAAAAAAAAAAAACTGTGTCAACCACTGAGACCAACGAGGAAATGGTGTCAATGGTTTTTTGTTTGAGGTCAATGTATTTGGAGACATGAATTTTAGCCAACTGCTTCGGACTGTCATAACGGGTCTTCAATGCGTTCCATACATGATGCTCTGGAGTGAACTCGAACGAGTAATAGGTGTTTATCTGAGCTGCGGGAATTTTTTGAATTTTTCTGTGTAGTATTACAGGTGAAAATCATTAGGAAAAAGCACCCAGTGCCACCAGACAGGAAAACAATCAACAAAATAATCTTACCATTTCAAATGTTGAACAAAGACGAAAAGGAAAATATTGAAAATTCATCTGATCGTTTTATGATGGGGACCCCGTATCACACGCGCAAAAGCCGTGTAGAGCATGGAGATAGACGCCAATGCAACAGCAAGCAAAAATAAGTTGACAGAATCGGTCCCTACCAGAACACAAGAACGACAACGGATCATGGCAAAAAAAAGCCCTAGACACGTCACAAACAATTTCGCTATTTTGTCTAACGTCAACAACAAGGACAACATCAACACCAGCAAGGCCAACAGCAGGAACGCATGTTGAAAAGGTGATAAGTATCTGAAGCTGATACTTTCCCCTATATGTAGGTCCGCTACCCTTTCCAAGGTTTTGAAGAGAAAAGAGGATAGGGTTATGGGTCTGAAGTCTTTTGATAGGCTGTGTGTGGCTTTCCCGCACTTTGATATAAATACCACCTTAACTTTCCTCCATAATTTAGGAGTAAAGCTAAATCTTAACCAGCTGTAAAAATTGGCCTTCAGCCTCGGCGATAATTTGTTCAGTCCGTGCTGTAATTCAGCCGGTCTGACGTCATCTATGCCTGGGGACTTATAGGGCTCGAAGCTGTTACCTGCCCAGTCCAGCTTTGATTTCGTAAGGAATCCATCCGGTACGGTACTGCTGTGTTGCAGATTTCTCTGGGATCTTTAAGTTGCTTTTAGCTAAAATGCATGTTCTCTGGACATCTATGGGAAGCTGCTAGCCACAAAGGCAGCGCTAAGGCTACGGGAGTGCAACCGCTGGAGCAGTTCACATAGCTTAGGTCATACAAAGATAATTAGAAATGCAAGACTACCAAAGCATACAGATAAGTTCATGGCATGATACAATTTGTAGCCCTTCGCCCTTAATCCAGATATGCGGTTGTTGCTCGATAGCCATGGTTCTTTGATTAGGGCGAGTTCTGCTCCGTCTCTTTGGAGACTGAGCACTAAGTTGGCAGTGGCTGCCTTAAAGTGGTGCAGATTGATCTGGACTACCTTCATTTCGAGGCTTTTCGACCACTGTGACGTTATCGTCTGTATCAGACGAGTCGTCACTTGTATTCTCCCTACGGAGTCTGACTTCGTCTTTGCCTCCCTCTGTAGCAGATGGTGGCGTGACGCTGATGTTTTCTGTCGTTATGTCCAGGCTGCCGAGAGAGGCTGCCATACTCGAGATGTTATCATCTCTTTCCTGCAGCTTCAAGCAGACTTGCGACATTATGTAGCTTAGAGTGATCTCCTTTCCCTTCATCAATTTGAGGGACTCCTCGCTGATAAGGAAGGAGACCAACCTGACTGACTCCTCCGGCTTTTCTGCCTAAATGACCCTCCAGTGGCCCATGGGGACACCTGGATGTTGGCCTTTCAGCAGCCTAAGTATGTAGTCCGGATCGCTAGGACCCGGTGGCAGCCACGCACGTGCTCTAGGCCTTATGGGTATTTTCGTCCAATGGTTGACTACCAATTGGGCGTTTGGCCATGTACTTGATTCTTGGTATGACCTCTGCTAGGAAGTCTACGGAACATTTGTTTTGGCATTCTGTCATTTTAGAGCCGCCAGCGTGCCAACCGACTTCAGTAAAGGTAGGTGGAGTTGTTCTCGTCGCTCTGCATGTCGGAGATTCCGTATAAGAGACCACTTTTGATGACTTCCTTGAAGGTTCGGTTTACTGTATCAGTGTTCCTTACCTTCTTCGGTGTCTTGTGAGCCTCATCCTGAGATCTCAGTCGTTTGACAGTCGAGTTCGTGGGGGCATTTGATGCTTGCTTACCTGTGACAAGTTTGCTAGCCACCTTGCCGGTCGTCCTGTCTCTGGTACAAGCTGCCTGGCCCGTGTCCTTGTCTGTCCAACTGTCTTCGAATTTTTTAATGATCCGATTAAGTTGGAACCTGGCACTTTTGACTGCACGTTGATGTCTTACGTGTGGTGTCACTTTCTTTGCCGTTGAGGCCTCGCTTTCTGCAGTTGAACTGCAGCCAGACTTGTGATCAGTGTCCGATAACTGATCTGACGAGGCATTCCTGTACTCAAGCATGCCTCCCGATTTATTGTCTGTCGTCTGTTGGTGAATCCTGTTTGGTGTTTTGTCCTGTTGTTATTCAGTAATCGGGTTGTTCTTGTCTGAGTTTTGTTCGTTTTTATTGTTGTTGTATTGTTTTTGTTCATTTTGGGGTTTTTTAGTTGTGGTCCCACTAGTAAACCGGTAGGTATAGTAGCCGCCATAGCATAGCCGGGTCTACTATGACGAAAGACAACACTAACGACAGGCGCTGGCCAGTGCAATTGAAGGAGCTCGTTCACGGTTGACTTACCCCTCAACCATTCAACCCTTCCGCACGGTTTGCTGGTTGCTCACACCACCACTGAGTTTTGGGGCGCGTCTGCCTGGAAGAAAGCTCAACCTTGGTAGAGTTATCCCTTCAACAGGCTTGTGGGCCGGCTTAAGCCCCCGCACCATGTCAAGGTATACGTCACTAACTCACTCTCTCACTTTTTGAGAAAGGTAATGGGGAGACTTTTTCTTTTATGCCTGAAAAAGAAAAAAATATAATACCTCTTCAATGATGAGTTCGGGCTCCAAACAGACTTCCTTGCGGAAACAGAAAATATATTCAGTATGGCCTTAGATAAGCTTATGAACAAAATGGTGGCCTTCCTAAAGTAATTTTGAAAGCGCAACGAAAAAATTTGCAATAATGGAGTTCATTGCCTCTACCTCCCGCCGCTCCCCTCTTTCTCCATGAAACTCTCAATAATTTCAACTAATATTTCCACCCTTTCTTCAGAAAAAAGTGAAAATCGAACTACTACTAAACGATAAGGCTCCGACCGCCTTACTGGTAATTCTAAGCTCCGTTATTGCGTATGCCAATCGAATTTTAAACTGCAACCTTTTGAATTGAAACGGTGTATCAGTCGGGATCATGGGAGTTCTAGGAATGCGGACATCTTCACCTTTGAAGGGACGAGTTAAGATAGTTGCTTCCACCACGTTGTTCATCAATTTCTTAACCGATTAATGATTAATAATCCGGAGCATGATAATTGGCACACCTATTTTCAATTTCAATATGTGTGGTTGCATTCCAGGCAGATCGAGGGAATTTAAAAATTCCGTTGGGTAATTAACTGCTTCATAACAGCCTCCTTATCGGTGTCTATTGACATATTTGTAATTTCCTCAGTTTCTAGGCTGGATTGGATAACATGATTAAGTTGATAGACGTCTTTATTCTTGGTGGCAAGGATAGCTCGCTCGCTGAGCCAATCGTGATTCCTATAGTTGATTTGAATATTAGGAAGTACTTTTTCGATTTAGTCTTCTGTCGATGTGACTAAATTACAAAAATTTTCGGGCGATGTGACTAAATTACAAAAATTTTCGGGCAACTGGACACGCATATTCGTCGTCAACTGTAATGTAAGTACGTGTCGCCACAATGTTGAATATTTCAAGCAAGCATTTATCTCGTACGCTGGTGTCGATCGAGAAGTTACAGGCAACGTTTACCTGAAATCTGCTGCGAGCAATATCAACGCATTTTCGATTGGTTGAACGATCCGGTTGAACGATGATCCATCAGCGAGCCTCCAGTGATTTTTTGTGTGCCATCGTGCATTCATCCCAAACAATGCGTTATCTGCGGAACCAATGGGCACCCTGCCAATTGTCGGGGCTGTCCGAAAGTCCAGCTTTTAAAGAAAAAGGTCGAGGAAAAAAGGAACTTAAAAACGGTCGGGTGGTAAGCGTCTATATGTGATCGCTCTCTATGCACCGGATAATTCAAATCTCGATCACATCCTTATTCCAGAGCTCGAAACTCTTTTTGCAATACTACGACTGGGCTCGGAAGATAACTATTTTATCATAGCAGGTGATTTTAACTCTAGGCATAGAGAGTGGGAATGTAATAGAAACTGCACCCGGGGGAACGCCTTAAATAACTGGTTGACTGAGCATGACGAGTTGAGAGCAGACCTGCTTGCAACCGAGATACCATCATTTCCCAGAAGCGGGAATTACCTGGATCTACTATTGATGGACAGACGACTGACATTACATGACATAGATAGAAGCACACGGAACTGCTTAACCACGATAGAGTACGATAGTGATCATCGTGCTTTTTCAGCGGTTATCCAGATCCCGAACGAGGTGGTTGAACTGGGGAAATATGTCCAGAGAAACCCTTACAATTACAATAAGGCTCGATGACCGCGTTTCTCCAGGGCTTTATCCACTGAACTCCGTTCGAGTGCGATCAATCCACCAACGAACAGAAACCTTACAAACGAAGAGGTTGACGGGTACCTCAGACGTATGAACAAAGCCATAGTACGTACAATGGACAAGACAATTCCGAAGGTAGTGCACTCCGATGACTCTGATGTTTATCGGAATGCCATCATCGATGCACTTCACGTGCATAAAAGTAGACTGCTGTCAAGACTAAAGCTCTTGCACAGACGGTTTACAGATCCAAGAAGTCCGGAAGTCAGTTTCTTGAAGTCAGAGATCAAAAGACTCCAACAACTAATAAAAATCAATTACAATTTAGCTATAAGCTTGCACTGGGGCAATAAAATCCGGGCTGTACGATCCAGCAACCCGGGTATGTTCCCGCAAGTAAATAAAATATTCAGAAGGAAAGATCAAAATGACAACTGACAACGAACAACTACTTACCTCAATCAATGTTGATCCAGATAAGGCTGTGCTAGACAACGATTTTTTCGTGGTCGAAGATCCCCAGGAGAAGGTTAAAACAATTGGTGCTGTTTTCCAGAGAGTGTATATGGTAAACGAGGTTCGTAGACCGAACCACGACCTGGAGAACAGAGTCTTGTGGAACCACTTCAATCTTCGTAACGAGATCAGTCAATGGCGTTCCGAGAATAACGGTTTTACGAGATTCAGTGACGAAAACATGGCAAACAATGCCGTCGCCAATAATGGAAACCAGATAGTGATTTCCCAAGAAGATCTCCAGGAGATCCTTAAATCTATGAAGAACAAGAAATCAGCTGGGATAGATGGTATCCCGAACATCGTGCTTAGTCATCTCCCTCCGGCGGCAGTCGAAATTTACACTACACTGTTCAACAACGCGCTCAGTAATGCATATTACCCGGAACGTTGGAAGGCAGCTGTGGTGCAACCAATCCCTAAACGGGACAAAGATAAAAGCATCCCGTCACAACCTCCGATCGATAAGTCTTCTTCCTTGCATCAGTAAAGTCTTCCAAAAGATTGTTATACGAGCCCTGAAAACGTGGGTCGAGGACAACAATATTATACCGGATAACCAGTTTGGATTTAGGGCGGGGCATGACACCACACATGCCGCGTCAAAGCTGGTATCCGACATTCAATGGAATAAAAATAAAAAACACTGTACGGGTGCCTGTCTGATCGACTTAGAGAAGGCGTTCGACACCGTTTGGTTAGAGGGTCTTTTCCTTAAGCTCGTCAGACTTGGTTTACATAAAACATTGCTATACATGATATGTGATATGATAACAGGTAGAAAGTTCGTCGTAAAAAGTGGCGGCGTTACTTCTACTACAGTCTTTAATATCAATAATGGTCTACAACAGGGGGCTGTTGGGTCCCCAATATTGTTTGCTATATTCACTGCAGATCTCCGAAGGTCTATGCCGCACCTAATCGCGTACGCCGATGACTTAGTGGCGTATAGATCAGGTCCTAAGGTAGAAGTTATTAATACCTTGTTGCAAGGTGACTTTGACAACACTTTGATATATTGCGATGACTGGAAGCTGCTTATCAACTTCCAGAAGTGTGAAACTGTTCTTTTCCGCACCCCGCTGGCCATGGCCTCAAGGGAAACTGGCGCGTAAACTGGAAGAAGTTCGGCATAGTTGACCCCCGGGGTCAGCCGTTAGCCATGGAAACCGTAGTAAGATATCTTGGCATTTGGTTGGATCATTTTCTGTATTTTGACAAACATATAGAGAAAGCTTTGACCAATGCTAGAAAAGCCTTTGCTGTGGCAAGTAAGCTGTTTTACAGCAGCCAACTTGATACCAGGGTGAAGGTAATCTGCTATATGGCCCTCATAAGGCCAGTCATGGTGTATGGTTGTCCTCTGTGGTTCAACGTGAGTCCTTCCCAGATGGAAAAGATGAGCGTGTTCGAGAGACGGTGTCTTAGGACTTGTCTTCGGTTGTATCGAACACCCGAGTCTGAGTACAAGAAGTACGATCCTAACGAGGTCCTGTACAACAGGGCAAACGTGAAAATGATAGACAATTTTATCATCAAATTAATAAGAAGTCACATTGCAAGAAGTATGACTTCTACCAACAGTCTGATCTTCGGGGCTTACTATCCCAATTATATGTACCATGAGAGGGTGCGCCACAACGGCTTTGTTCCACCTGAAGCGTTCCTCTATTTGGATTCGATCGGCTTGATACAGGACACGGAAGGATGTCCTGTAATCTACCACGCGATGCGCCGAACAGTTGACAGGCGACTCCTCTACGAACCGGATGTCGTCCGCGAAAACGAAGATCTTCTCCGGTTCAGTAGAGAGATCCCTGTTCGAGATAGGAGAGAGAGTGATAAGAAGCGGCACTTCTTTTGGTGGTTACACCAGAATCAGTCTCCACCTTCGCCGGCTCCTGCCTGTATACAAATCGTTTAGTTGGTATAACGGCCCACTTATCTAGTTATAAGGTAGCTTAGTCAAAAAAAAAAGGGTGCACAAGGGCTTGTGGATTATATAAGTTCCGCATATACATAACATACAAGCCCGTAGTGTTACGGACATAGCATAGATTAAGTTAGATTAAGTTCTCTTAGGCTTTTTAATAGGTAAGGGTTTAGGGTTTAGGTTTAGATTTAGGTTAGGTAAAATAATAGTGTATAGAGCGCCAAGTTTTTTCTTAGTTTTCTTGGCCAGTAAGTATTAAACAATAAAGTCTGTCCTAAGGACAAAAAAACAATAAATAACTTAATAATTTAGACGCCGAAAGGCAAATAGTCAGTTAGATTAGAATATTTTAGAGTACCCGCGAAGGGTCAGTAAGATAGAATTAAGAACATGAATTGTTAGATATTAAAATAGATTTTATGTCATTTTTGTCTAGTAGTAAGTTGTCCGGAAATAAAATAAATATGAAATAAAAAAAAAAAAAAATAGTTTACATTTCTGGAATACTTTTCCCATACCTGATGCTCTGGAAATGTTGCACGTGGGATTGATTGCACGTTCCATGGCAACTTCAGCGCTGAATGAGTAGTCCTTCCACCAGGTAACAATGTCGCAGCTATTCCAGATGAAGCAAGAGCTAAAGCTATGTACATTTTTGCTCGAACCGTGGCCAGAATCAATTCGATGAGCATCTAAAAAGTTTACCCCAGCACCGCTAGTTATCATTTGTATCACATGATCATAAACGTCTTTCTGTTCATGGGTTAATTTGCTGTTGTAAGTCTGCTCACGGCGCAAATCCACATCAAATGAAGCAGTCGCATGCCAGTCGTGAGTGCTGGCATTCCCAATTGACTTAGCACTTTATTCGCAATAGCTAAGCACTTGTCTTCAATGTTTATTAAAGTTTCATTGTAAATGCCTTCTGTCAATTCCATGCTCATATCAGAATTTTCAATGCGTACTCTATGCAAAATATCCTCAGCCATATGCGAACGATATCTTTCCCATAACTGTGTTGGAGATGAAGGAGAGCAAGTATCAATATAATTGCAAACAATGCGCGAATTTGGTTTGGATGTGCAGTGTTGCAACCATCATTAATGCAGATATCCCACTGTTGGTCGTTCTCCAATAAATTTAAAGCTTGGCATGCACTGCGGAAAGTGTCAAGTGTGACGCCGTTGACATTTTTCAAATACTGGAAAGACCTAGGACCAGCCATATTTACCAACAGCATACGAAGGAAGAAACATTCATCTTGATAAGGATGCACTGTATAGAGTCTACCAATTGTATTTTCTTTGAAAATGCCAGGTTTTCCTTCGACGGGTAAATTGAAGGCCCTTTCTTGCACATTTGCTAGTGTGAAATAGACACGTTGGCCATTCTCCAAATGGACTGCTAAGTGAACCACAGCTGGATTGCGTTCATGCATTGGAAATGAAAAAATTCGCCATGCAACCTCATTCCTGCTTATGTATCTTCCAGCCTGGTATGGGGAAATTTCATCGACAGCTCGTACTGCTTTCCTGTCAGCATTTTCTGCTTGAACACCAAAAACTGCGTTATCGCTGCCTTTATTGACGTTCTTGCAGATTTGATCGGTTTCACGGAATTACAATACTCTACGTTTATGTGCGCTTAGTATGTTTTTGACAACAGAGGCGAATATGGAACCACCCAACGATTGTCTACCTCAATATCACCAATTCGCATGTGTAAAGTTGCCGAAGACCCGCCATCTTCAGTTGAACGTCTCCTATACAAAGGATATCCATCGTCTCCTATTACCGTGTTGGCTGCAAATGCTCGAGAATATCGCTTGGAGCATTTCCCGTCTACCATGCATGGTAAACTCGAATTGAGTTTACCGCATGTTTCACAATGAAATCCATCAGTAACTTGAGCTTTTGTCTGAAAACACGTGCTGTGATGTCATACCTATCCGCGGACGATTGACCAGAAAATAACAGCTGCACTATCTCGTCCCAAGCTGGATTGCATGTGAATGTGACGAATAAGTCTGGGCTTCCGTAATAACGAACATATGCCATAGCATCTTGAGCTTATTCCTGCATGTGACGTGGAATACCTATGTATGAAGATGGCAAAATCGTAAGCTTTCCAAAGTTGGTTGTATTACCGCCATTCACAACGGTATCTCGCAAATGAATATATTCCTCGGTGCGAAGTTTCGTCTGATTATGGCGGGTGTTCCATCAGATGGCGCTGTGGTCGGTGCACTGGGAACCGTTAAGAAAACAATTTTTTTCGCGATCGCGGGTATAGTATTGACATAAAAAGTGGATAAAACCAATCTTATACTATAAATTACTCTATAGTGTGTCAAAATTTCGGCTCAAACGGTTCAGTAGTTTTCAAATGCATAGATCTCGGAGGGACGTACACAACATTTTTATATATATAGATGGGGATTTCAGAGGAACATCTCTCTGCGGAACTCTCTCACTCTCTCTCAGATTTTCTTTTCAAATAGTCCTATTTCAGGAACCATTGCTTCAAACTCAATTTCTAAGTCCAACCATACTACCAAATCGCTAGCACTTATATCAATCGTTAACAACAAGGCAGGCCTAAACCTTATTCTTGCAGTAAATGATCTTGTTAATAAAGTTGGTAACTTTGACTATGTTACTATTGGAGGGGACTTCAACTCCAGGCATTCTTTCTGGGGAGACGTCAAAGAAAATGATAACGGTACTTCGCAATGTGTTTTCAAGATAACTTTATTCATTTCGACCTGGTTAAATTCATCGGACCTACTAGACTCAGTTCAGACTCACACATAGACTTTTCCTGATCTTCTCCAACCTTGTTTCAAGGTATAATTTAGCCTGTGTCTTACCATCCCCACAGATAGAAACCTCCCGAAATCGGAAATAGATTTCTTTGTAGATAAGCTCACCAATTAAATACAGAATTGTATAGCAAACCGTGGTCGCCATGGCGTAGTGGCCGAGTGCGTCGACTCACAGTCGTTCACAGACCTCCACGCAGTGCAGACGTGTTTCGACTTAGTGCGGAAATAATAAAAATATAAAGTGTGGACAATAGTGACAAAATAAAATAAGAATTGGTAGATTCTCGGTAGAGTGCCCGCCGGTGACTTCACGGTGCCGGGTTCAAATACCGAAAAAACAGTGAGACTTTTTTTTCTTAAATTCAAATTAAGTAAAGACACTAAGTAAATAAAAAGTGAGATGGAGCCAGTCGAGCGACCCGAGCTCAAAAACTCGGGTGATGTTGTGCCGGTGGATGGGACATCAGACCACCAGTCAACACAAGAAGAGGGGAGGAAGAAGCTTCAGCCTCAACCTAACTTCGTGAAGCGACGATCCAGCCTTGGATCAGGCGATCCGAAAACTGCGGCAAAAGCCGCAAGTACAACAGCAGAAGTAACAACAACAACAACTGTAGCCACAACTACAGCGGCAGCAGCCCGAAGGCAGCAACAAATGGTCGACGACGTCGAATACGAGTCGACAGAAGGGGAGGGAAGATTCTCCTACAGCGGTAGAGAGAACCCATTCCATGCACTAACGTTCTCTGAATCGGAAGACGAATATGAAGAGGACGGGGAGCAGCTGGAGAAGAGCCAGCGAGAGAGGGAGGAGCTGGATGCCCACATCCAAGCCCTCCAAATAAAATTAAGGGCCAGGAGAGCAGCCAAAGAGGCTGCACAACAACAGCAGCAGCTACAAAAGCAGCAACAGCAACAACAGCAGCAGCCAAAGCATCAGCAACAACAACAGCAGCAGCCAAAGAAGCAGCAGTAACAACAACAGCAGTAGCAACAACAACAACAACAAAAGAAGAAGGCACAGCAGAAGCAACCGCAACAGCAGCAGCCAGCCAAAAAGGAGAGATGCCCTCCGATCAACGTCTTCGGACTGGAGACGAAGGACGTTGATATACTATGTAAGTTGGTCACGAAATTCTTATTTTATTAAGTATAAAGGTCCACTACGTATCTCTGTCCATTGCTTATCAATGGCAGACTATCACGTAGTCAAGGAAAGGCTAACGGTGTCGGTGGCCGAGTTTTTCTCCTACACCCCAAAAAGGGAAAAGTTGCAGACCATGACCCTCAAGGACGTCCTGACACTGATCCCGATGAGATCCTCGCTATTCTGCGCCAAGCACAGAGCGACGATGTCCAGGTCGTAGGGGTTAAGCCCTTCATCACTGCGGCATCGAGAAGGGAGAATAGGAAACTTCCTTTCTTCCTAGTAGGTCAGCAAAGACCTACCCATTTAGGCACTCTGTCTGTTACATGGGAAACAATAAAAAAGACAAAGAACACAATCCAGTGTGCTCGTTGCCAGAGGTATATGCAGAGCAATATGCAGTCTCGCTGCGTCAAATGCGCAGGAACCCACAATCAGTCCTTTAGGGACCGATAAAGTTGATGACAGGAGCAAGTTGACGTACGTGCTCTGTAAGACTAGCGAACACCCTGCAAATTATCGGGGATGTCCTAAGGTCCAAGAAATCAGGAAAATTATAGAGGCCAAACGTAAGAAAAAAATGGTAGAAGCGAGGCCAGTGCCCTGTGCTCCAGCTACCACTGATACTCCGGCAGTCTCCTATGCCCAAATGGCATCGGGTAGGTGACCGGTGCAACAGACAGTGCCGAAGGTTGCCCCGGCCCCTGTGGCCAGGCAACCTGAAGCAAATTTGGCTGTGCAGACTTGATCTTGCTCTCTATCCAGACGCAGTTCCTCAACTCCAAAACCAGTTACAAGAACAAACAGCGCGAATAGACCTCATCTATTCGACACTGGTTGGAGAGCCTAACGCAACATCGGTATAATGGCTGCGCAGGCAGCCTGCAACCCTAAAATTCTAGCAGTGAATGTGAATTCAACGCACCCACTCAGGTACAAAAATTACAATATCATTAGAAGATATCGAAGCTACCTAGCTGGTGGAGTCGCACTCTTAATCAAAAAAGACCTGTGTCATAAGGTCGTGTATAGCGGTGAAGTGCGGAGATTCCAGGCCATAGAAACGTGTATCGCACGCATCCCCCTTCGGGGTGGTAAGCGGCTATATGTGATCGCTATCTATGCGACTGACAAGTCACGCATCAACCAATATTTCATTACAGAGCTCGATACTCTTTTCACTAGCCTTCGAATGAGCTCCTAGGAGAACTACTATATCGTAGCCGGAAACTTGAACTCGAGGCATATAGAGTGGGACAACGTGGTACATAACACCAGGGGGACCTCATTGTATAACTGGTTGGTAGAACACAATGTTGAGTCCAAGCTAGATTTGCTTGCAACCGATAGGCCATCGTATCCTAGAAGCGTGTCCTATCTGGATCTGATGTTGATAGACAAACGACTGACCACACTAGACGTGGAAAGACGCACACGGAACTGTCTAACTGCTGTTGAGTACGAGAGTGACCACTGCGGGCTCTTCGCAGCTATTCAGCTCCCGAACGAGGTGGAAGGACTGGAGGAGTATGTACAGAGGCACGCTTCTTCAGGACTTTATCCACAGAACTACGTTCGAGTGGGATCAATCCGCCGACAAACAGAAACCTGACGAACGAAGAGGTTGACAGGTACCTCATACAAATGGACTACGTAGTCAAACGTACGATGGACAAAACAATTCCGAGGGTAGTTCAAATCGACAACAGCTATGTTTATCGAAATGCTACCATCGATGCACTTCACGTGCACAAAAGTAGGCTGCTGTCAAGACTCAAACTCTTGCATAGGCGGTTTACAGATCCGCAAAACGCGGAAGTCATAGCATTGAAGTCGGAGATCAAGAACCTCCAACAGTTAATACGTATAAACTATAGCTTGGCTATAAGCTTGCACTGGGGCAACAAAATCCGGGCTGTACGATCCAACAACCCGGGTATGTTCCGCAAGTAAATAAAATATTTCGGAGGAAAGATCAAAACGACATTCAAATCGTAAGACTTCCCAAGGCGACAGACAACGAACACTTACTGACTTCAGTTGGTATCGATCCAGATGAGGCAGTGCTAGACAATGACTTCTTTGCGGTGGAAGATCCCCAGGAGAAGGTTACAGCTATTGGTGCAGTGTTCCAGAGAGTGTCAACGAGGTTAGTAGGCCGAATCACGATCTGGAGAACAGAGCCCTGCTAAACCACTTCTATCTCCGCAATGAGATAAGTCAATGGCGATCAGAGAATCCAGGTTTCACCAGGTTCAATGACGAGAACATGGCACATAGTGCTGTCGCCAATGATGGGAATCACATCTTGATTTCGCAAGAAGATCTCCAGGGTATCTTCCACTCGCTGAAGAAGAAAAATTCAGTGGGAATCGATGGAATACCGAACATTGTGCTTCCCTCCGAAGCGGTCCAAATTTACACAACCTTGTTCAACAATGCGCTGAGTAATGCACATTACCCCACGCACTTGAAAACAGCTGTTGTTCAACCGATCCCTAAACGGGACAAACATAAGTCCATTTCGACAAATCTTCGGTTGATCAGTCTTCTTCCCTGCATAAGCAAGGTTTTTGAACAGATAGTCATTCGAGTTCTGAAGCAATGGGCTGATGAAAAGAAAATCATACCGGACAACCAGTTCGGATTCTGAGCGGGGCATGATACCATTAATGCCGCGTCAAAACTGGTGTCCAACATACAATGGAATAAAAACAAAAGTCAGTGCACGGGTGCCTGCCTGATCCACTTGGAGAAGGCGTTCGACACCGTTTGGTTGGAGGGCCTCTTCCTCAAGCTGGTCAGGCTTGGCATAGGTAAACCATTGCTATACATGGTCTATGACATGATAACAGGTAGAAAGTTCGTTGTGCAAAATGGTGACGTAACTTCCACTACGGCCTTTAACATTATAAACGGTCTGCAACAGGGGGCCATCGGTTTTCCGATCTTGTTTTCTATATTCACTGCAGATCTTAGAAGGTCGAAGGTCGAGGTAATAAACATCTTGTTGCAGCGTGACTTCGAGAAAATCCAGCGATTTTGCGATGACTGGAAGTTGTGCGAAACTAGTCTCTTCCGGACCCCTTTAGACAAGGCAACGCGGGATACGCGCAAGAACTGGCGTAAGATCGGCATAGTCGGGTCAACCGCATGGTCAGCCGTTAGCTGTAAAAAGTGTAGTTAGATATCAAGGCATTTGACTGGCTTATTATCTGTATTTTGACAAACATATAGATATTGCTCTGACGAAAGCCAGAAAAGGCTTTGCTGCGGCAAGAAGGTTTTTCAGCAGCCAACTTGATACCAGAGTGAAGGTAATCTACCACATGGCCCTAGTGCGGCCCATTATGGTGTACGGTTGTCCATTGTGGCTCAACGTGAGTCCTTCCCAGATGGAAAAGATGAGGGTGTTCGAGAGGCAGTGTCTTAGGAGCTGTCTCCGTCTGTATCGCACGCTCGAGTCTGAGTACAAGAAGTACTATCCTAACGCGGTCCTGTACAACAAGGCAAATGTGAATAGGGTAGATTATTTTATTATTAAACGGATCAGAAGGCACACTGCACGAGCTATGACCTCTTCCAACAGTCTGATCTTTGGGGCTTACTACCCTTTCATTACGTACCATGAAAGTGTGCGCCTTAATGGGTTTATTCCTCCCGAAGCATTCCTCTATCTAGACACAATTGGCCTGATACAGGATCCACAAGGATGTCCTAACATCTTCCATGTCGAACGCCGAACAGTGGATAGGCGACTTCAATACGAACTGGATGTAGTTCGCACCCGGTTCAGTAGAGCGAGCCCCGCTCGAGATAGGAAAGAGTCTGCCAAAGAACGGCAATTTTACTGGTGGTTACACCAAAACCAGCCTCCGCCACCGCTAGCTTTTCCATAGGATCCGGTAGCTGACCATAGTGGCCAGCTTACATACTTTTTAAGGTAGCTTTAAGGAAAAAAAAAATAAAACGAAAATAAAAAAAAAATATATAAAACAAAAAAAAAATCCAAAAAAAAAATATATATATATGAAACACAAAAACAAAAAAAAAGTTGCATCAAGGCGTATAAATTATATATGTTAGGCATATACACAACATATACGCCCTGGTGCACGTGTCCGTACTGTTACGGACATAGTTAAGATAGTATTAAGTTTTATGTTAGGTTAAGTTAGAATAAGGTAGTTTAAGTAGTTAAGCTTAGCCAAGTTTTTTATAAGTTTTCTTGGCAAATGAATAAGGAAATAAAAGATTGTCTTAATGACTAAATAAAACGTAGATTAAGCCGAAAGGCACATTTAGAAAGTAGATCAGATTAGCTTAGAGTACCCGCACAGGGTCAGTAGGTTAGTACTAAGAACATTTATAATTCTTAAGATAGTTAAGCTAGTTTTAAGTAATTTTGTCTACCAACTAAGTAAAAATACAATGAATTAAGTAAAACAGCGTTAAAAAAAATAAAATGTGCGTTGACTCCTACGCAGAGGGTGCCAGGTCCGATACCCGAATTTACCACCTATCACAATTCACGGCTCCACCTCTTTCGAGTCACTGGCAATGCTCAAAGAGTATTCCTGTCTAGAAGAAGCTTCTCAAATTCGCCGTTCGGAGTCGGCATTAAACTGTAGGTCCCTTCCCCTCGTGAAAGAACAATAGCACGCACAACACGAGTGGTTGCTGAGAAGATAGGCCCAGGTCCACCTCGGACTGTCGCGCCGCACGTATCATATATTATATAGCAAACCATAGCAGTACAGTGATCACTCCTCCCAACTTAATTAAAGTCTCCAATGAAGCATTAAATCTGTTCAAAATTATATCAATTTGGAAGAGTTAATTTCGACATGGTTAAATCCATCGACCCTACTAGACCCAGTTCAGACTCACACATAGACTTTTCCTGATCTCCTCCAACCTTGCTTCAAGAGATAATTTAGCCTGTGTTACCTCAGATCACTTCTCAATCATTCTGGCCTTACAACTCCAAAATGTCTCTAGTTTTCCAGCTTTCCTTCAAAATTTCAACTAACCCAAAAATATTAACTGCCATGACTTTCATAACTCTTTAAATTCTGAAAATAATAATCTTACTATCCCCACAGATAGGAACCTCTCGAATTTGGAAAAAGATTTCTTTGTAGATTCGCTCACCAATTTAATACGGAATTGTTTGGCAAACCATTGCAGCACAGTGATCACTCCTCCCAACTGGATTAAAGTCTACAATGAAGCGTTAAATCTGTTTAAAATTAGAACAATCTGTTTCACCGTTTCATCTTGTGGAACGTAGTTCACGTATAGCCTTGCTCCCCGCGTCTATTAATCTCACTTTTAAATCATCGTATCTTGAAACCCTACTCGCGCCTTACTGTCTAAATAAGATTACGCTTTTCTATCTTATTTTACCATAAGCAGTGCGTTTCCCTTATTAGTGATTTATTTAAGATAATTAATTGTGTCATTTGAATGAACTTTTTGAGTGGTACTCCAACTCCAACTCATTTTCTCGGCCGTTAGATCCACATTCTCGACACGGAGAACCACGAATTAGAGCTCTCACTCGCTCGCACGGGTGAGTTCAATATTTAGTGGATGTTCTGCCATTCAGCAAGTTGATACTACTCAACTCATTCCGTTTTTCGATTATTCTCACTCATTGCATGTCATAACCATCTCTTATCTATTACCGCAACCACACCATCACGGGTGCAAACATCTACTATGTCTCTCAGCGCATCGCCAACATGCACCAACCCCTCCAGCGAGGACATCATCCAATGCAGTGGCATCTGTGGAAAAGGTTATCACCTCATCTGTATTGGAATTGCAAAAATCACCTCCCAGAAATTCTGAACGCGTCCGCTTCTTAAGCAGAATGTGAGAAAATATCGACTGCCCATATACTACTCGCTATCAAAGCCAACAACCAGTTAATTTCTTCTATCTCCGACTCGTTGCGCGATACAAAATCTGAGTTTTGCCATGGCATTGAAGCCCACGCAGAACTTTTATCTAACACTTGTGACACCATCACTTCCGCCATCGAAACCTCTGCGCGCGACACTCAACTTGCTGCCAAGATAAACGCCGAGTCTATATTCAAGCTCGACAATAGCATCGGCCACCTTCAATTAAATGTGGATTGGATATCATCAACTCCAACATAGATGCCCGCCAGCTCTATACACCAATAACGAGCTGACATCGATCTCGAACACTCTCTCCGACCACACGAGTTTGCTAAGAACAACGGAAAACCTAGTCCTAGTAAGGATAAAGTTCCGATACCCGAATTTACCACCTATCACAATTCACGGCTCCACCTCTTTCGAGTCACTGGCAATGCTCAAAGAGTATTCCTGTCTAGAAGAAGCTTCTCAAATTCGCCGTTCGGAGTCGGCATTAAACTGTAGGTCCCTTCCCCTCGTGAAAGAACAATAGCACGCACAACACGAGTGGTTGCTGAGAAGATAGGCCCAGGTCCACCTCGGACTGTCGCGCCGCACGTATCATATATTATATAGCAAACCATAGCAGTACAGTGATCACTCCTCCCAACTTAATTAAAGTCTCCAATGAAGCATTAAATCTGTTCAAAATTATATCAATTTGGAAGAGTTAATTTCGACATGGTTAAATCCATCGACCCTACTAGACCCAGTTCAGACTCACACATAGACTTTTCCTGATCTCCTCCAACCTTGCTTCAAGAGATAATTTAGCCTGTGTTACCTCAGATCACTTCTCAATCATTCTGGCCTTACAACTCCAAAATGTCTCTAGTTTTCCAGCTTTCCTTCAAAATTTCAACTAACCCAAAAATATTAACTGCCATGACTTTCATAACTCTTTAAATTCTGAAAATAATAATCTTACTATCCCCACAGATAGGAACCTCTCGAATTTGGAAAAAGATTTCTTTGTAGATTCGCTCACCAATTTAATACGGAATTGTTTGGCAAACCATTGCAGCACAGTGATCACTCCTCCCAACTGGATTAAAGTCTACAATGAAGCGTTAAATCTGTTTAAAATTAGAACAATCTGTTTCACCGTTTCATCTTGTGGAACGTAGTTCACGTATAGCCTTGCTCCCCGCGTCTATTAATCTCACTTTTAAATCATCGTATCTTGAAACCCTACTCGCGCCTTACTGTCTAAATAAGATTACGCTTTTCTATCTTATTTTACCATAAGCAGTGCGTTTCCCTTATTAGTGATTTATTTAAGATAATTAATTGTGTCATTTGAATGAACTTTTTGAGTGGTACTCCAACTCCAACTCATTTTCTCGGCCGTTAGATCCACATTCTCGACACGGAGAACCACGAATTAGAGCTCTCACTCGCTCGCACGGGTGAGTTCAATATTTAGTGGATGTTCTGCCATTCAGCAAGTTGATACTACTCAACTCATTCCGTTTTTCGATTATTCTCACTCATTGCATGTCATAACCATCTCTTATCTATTACCGCAACCACACCATCACGGGTGCAAACATCTACTATGTCTCTCAGCGCATCGCCAACATGCACCAACCCCTCCAGCGAGGACATCATCCAATGCAGTGGCATCTGTGGAAAAGGTTATCACCTCATCTGTATTGGAATTGCAAAAATCACCTCCCAGAAATTCTGAACGCGTCCGCTTCTTAAGCAGAATGTGAGAAAATATCGACTGCCCATATACTACTCGCTATCAAAGCCAACAACCAGTTAATTTCTTCTATCTCCGACTCGTTGCGCGATACAAAATCTGAGTTTTTCCATGGCATTGAAGCCCACGCAGAACTTTTATCTAACACTTGTGACACCATCACTTCCGCCATCGAAACCTCTGCGCGCGACACTCAACTTGCTGCCAAGATAAACGCCGAGTCTATATTCAAGCTCGACAATAGCATCGGCCACCTTCAATTAAATGTGGATTGGATATCATCAACTCCAACATAGATGCCCGCCAGCTCTATACACCAATAACGAGCTGACATCGATCTCGAACACTCTCTCCGACCACACGAGTTTGCTAAGAACAACGGAAAACCTAGTCCTAGTAAGGATAAAGTTCGAATTGAGTTGAATGAGCAATTCAGGAATAAGCTCAGAAGTCTCAAGCCTTCGCCTAATGCATTCAAGGTTTGGTCTATAACCTCTATCACCGGTCGTAAAAAACTGCCAATCCTGAGCTGCGACTAGCCCATGTAAATAGTTTTTACACATCTCAAGAGGAAAAAGCGGAAGCATTTTCCCTCCAACAACAACTACTCAGCCAAATCCCCAACCTATGATGAAACAAACGTAATGATGGTTGAAACCTACGTAAGCTTCTTATTGATATGTAACGAAAACTTTATTCTAACAAACTATTCACAATATAATTGTTTCCATAATTTTGAATTTGTTTCCATAAGCACTGTTGATTCAATTAATTCGTCCCTAAATAATAGAAGTCATCTGGCCCAGATAAAATTTCTAGTTTCATAATTAGCATAATTAGCCCATTTATATCCTCAACAATTGTATAACTAATAGTTATTTTCCGGTTGCTTGGAAGGAAGCTAAATTAATTCCTGTAAAAAAGGTAATTGTGCCAACAATGTTGAAAAATTATCGGCCCATTTGTCAAACCTGAGAAAGATTCTAGAAGTTAGACTTACCAAAATCTATAGTAACCACTGAGCTGAGCTCTCTCAACCACAACAATTTGGCTTTAAACGCGGACACTGCTTTAGAAACGCCTCTGGTAAAGGTCACCATCTGGCGGTTCGAGAAAGTCGCAGTCTGGGCCTTCTGGTTTCCAATCACACCAAATCTTGCACTCGAACTACATAGATTTGAGCGCAAAGTTATTAGAAGTTGCATCTCAAAATACAAAAGACCTGGAGGTAAATGGTTTTCCAACAGAATATTATACCAGGATTCGAAAGTGACCCCATTGCTTGATTAATTTACATGCACAAAGTAAAAAGATACTCTCTCTCCGAAGAATCCTCTGGTTAGAGGCATTTTCGGGGACAACATCAGATGGCAGATAGACGACCGGTACTACACATCGCCAATTAGTATCCTCAACGAGGGGTTTGACCCCTTCTTTGTGATTCCGGATGAAGATAGTTCCCATACGGCCCCTTTTTTTCAAAAAACATCCCTAATACATATATGGTTTGAAAATAATGTAATTAAAATAAAATGATTTACAGCGTCCTCCCATATATGTAATTAATTACCATGAATTGAATTCCTTTTGTAAACTTTATCTTTCGTTCCCTTTTCAAATAGAACGCATAGTAACCTTGTTGTAGTAGTTATAAAGTGCAATACACCTTTTTTTATAAATTGAATTACACATGTTATATTTTTTATAATGTAACTGAATTAGACTGACCCTTAGTATCTATTTAAGTACCCATTGTAAATACTAAATACTATTTAAAATTACTTTCTATTACATTACTTAAAGTCTATACTTGTTAAATTACTCAAACTGTTCTATTTGTTCTATGTCAAAACGATTTGAATGAATCAATAGAAACAAACTGAATTCTTTTGTAAACCTGAATTTCTTTTGTTCAAATACAAAATATATTAATAATTTATATAGCCCATGTGATATGAATGAAACTGAATAAGACTGAGCATTTGTATCTCGATTATTATCTTATAAATTAACAAACATAACATACTCCAAGAATATCCCTCATGGCTGTGCAATGTCTCAGTTGAGACAAATATATGAAATACATAAAACATATTGCTCTCTCTCTAGTTTTGTTTTTTTTTTTGTTTTGCCGCTCATTGTTATTTAGGTTAAGTTACTCATAAGTATATCTGTCATGTTGAGTGGACAGATTAAATTTCGATTGAAGAGAAATTCTAATTTATTTATACCTTATTCGATTCAATACATATATCGAACAAATAAATAATAAAGTACTAGCTAGAACACTTCTAAGTCAGCTGCAAATATCGTTTATAAGCATCTAAAACCACTTGTGCACTATAAACATGTATATGTAAAAGCAAATCTCAATAAAGTACAACTACTACTACTACTGCGCTAACCCACCAAAACCTGCTGCGAAAGGAGCCACCACCGATATGTACTCAGTGCGGTTGTGTTATTGACATCTTAGGCCGCTTTCACACTCGCTAAGATTCGTCGGCGATTCTTTCAAATTCGCTTTTGTGATCTCAAGCCACTTTCACGCAGGAAATCTTTCAGTCTCTGCAAATGAGATCTCAATTCTGAACTCTTTCTGTTTCCTATCCTCTCTCACACATGCGTCATCTCTTTCTCACACATGTACAGTACGCTTCCAATACCCAACATTGCGAACATAAGAATAAAGCAACTCAAAGAAAAAACGAAGAGAGATAAAAGAGAATATAAAACCCCAAAGCAAGCCCCGACCACACGAGACGCGGGCTCACCTCCCTTGCCAACAAGATGGAAAAATCGCCGACAAAATTTTCCTGTGTGAAAACGGCTTTACATACCCTCGGAAAAAAACAATGCCGTCTACTTTCTACTATACCCCCACCTTAAAAATAACCAATCAATATACATATGAATTTCTAAGCAATACTAGCCTCCATAACATCAAACAAATCAACAATCTACTTAAAAATACAAATACTGTAATCTAACCTAGTGCCGTAAGACGTTGCAGCTAGTGCCTCTATACGTAAGTTAACATGTAAATTTGAATTTACTTGTTAATAAATAATAATAATAATAAAAGCATCGTTTGAATATGAGTGGAATCAAGTTGCTTACGCTAATAAGCACAACAACAACGCACTGCAACTGTCCATCCAACCACTGAGAGAAGTTTGGTCACGATGCCTCTTCATTCTCATTCTTATGCGCACACGACCTTGTAGTAAAGTAAGAAATAACTCGTTTTGTGTTTGTATTCTTCAACATGTTGGGAGGGGAAGGAGCGGAGACGTGAGATATTAGTATGCGATTGGTTAAAGTAGAGTGAAAATGTATTATCGCTCTGAGTGCTTCATAGATGGCGCACTAACATTTTCTTAAAGTAAAAGTACTATTAGCTTCATATATAATAATAATAGGCATGAATAGCAGTGACTTTTCCCGCGGAGGGAAAAGATAAGAAAAAATTCCGCCAGGATTCATAAGCGTGAATGCCACTGTAAGTCTGGAACTAGCTACATATATCACACTACTTGAGATGGGCTTATTACGAGAATCTATTCCCAGTTGTAGACCCATAGAAATAAAATCTATTGACGGTATTGAGGAGTTCGATTCGTAAGACAATTAGTTTCGAATAGAAATAAAAGCTATGGATATTTTTATATTTGGTAGAAATGACAATTCTATCAAAAAATTGCGGTAGAATTTTGAAATTCAGTGAAATGGTGTTTTCCATTTAAAATAAGTGTAAGATACATATATTGAATTGGACATACAAATCGGCTTCAATATGAAAGTATATTAATTGTTATAAATAGGAGACAATTTACAAACAAGCGGCAGATCTCTATCTTCCATTAGTGATCCTCATGGAAAAAAAAAACATTAATTGCAAATGCGGACAGTCATTGGAAGAAGTTAAAAGTTGACAAAAGTTATCAATTAAGCAATTAAAGCATATTCACCAAGGAAATGTACCTATTATTTTTCGTCCTAAAGTATTTTTAAAGCTTATTAAAACAACTACATACATATGTATTAAAAATTACTTTTCTCGTGGGAGATTTATTGGCTTATATATTTTCATCCAATACCAGATGATTAATAATATATATGTATTGCACTTTTAAATTTTGTCTGTATCGAAGAGTTGATAGGACTACAGCACCATGAGCCTCATCTAATTCGTCCTCATTTATATCAAACCAAATAAAACTCATTTTTGACAACAAAGAACAATTTTGAAAATTAAACAAATTCGAAGTTTGATTTGGCATTTGAGTTGAAAGCTCACCGATAGCTTTCCATTTTCTATTTTGAAATTCGATTATATATAATCAATTCTAGTGCGCTACTCGATACCACGAATTTGTTTAATAGAATCGAAAAAAGTCGAATAGACTTTTTGCGAATGGAGACGCGCAATAAGGAGTTAACCCAAGGTAACTAATGAATACAAATTCGAAGCTGTTAAAATGCTTTAACAAATCTATTTCGGAGATTGAATCCTTTATTTCCACATAAGCGCACCGCCCATATCTTCTTGTATTTAAGAGCACTACGATAAGTAAACCTTAAGCTTTCTACATTGTTGAGCGTCTGAGTGTTCACAGGATGGATAGGATACTAAAGTGTTGTCAGCATAGTTCGGATATATAAATAATAATCTTACGTACTAAAGTTAACCCTAGGTTGGACTTATGGCGTATGTAACCGGCAGACAGCTCACAAATTTAAAGTAGTGACTGTTCAATCATAATTTTATCGAAACCTGGTGGTGGACCGTATGAAAAATTCTCAAGTATAACGTCCAATATGGCTCCATTTCCAACTGTGGAAGAACGATTATAATAAAAATATGTTCAATTACAATTTGATTACCATATACTACTGGATATACAGTGCCTTTCACATTGCGAAAAGGGACGTCTAAATTCTTCCCATTGAAGTAGAAGTTTAATTCAATGTGATCATATGTCACACCGATGATATCACCGTCTCCCGGAAAACCTCTATTTTCGTATTCCTGCGACGTAGCCGCTATCGCTTGATTCACGGTCAGTAAAATATCATCCGAGTCTTCGTCGATGCCTATGAGACCAACACCCACGTTTCCATTTGCCTGTGGCGGTGCTGTTACAACTGCGGGTCTAAAAACTTCTTCATTGAATCTCGTCGAGTTATCTGAGCAGAGACACCAAGATAATACGGAATTGTTTGGCAAACCATTGCAGCACAGTGATCACTCCTCCCAACTGGATTAAAGTCTACAATGAAGCGTTAAATCTGTTTAAAATTAGAACAATCTGTTTCACCGTTTCATCTTGTGGAACGTAGTTCACGTATAGCCTTGCTCCCCGCGTCTATTAATCTCACTTTTAAATCATCGTATCTTGAAACCCTACTCGCGCCTTACTGTCTAAATAAGATTACGCTTTTCTATCTTATTTTACCATAAGCAGTGCGTTTCCCTTATTAGTGATTTATTTAAGATAATTAATTGTGTCATTTGAATGAACTTTTTGAGTGGTACTCCAACTCCAACTCATTTTCTCGGCCGTTAGATCCACATTCTCGACACGGAGAACCACGAATTAGAGCTCTCACTCGCTCGCACGGGTGAGTTCAATATTTAGTGGATGTTCTGCCATTCAGCAAGTTGATACTACTCAACTCATTCCGTTTTTCGATTATTCTCACTCATTGCATGTCATAACCATCTCTTATCTATTACCGCAACCACACCATCACGGGTGCAAACATCTACTATGTCTCTCAGCGCATCGCCAACATGCACCAACCCCTCCAGCGAGGACATCATCCAATGCAGTGGCATCTGTGGAAAAGGTTATCACCTCATCTGTATTGGAATTGCAAAAATCACCTCCCAGAAATTCTGAACGCGTCCGCTTCTTAAGCAGAATGTGAGAAAATATCGACTGCCCATATACTACTCGCTATCAAAGCCAACAACCAGTTAATTTCTTCTATCTCCGACTCGTTGCGCGATACAAAATCTGAGTTTTGCCATGGCATTGAAGCCCACGCAGAACTTTTATCTAACACTTGTGACACCATCACTTCCGCCATCGAAACCTCTGCGCGCGACACTCAACTTGCTGCCAAGATAAACGCCGAGTCTATATTCAAGCTCGACAATAGCATCGGCCACCTTCAATTAAATGTGGATTGGATATCATCAACTCCAACATAGATGCCCGCCAGCTCTATACACCAATAACGAGCTGACATCGATCTCGAACACTCTCTCCGACCACACGAGTTTGCTAAGAACAACGGAAAACCTAGTCCTAGTAAGGATAAAGTTCGAATTGAGTTGAATGAGCAATTCAGGAATAAGCTCAGAAGTCTCAAGCCTTCGCCTAATGCATTCAAGGTTTGGTCTATAACCTCTATCACCGGTCGTAAAAAACTGCCAATCCTGAGCTGCGACTAGCCCATGTAAATAGTTTTTACACATCTCAAGAGGAAAAAGCGGAAGCATTTTCCCTCCAACAACAACTACTCAGCCAAATCCCCAACCTATGATGAAACAAACGTAATGATGGTTGAAACCTACGTAAGCTTCTTATTGATATGTAACGAAAACTTTATTCTAACAAACTATTCACAATATAATTGTTTCCATAATTTTGAATTTGTTTCCATAAGCACTGTTGATTCAATTAATTCGTCCCTAAATAATAGAAGTCATCTGGCCCAGATAAAATTTCTAGTTTCATAATTAGCATAATTAGCCCATTTATATCCTCAACAATTGTATAACTAATAGTTATTTTCCGGTTGCTTGGAAGGAAGCTAAATTAATTCCTGTAAAAAAGGTAATTGTGCCAACAATGTTGAAAAATTATCGGCCCATTTGTCAAACCTGAGAAAGATTCTAGAAGTTAGACTTACCAAAATCTATAGTAACCACTGAGCTGAGCTCTCTCAACCACAACAATTTGGCTTTAAACGCGGACACTGCTTTAGAAACGCCTCTGGTAAAGGTCACCATCTGGCGGTTCGAGAAAGTCGCAGTCTGGGCCTTCTGGTTTCCAATCACACCAAATCTTGCACTCGAACTACATAGATTTGAGCGCAAAGTTATTAGAAGTTGCATCTCAAAATACAAAAGACCTGGAGGTAAATGGTTTTCCAACAGAATATTATACCAGGATTCGAAAGTGACCCCATTGCTTGATTAATTTACATGCACAAAGTAAAAAGATACTCTCTCTCCGAAGAATCCTCTGGTTAGAGGCATTTTCGGGGACAACATCAGATGGCAGATAGACGACCGGTACTACACATCGCCAATTAGTATCCTCAACGAGGGGTTTGACCCCTTCTTTGTGATTCCGGATGAAGATAGTTCCCATACGGCCCCTTTTTTTCAAAAAACATCCCTAATACATATATGGTTTGAAAATAATGTAATTAAAATAAAATGATTTACAGCGTCCTCCCATATATGTAATTAATTACCATGAATTGAATTCCTTTTGTAAACTTTATCTTTCGTTCCCTTTTCAAATAGAACGCATAGTAACCTTGTTGTAGTAGTTATAAAGTGCAATACACCTTTTTTTATAAATTGAATTACACATGTTATATTTTTTATAATGTAACTGAATTAGACTGACCCTTAGTATCTATTTAAGTACCCATTGTAAATACTAAATACTATTTAAAATTACTTTCTATTACATTACTTAAAGTCTATACTTGTTAAATTACTCAAACTGTTCTATTTGTTCTATGTCAAAACGATTTGAATGAATCAATAGAAACAAACTGAATTCTTTTGTAAACCTGAATTTCTTTTGTTCAAATACAAAATATATTAATAATTTATATAGCCCATGTGATATGAATGAAACTGAATAAGACTGAGCATTTGTATCTCGATTATTATCTTATAAATTAACAAACATAACATACTCCAAGAATATCCCTCATGGCTGTGCAATGTCTCAGTTGAGACAAATATATGAAATACATAAAACATATTGCTCTCTCTCTAGTTTTGTTTTTTTTTTTGTTTTTCCGCTCATTGTTATTTAGGTTAAGTTACTCATAAGTATATCTGTCATGTTGAGTGGACAGATTAAATTTCGATTGAAGAGAAATTCTAATTTATTTATACCTTATTCGATTCAATACATATATCGAACAAATAAATAATAAAGTACTAGCTAGAACACTTCTAAGTCAGCTGCAAATATCGTTTATAAGCATCTAAAACCACTTGTGCACTATAAACATGTATATGTAAAAGCAAATCTCAATAAAGTACAACTACTACTACTACTGCGCTAACCCACCAAAACCTGCTGCGAAAGGAGCCACCACCGATATGTACTCAGTGCGGTTGTGTTATTGACATCTTAGGCCGCTTTCACACTCGCTAAGATTCGTCGGCGATTCTTTCAAATTCGCTTTTGTGATCTCAAGCCACTTTCACGCAGGAAATCTTTCAGTCTCTGCAAATGAGATCTCAATTCTGAACTCTTTCTGTTTCCTATCCTCTCTCACACATGCGTCATCTCTTTCTCACACATGTACAGTACGCTTCCAATACCCAACATTGCGAACATAAGAATAAAGCAACTCAAAGAAAAAACGAAGAGAGATAAAAGAGAATATAAAACCCCAAAGCAAGCCCCGACCACACGAGACGCGGGCTCACCTCCCTTGCCAACAAGATGGAAAAATCGCCGACAAAATTTTCCTGTGTGAAAACGGCTTTACATACCCTCGGAAAAAAACAATGCCGTCTACTTTCTACTATACCCCCACCTTAAAAATAACCAATCAATATACATATGAATTTCTAAGCAATACTAGCCTCCATAACATCAAACAAATCAACAATCTACTTAAAAATACAAATACTGTAATCTAACCTAGTGCCGTAAGACGTTGCAGCTAGTGCCTCTATACGTAAGTTAACATGTAAATTTGAATTTACTTGTTAATAAATAATAATAATAATAAAAGCATCGTTTGAATATGAGTGGAATCAAGTTGCTTACGCTAATAAGCACAACAACAACGCACTGCAACTGTCCATCCAACCACTGAGAGAAGTTTGGTCACGATGCCTCTTCATTCTCATTCTTATGCGCACACGACCTTGTAGTAAAGTAAGAAATAACTCGTTTTGTGTTTGTATTCTTCAACATGTTGGGAGGGGAAGGAGCGGAGACGTGAGATATTGGTATGCGATTGGTTAAAGTAGAGTGAAAATGTATTATCGCTCTGAGTGCTTCATAGATGGCGCACTAACATTTTCTTAAAGTAAAAGTACTATTAGCTTCATATATAATAATAATAGGCATGAATAGCAGTGACTTTTCCCGCGGAGGGAAAAGATAAGAAAAAATTCCGCCAGGATTCATAAGCGTGAATGCCACTGTAAGTCTGGAACTAGCTACATATATCACACTACTTGAGATGGGCTTATTACGAGAATCTATTCCCAGTTGTAGACCCATAGAAATAAAATCTATTGACGGTATTGAGGAGTTCGATTCGTAAGACAATTAGTTTCGAATAGAAATAAAAGCTATGGATATTTTTATATTTGGTAGAAATGACAATTCTATCAAAAAATTGCGGTAGAATTTTGAAATTCAGTGAAATGGTGTTTTCCATTGAAAATAAGTGTAAGATACATATATTGAATTGGACATACAAATCGGCTTCAATATGAAAGTATATTAATTGTTATAAATAGGAGACAATTTACAAACAAGCGGCAGATCTCTATCTTCCATTAGTGATCCTCATGGAAAAAAAAACATTAATTGCAAATGCGGACAGTCATTGGAAGAAGTTAAAAGTTGACAAAAGTTATCAATTAAGCAATTAAAGCATATTCACCAAGGAAATGTACCTATTATTTTTCGTCCTAAAGTATTTTTAAAGCTTATTAAAACAACTACATACATATGTATTAAAAATTACTTTTCTCGTGGGAGATTTATTGGCTTATATATTTTCATCCAATACCAGATGATTAATAATATATATGTATTGCACTTTTAAATTTTGTCTGTATCGAAGAGTTGATAGGACTACAGCACCATGAGCCTCATCTAATTCGTCCTCATTTATATCAAACCAAATAAAACTCATTTTTGACAACAAAGAACAATTTTGAAAATTAAACAAATTCGAAGTTTGATTTGGCATTTGAGTTGAAAGCTCACCGATAGCTTTCCATTTTCTATTTTGAAATTCGATTATATATAATCAATTCTAGTGCGCTACTCGATACCACGAATTTGTTTAATAGAATCGAAAAAAGTCGAATAGACTTTTTGCGAATGGAGACGCGCAATAAGGAGTTAACCCAAGGTAACTAATGAATACAAATTCGAAGCTGTTAAAATGCTTTAACAAATCTATTTCGGAGATTGAATCCTTTATTTCCACATAAGCGCACCGCCCATATCTTCTTGTATTTAAGAGCACTACGATAAGTAAACCTTAAGCTTTCTACATTGTTGAGCGTCTGAGTGTTCACAGGATGGATAGGATACTAAAGTGTTGTCAGCATAGTTCGGATATATAAATAATAATCTTACGTACTAAAGTTAACCCTAGGTTGGACTTATGGCGTATGTAACCGGCAGACAGCTCACAAATTTAAAGTAGTGACTGTTCAATCATAATTTTATCGAAACCTGGTGGTGGACCGTATGAAAAATTCTCAAGTATAACGTCCAATATGGCTCCATTTCCAACTGTGGAAGAACGATTATAATAAAAATATGTTCAATTACAATTTGATTACCATATACTACTGGATATACAGTGCCTTTCACATTGCGAAAAGGGACGTCTAAATTCTTCCCATTGAAGTAGAAGTTTAATTCAATGTGATCATATGTCACACCGATGATATCACCGTCTCCCGGAAAACCTCTATTTTCGTATTCCTGCGACGTAGCCGCTATCGCTTGATTCACGGTCAGTAAAATATCATCCGAGTCTTCGTCGATGCCTATGAGACCAACACCCACGTTTCCATTTGCCTGTGGCGGTGCTGTTACAACTGCGGGTCTAAAAACTTCTTCATTGAATCTCGTCGAGTTATCTGAGCAGAGACACCAAGACTCTCGGTCTGTTCCTCCGATTTTCTTTGACAAATCAGATTGCCGAGTAGCCAATCCTACTGACCAACTCCCATTCTGTTGAATTTTTACTTCGTAGTATGACTTTGATTGCACTAGGGGTGCAGTAGCTAATGCCCCCCCCGTCCCAGTAATCCGCAGCTGATTTGAGAGAAGTATAACCTCAGGACCTTTATAATGGAACAATCAGAGACTTCTATAAATACTAAATTCACATATATACCCATAAATGTAGCATCCAGATGGATTTCGGATTCTCGAGATCTATTTGTCGCAGACATTGGAGTTCGTAACTTTCCACTGAGACAGGTTCTTAAGCAACAAAACATGCTTTCAGTTGTATCTTTGCCTCCTGTTGTACTTAGCCCAATTCTTTGGTTATTTGTGCGATGAGTAAATAAATTACTAGCTCCTTTTTGTTGCCAGCAATCTCCAAGTTTCGGCAAAAAATAACTTTCAACGAAAACAGTTTTATGCAGCATTCGTTTGACAGTTTAGAAAATCGTGTGACAGCTTAAATCTATTTTGTTTCACGATTGTTTTGGTATTCTTAAGCATCAGGAGGTGTTAGAAGGCTCTGTAGAAAATGTATTTTTGGTGTTTATGGCGGAAGCACAATTGACCTATCGACGTATACCTCCTGCGGATAACTTTTGTACCTCATTGGCGAAAGTAATGTGGGACTAAAACAGTTTAAAAAAATAAAAAAATAATTATTCTTATTCCAAACAATGTGTAAATGTCGAGCTAAAATGTGGAAGTTTTGAATAGAGCTATTGTCAATTGTCAATGTGTGAAAGTTTTTGCGGAGTGCTGCATTGAAAAGTGTCAACAAAGCACAAGTATAACATAAAATTGTTGTTATTTTATCATTCTTCAACACAATATACACTGAATGGTGAACAATATTAAGTGTTAGTTCTTCATAGTTTGTGCGCAGTGTATTCTGGTGAAAATTCATTCTTTCATATATATGTATGTATGTATGTACATATCCTCCAATATAGCACAATATTCCACTTGCTTTGGGCAAAATTAAAATTTAATACATTATGTTGGTTGCGTTAATTATAATTATAAGAAATTGTTTATAACATATAATTAACTTATTGCTTTTAACGGAAACCAAGTTCTATGAACTCTTCACGTGAACTACGCGAAGTATACGCCTTGTGTATTAGTAGGACGTAAAATGTAATAATGAATGTAATGTGCGAATTTCAGCTGTACTTCAGTAAGTTCAGTAAATAAGTTTAAGTAGCATTGATTGTTAAGTTTCGGGAAGTAATAGTTTTTGTCTTATCGTACTTTAAAAAATACGAAATAGCACATATGCTTCATGTTTTTTCAAGTCCCCTGCTACGATATAGTAGTTCTCCTCCGAGCTCAGTCGAAGGCTAGTGAAAAGAGTATCGAGCTCTGAAATGAAATATTGGTTGATGCGTGACTTGCAGTCGCATAGATAGCGATCACATATAGCCACTTACCACCCCGAAGGGAGATGCGTGCGATATACGTTTCTATGGCCTGGAATCTTCGCACTTCACCGCTATACACGACCTTATGACAAAGGCCTTTTTTTTATTAAGAGCGCGACTCCAACAGCTAGGTAGCTTCGATATCTTCGAATAATATTGTAATTTTTGTACCTGAGTGGGTGCGTCTGGCTTAGCTTAGTTTCGCAAACCATCAACACATAAGGATTATGGGTCTGAAACAAGTTACCGAAATTTAATTGACGTTCAGAACGGATCAGTGAATTCACATTCACTGCTAGAATTTTAAGGTTGCAGGCTGCCTGCACAGCTAAGAGTGATCATCGAAGCTGTCCATGCCCATAGTCGATCTCCGTCTATCTCCGCGCTGTCTCGTTCATTAGTGTTGCTAACAGTACCGCACCACATAACTCCAGTCTTGGCAAAGTGACAGATTTCAAAGGTGCCTCTATGAACTTAGCGCAAAGAAGGTTCATGTTGGCGTAACCGTTGTCCTCCCTCACTCTTGCGTATACTGCTGCTGTATAGGCCTGTTCCGACGCATCGTTAAGTCCGTGAAGTTCAACTTTCCCATTGTATTGTGTCGTATGTATCCATCGTGGACTTTTTAGTGTGCCGATGGCTGCCAAATTCTTTTTGAACGTGCTCCATTCTCTTAATAATTTCGACCGGAACTGGCTTGATTCCAAGCCTCCGGCACACAATTGTTGCATGACCATCCCTGCCTTGACCACGTAAGGAGCTTACCAGCCCATTGGATCTTACAACTTCGCAATTCACGATATTATGGACCGTTTCGAGACTTCTTCGTTGCTTGTCGAATCTACTTGGAAGGTAAAGGTGTCACTTTTTTTACCGGTATTATCAAGTCTCCTTCCAGATGTTCTAGGGGCACCTTCTCTAGGACTTCCGCGGCGTTGCTAACATGTTTCAGCAATTGGAAGCCTGTTGTTGCTAGCATGTTGCGAACTGCGGTTAACTTCCGCTGCGCTTCATCGATAGAGTCACCTTCGCTTATGACATCGTCGACATATATCTCTTTGGTGATGAGAGGGTACGTCAGCGGAAAGTTTGCAGCGTCATCTTCCGCCAGTTGCAATAACACGCGAATCGGCAAATAGGGTGCGCACGCTATTCCAAAGTTGACTGTGTTGAGTCCACTTGTAACTCTTCGTTTGGGTCATCTCTCCAAACGATAAGCTTATAATTCGCGTCGGGAACATCAACATGGATCTGCCGATACATATTCTCAATGTCACCAGTAAGGGTATATTTGTATTTTCTCCACCTGCGAATAATACTAAGGACGTCTACCTGTCTTTTTGTGCCGACCATCAACATGTCATCAAACACCACCCGCAACCTTTTGGTGGTGCTGGATTCTTTAATGACGGCGTGATGCGGAATAAAAAAGTGGAATGGCTGTTTAAGAATGCCACCCGACCACTCTAAGTGACTCATTTGTCTTAGATGAATGAAATTCTGACATACATTTTGCGTATTCTTGCTGTTGAAAAGGGTTTGTTTGCAGTCTCTTCTATAGTTGCAAAATTGCCTTATTGCTCCTTGCTGTGTTGGGGCCATACTTGGGTACTTCCCACCCTTAAATGGCAGACGAATGGAAAACCAACCATCAGGTAAACGTATCGTGTTGTTTATGAAGTATTGTTCACACATCTTATCTTCTTCTGTTTCAGGCTCCTCAAAAAGCTCTTCTTCTTTATCCTAGAACCGTCGATAGAAGAAGTTCCATTTAATTTCCACCCACACCATTAATTTCAACAAGGGCTCTCTTCGCTTTCACATTTAGCCTCTGCAACGCCGAATATGTAATAAAAGATGCTTCTGATCCTGAATGCTCTAAGCGTTATACTTCCTCCTGTTGAATTTCTTACACTGACCAATGCTGTAGCTAGCAGATCCTGCGTCTCTGCATTGATGTGGTACGTGTCTACATTGGTTGGTACTTGGGTACTCGACTGTGTGTGTTTGCTGAACGTTATTGGGATGTGTTGCTATATTTAGTGTGCTCATTGGTTGTTGCATTGGGTGGAATTGTTGTGTGTTGTTTGCATGTAAAAATGTGTTGTGTCGTTGTTTGCAATAATAGCATGTCTTCATGCTCGGACAATTCCGTTTGAAATGGCTATAGGCCAAACAATTTTCACACACCCTTATCTTATGTACCATTTGTAACCTCTGAGCAGCATCCATTTGCAAAAAGCTTTTGCGTTCTCTCAATGCATGTTGACCTCTTTTGCACACTAACCACGACGTGTTTTTGATTTTGTTCTCCTTGACATGGAAGAATTTCACCTCCGATTTTGAACTGTGGCCTCTGACATTGGTAGGTGGTTGTGGATCTACAGCTTCCAATGGCCTAAAACGGCATTCGAGGAAATTGAAAAGTTCTTTTAATTTGGGCAATTCCTTCGTTGTTCCCAACTTTTCTTCCCACAGATGCTGCGTTTTCTTGGCTAATTTTTGCAAAATTATAAAAACCAGGATTACATCCCAATGGATTATCGGTAAATATAAATTCTGCAGGTAATATAAAATTTCCTGTGACGTGCCTAATACTTGCTTAGTTGCCGATACCGTTTCTGTGTTACTACTTTGTTGACCAAAGAGCAATATAAGTTGTGTATTAACTAAAACACGCTTATGATCATAACGCTTTGTTAAGATCTCCCAAGCTCAACTATAATTTCCTTTGTCAATGGCCAAATGCTGAAGCAGACGGTCTGCCTCGCCATTAACATTCGACTTGAGGCAGTGTTGTTTCTGAACTTCCGACATAGTTGTGTTGTTATTAATTAGTGACACGAAAAGATCATGAAAAGATCTCCATGTCTCATAGCTCATTCTCATAGTTCATTTAACGTTTCAGCAGCCACGGACTTACTGTTACCGGCTTCAGCTTTTTCATCATTCAGCTAATCGAGGGAATCGAGGACATCCGTCTTATAAAGTGAGTATACATCCATAATCTTTTCAAAGACTGATTCTAACTCGGACATTTATAGATCTTCTTCTAATTTTCCAGCGCCATCTATAGTCTATCTGTTCAGCTTTCTTTATGGCTTTCTCCATCATCTCGATTCAATTCTGCAGGTAGTTGATTCATTTAAGCCGGCTACATTCGGCTTTGAAAAAATTTTCATAATCCTGCTTCAAGCGATTCAACAAATTGATTTGCAGTTTTCCATAGGACATTTTTATTAAAACTTATAAATATTTATTTGTACAACAAACACCAACAATAAATTAATAATCCACAATAGTTTTTCTTTTATTTCCGTCCAAATGACTGACTATGTATGTAAAATTATACACATATATATAATTATATACATTATTATACACACATATATATACAAATGAACGATATCACTCACTGCATAGATATTCGATGCTGCTACATTCGATGTCTTCTGCTGTCATCAAATTCTCGAGATATTCTTGTAGCCGCACTAGATATTCTTCTTCCTATTGAATATTATTTCCCCACAATAGGAATTTAAATAAATTTATTGTTTTGTTAGTGAATGGCACTTTTTTTATACCACTGTCCACTAAAATAGTTTGCTTTTAATGTCAAATATTTATTTCAAAGGCTCGAAGGACCAAAAAATTTCGGAATTCAATTCGAATTTCAATTCGGAATTCAAATTACTATATATGTAAATGGACTGTAATTATTTGGCCAAAGGAAATAAAACCGTCTATACTGTGTTGAGTGTTGAATTCTATAACTCTATTTTTTATTAACCTTATAAGTATGTATATTCAAATTGTACCACAGTTTAGAATGAATTCAATGTGGTGACTTTTGTTTTGTGTTGCAATTCAGTGTTGAATGTTTGTGTTGCCGTGTGATATTTTAGTTTTGTATTTTCTATCTGCAACACGTACAAAGTTTGATGAGATATCGATCGAATGTTTCTTCGTCGGATACAGCAAAGAGTATAAAGCTTACCGCCTACATAATCTCAGCACAAAGAATATCGCCACGAGTCGAAATGCTATTTTCATAGAAGCCGCAGCAGAAATAATTGAAAATGTAATAACAAATTCTAATAATTCTTTCTCATCAGCAGTTGAACCAGTCAATAAAAAAATTTCACATTGCCGATTCAGAAGAAAATATTATTGAGGAACCGTCAAGTTGTAAGTTTTCTGATGGCTCAAGTGAAGAGGGCAGTGAAAATAAAATATTGCCAGGGGATGAAATAGAAGAAATTTACAGCGACCCAAGTGGTGAT
This sequence comes from Eristalis intricaria, assembly GCA_964034865.1. Taxonomy (NCBI): domain Eukaryota; kingdom Metazoa; phylum Arthropoda; class Insecta; order Diptera; family Syrphidae; genus Eristalis; species Eristalis intricaria. Next base: position 46,039,726 of record OZ035873.1, on the reverse strand, counting down.
GATTTGTGACACTCCAAGAAATAGAAATTCATTTCGTTGAAGAACTATGTTGATCGAAACGGAATGAAGACTAGCCGAAACCAACATACACATATCCACATTTCAATCTTTGCGTCACAGAGTTGGTGAGCGATCCATCAACCGCCGAAGAAGCTCTATCTCGTCCAAATAAAATATGATCTTGACATCTACCAAATGAAATTTCCTGAATGTTGATTTGAAATCATATATGCACGTTGATGATGTGCTGATATTTTCAAATGATTTGAGTCTGGTTGATCACTTGAAAAGTGTACTTTCCAATAACTTCCAAATGAAGGACATGGGCCTTGTAACGTCTATTTTGGGAATTTGCATAAAAAGAAACTAAGATAAAGCTACTCTTATAATTGACCAGTCTCAATATATTTTTGATATTTTACAGCGCTTTGGCATGAGTGAATGCAAACCAATTTCAATGCCTGTTGACATAAATCAAAAATTGTCAACTGAGATGTGTCCGTCCAGCGAATCCGAAATTCGTGAAATGTCCAAAGTGCCATAGATGCAAGCAATCGGAACATATTATTATTTTTATCGGTATTATTCGCCGTACAAATCTCATGCCCCGATATTTGTTACGCTGTGAATTTATTAAGCAGATTCGGTTTCAATCCAGGGAAAGCACATTGGACTGCAGCCAGCGACTTAGATGACAGACTTTCAACTACAGGCAATATTTTATTGTTCCAAGGCGGCGCAATTTATGCGTCGGAGTTAATGCCAATTGTTGGTTACCGCCATACAAGAGTCAATGTGGCTAAAACGTTTAGTGAAAGAATTTATACCAAAAGCTTCAAGATCCATAGTTGTAAATTGTGATAACAAAAGAGCTATTGACTTCGAAAATAATAATATATTCTCAGCGTAGAAAGCTCAAAGACATAAAAGACAAGTTCGTTCGGAGTCGGCTGGTAAAACTTAATTATATACCAACTAACGGAATGTTGGCATATGTTATAACAAAGAGCGTAAATTCTATCAAACAAGTCAAATATACCAAATTTCAAACTTACGAATTTAGACTTAATAATGAAACAAATTGTAACAAAGTAGGATTTGTAAATTAGAATTGCACAAAAAAGTAAATGTCTAGGGAAAGTACTGAAATCATAATAGCCAGCCTGTTTACCTCTTCTCTTCATTGGCCACCAGGATTTTTATTAATTAATTTCGAACCTCAAGGTACGATAACTTAGAGGAAATTATCGTCAGGACAGACCAATTATAAATTAGGAAAGTTGGAAACAATTTTGAAAACGCAACGTGATTGGATGGCGAAGAGTTTGGACAATCAAAAGACATGGATGGAGACAAACACGTGAAGCACAATTGTAAGCTCAGGTATGTCAGTCATTCAGCCATTTCCGGCTTACAAGAAAGACAAAAACTGGAAGAAGTTCTTGAAGCAAATGGAGCAACATTTGACACAACACATGATTTGCCTGGATTGGAGCGGGAAACTTTTAAACTCTACAAAAGCTCTTCGAAGGAGAAGACTTATCTACCAAAAAGTTGACAGATAAGGTAAGTGAACACTTTCTTTCAAAAATTAATGTTGTCGCAGCCAGATACTAATTCCACAAAACGTCGATGAAGTCAGGTCATACATATGCGGAGTGGAGGAGATTCACGCAACTGTAAGTTCACGTGTCCAAAAAGAAGAGTGCCCAGGATTATTTGTTATCATCGTTCTTTATACTGTGCATGACAGTGTGCAGACGCAAGGTCAAAAAGATTGACCCCTCTTTGAAAGATGTCTTGCATATAGCCACTGCATATGACAACACAAAACAATTTTTCGGTCATCAAAGAATAACTAAATCGCTAACTAAATCAGTTATCACAGGGGAATAGTCAATCACCATCGTCGAGGAAATCTTGCCCTGACTGTTTCGTGCATCACAAACGAAGTGAATGTCATCACAACAAAACTGTTTGTCATAAATGCAAACAAATTGGCCACATGGCGGCTGTTGGTATAACGAGCGCAAGCGACGACAAATTTCAAACGGGGGCAGCTGTCAGTCAAATAAAGGCAACCATAATCGCAAAAACCAATCAGGCGGTAGATACACAGCTTACTTAACTGAACAAATTAACTTCGGTGACTGGACTTCGAGGTCCAGTCGCATGTGTGTTCGGGTTTGAAACTGGAAGCAATACCATGGATTATGGTCGACGTCACTGGTAATAGGTGTCCAATGAAGTTCCAGGTTGACACGGGGCATGTTCGCTAGTCGGTCTATCGAAGTCATCCGAAGTGTTTTTCCAGATCCAAATGTCTTCAAGCATATGGGGGAAGACCAATTAAGTTAAAAGGTGATTTGGAAGTGAAAGTTACCTACGAAAACTCCACACATCAAGTTAAATTGCTAGTGGTTAATGGCTCTGCTGCCAATATAATGGGACTTGATTGGTTCAAAACATTCAGACTAAAGGTGTAACACTCAATTTTTAAAATTAATCAGAATATTTCTTTTTTAAACAACATTGAGGCACTATGTAAGAAGTATTCGTCACTTTTTTCATCCGGACTGGGGAAGTGTACATCGTTCAAACCACATTTGGAACTGAAGGACAGAAGCCAAAGTTCGTAAGTCATCGCCAAATTCCTTTTGCTCGGGTATATGAAACGAAGAAGGAACTGGATCGTTTGGTGTCTGAAGGAATCTTATCTTGGGTGCAGCAGACTCATTGGGCTTCCCGGTGGTTACAGGTGGAATCGGAATTTGTGGAGACTTTAAAACAACCATGAATACATAACTGGTATGCAACCGGCATCCGCTTCCTAAACTTCCATTGTTAATGAAGGATAAAACCACGAGCATTATGTTTTTAAATAACTTTCAATATCCTCGGTCCATAACCTGAGGAGCAGGTACGTAAGGTAAAGCCGAACAAACAAGGCGAAAATCAAACAACGCCATTAAATGATTACTTCAAATTTAATAGATTTAAACCAGTTCTGAATTCAATGAACGCCAAGAAAAGAATAAAAACAGAAAAGGGTTATGTTAGAATGAAAAATTAGAGAGAGATCAATATGTTTATATTAGGATGAGTGATTACGAATTGTCAGAGATGCAAAATATACATATCCTCAAATATGGGCAATATGACCTCCACTCTCTGTTGCGTATCATTGTTTACAAAGAAGTTGTTACCATCAGCAGCGTCCCTAGGGTCTATTCCTGCTGCTGTGAGTAGTCGTTCGTGGTTCGTTGTTTGCGGTGTATTGAGACACCTAAGTAGGTTGACATCGTTCCTCTGGAATATTCTATGAATCTCGGGGAAAATACTAGGATTATCAGATCTGAATGCTGGCTTTGGTTCTGTCCATTGAATGTTTGATAGTCTCGTCCATTCGTTTAAGGTGCCAGGCAACCAAACGACTGGATAGCGCATTTGGTTAAGTGCCTGGCCATTACCTGGGTTACCATTTCGCAGTTGTAATCGTTCATCAAACAACAATAAATCCAGATGGGAACCTGCGAAACGACTGGCTGGCTATCTGTAATCTTAATAACAAACCAAGACTGCACAAATGCGACCTGTCACTCTAAAAATGTTTCAAAAGTGTAGAACATGATATGTTTACACTTCTTCTTCCTCTTTATTTGGCACTTCAGTTCGGGGTGAACTTGGGCCTCAACCAACAAGCGTCTCCAGTTAGGTCTCTGGTTAGCTATCTACAGTGTCGCACGCCAAGTTAGTTAAGGTCCTTCTCCACCTGGGTGCGCCACCTTAAACCTCCAGAAACCGTCAACGCAAACAGGACAAAATATCGCACTCAGAGCTTTTCTCTCGAAGAGACCAAGGACTTCCTCATTCGCTTTTGAAATTGTCCATGCCTCCGCGCTGTACAGCAGGACTGGGATGAGGTCTTGTATAAAGTCAGCTTCGAGAGATGGCTCTACTACTCAATTGCCTCTCGGAACTGATGTTGTTTGTACCATTTACTGCGGAGCCGAGGTAAACGAAGTCCTTGACTACCTTGAAGTTATAGCTGCCCATTGTGACGCTCTGTCCAAGACGTCGATGTTGTGTGTCCTTTCTTGTTGACAGTATATACTTTGTTTTTCCCTCATTCACCGCTAGACCCATTTTAGCCGCTTCCACCTCAATGCCAGCAGACGCCTGCCAATCTCGTCAATGTCATCCGCGTATGCTAACAGTTGTACGGACTTCTGAAAGATCGTACATCTAGTGTTGAGCATGTGAGTCTTGCACGATCTTCTCAAGGATGATGTTACAGAAGTCACATGACAGTGCGTCACCTTGTCTAAAACATTTTTTTACATTGAAGGTCTCGGTGAGTTCGTTACCGACCTTGATGGAGCAGCGAGAATTCTCCATCGTCAGCCTACATAACTTAACGAGTTTGGCAGGAATGTCAACATGACATGCCGTTGTATAGCTCGTCTTTATGCACGGTGACATATGCGGCCTTGAAATTGACAAAAAGGTGGTGTGCGTCAATCTGCATCTCTTGGGCCTTTTCCAGAAACTGGTGTCGTGAGAAAATGTGGTCGATGGTGTACTTCGCTGGCCTGAAGCTACACTGCTATGGACCTATCAGGTTATTTATAAACGGCTTCAGGCGAGTACACAAACTTCGTCTTTGTTCGTAGAGCTCAAGAACAGCTCTCGTCGTGAATCAAGAATGCTGGAGGAGTGCCTCACGTCGATCGCAACATGATCGATCTGGTTGACGGCTGATTGATCATGGGACCGCTAGCTGTGCTGATTGATCATGGGACCGCGTGCTAGCTACAGAGAGATTACGTCCCGTGACAAAGTCCACTAGCCTGAGTACGTTATCGGATGTGGTGTTATGCATGCTGTGTTTCCCGATGACTTTGGCAAAGATGTCCTTCTTACCCAGCTTTGCATTGAAATCTCCTAGAACGATCTTGGTGTCGAAGCTGGGGAACTGATCGTAAGTCCTTTCTAGGAGATCGTAGAAGTCATCCTTGTTGTTGTCATCTTTATCCTCTGTCGAGTCCAACCCTGCCAGGCGAACCAATAGACCGACACTGGAACCGTTGTCAAAACGCCATCAGAGAAGCTGCATCTGATGTGCTGGGTTTTAAAACGCCACCCCAAAAAAACCCCTGGTTTGACAACGAGTGCAGGCAAGCAACATACAAGGAGACGCTGGATAGAAGCACGAGAGCGGTTCGTGAGCTCAACGAGCTTAAAAGAAGGGAAGAGCACCGGCTTCCAAAAAGAAAAAAAAAGAGCATGAGAAGCGCGCGGTAGAGGAAATGGAGTGGTGTGTCGGCAGAAATGATATCCAAAAGTTCTACCAACGAGTAAAACAACTATCTAATGGATACAAAATTCGGACAGAAGCCTGTCGATACGCAGAGGGAAGAACAAGATTATTTCTGTTAAACGGCCAGGAAGACTCAAATACCGCTGTCAGGCAGAATGTCCCACTTCACACAAATGCAGTCGATGATCGACGAGAATTCCGTCCCCCCGACCTAAACGAAGTCATGATAGCGATATCGAGACTAAATTCGAATAAAGTTGCTGGTGCACACGGACTGTCTGCGGAACTGTTTAAGGCAGCTGGAGATGAGTTGGTAAGGTGCATGCACCTACTCATCTGTAAGATATGGTCGGAGGAAAGCATGCGGCACGAGTGGAACCTCAGTATCGTTTGCCCGATCCACAAGAAAGGAGACCCTACAACTGCGCCAACTACAGAGGGATAAGTCTCCTCAACATCGCCTATAAGATCGTCTCTGCCGTTTTGTGTGAGCGCCTTAAACCATTCGTCAACAACCTGATGGGTCCTTATCAGTGCGGTTTCAGGCCGGGGAAGTCTACCATCGACCAAATCTTCACACTACGGCAGATCCTGGAAAAAGCCAAGAAGTGCAGATCGACACCCACCACCTATTCGTCGATTTCAAGCCCGCATATGACAGCGTTTATAGGGACGAGCTATACAACGCCATGTCTAGTTTTGACATTCAGGTTGTGCAGGATGACGATGGAGAATTCTCGCTGTTCCATCAAGGTCGGAAACGAACTCACCGACCTTCAATGTAACATAAGGTTTGAGACAAGGGGACGGGCTGTCATGTGATTTTTTCAACATTATTCTTGAGAAAATCGTGCAGAACTCACACGCTAACACAAGAGTCACGATCTTCCAAAAGTCCGTACCACTGATAGCATACGCGGATGACATTGACGTGATTGGTCGAACACAGCGAGCCGTCAATGAAGCGTTTGCTGGTATTGAAGCGGAGGCGGCCAAAATGGGTTTAGCGGTGAACGAAGGCAAAACGAATATATGCTGTCATCGAGAAAGGACGCACAACATCGACGACTTGGCCAAAACGTCACCATAGGCAGCTATAACTTCGAGGTAGTGAAGGACTTCGTCTCCCTCGGCTCGCAAGTGAACAGTACGAACAATACCAGTACCGAGATTAAACGCAGAAGTACTCTTGCCAATCGCTGTTTCTTTGGGCTCAAGAGGCAATTGAGTAGTAGAGTCCTCTCTTGAAGGACCAAGCTAACATTATATAACACCTTGATCATCCCTGTCCTGCTCTATGTTGTGGAGGCATGGACAATCTCAAAAGCGGATGAAGAAGCACTTGCTCTATTCGAGAGAAAGGTTCTGCGTTCAATCTTTGGTAGTGTTTGTGTTGGTGGTTATTCGAGAAGAAGATTCAACCACGAAATGTACGGGCTGTACAGCGGCATGCGCCTAGTCAGGCGTCTAAGGATTCCACGCCTAAGATGGCTGGGCCATGTGGAGCGCATGGACAATACTGCTAAAGCCCGAAGAATCATCGACTCCGAACCAGTGGGACAACGCAAAAGAGGACGTTCACGGAACCGATGGCGCATCTAGGTGGAGAAGGACCTCAATCGCCTAGGTGTTCGCAGTTGGAGACAGCTGGCTAAAAATCATGCCGGCTGGAGAGCCTTAATGATTGAGGCCCAGATCCAGCCCGGACTGTAGCGCCCCCAGAAGAAGAAGAAGAAGAAATGGTGATGGTTCTGATCATATTCACATAGTAAAATCACCCGTCAACATCTATAAGCAATCATAAAACATTGTATACATTATGGAGCAACCTATGCCCCCAAAAAGGAATAATATGTGTCTTTTCAATGCACGATCATCTATTTGCAAAATGTCAAGATGCTTATATCATATTTTAGCAAAAAAAACTAAGTGTAATAAAATGTAGCAAGTTTTAAGGTAACTTAAACTATGAAGAAGATGTAGCTAAAGTAATTTTACAAACACATAATCTACTTAACCATAGAGGCATCAATGACGTCAAATGACATCAAGACGTTGACTATGCCCTTCAATTGAAGACAAAATTGCGATGTTTCCAACAAATCAAAATACGAGAGATTACCTTACAAAATTCCCATGAGAGTTACCGAATCCCCGAATAAATCGAACCAAATTCATATCTGCATATTATTTATTATGCAAATAAAAACTTGATGTACGTAACAATGATAGGCACATTTTCGATTCACGTAACTATGAAAGAAATCAAGCATAGATCATGGATAGACTTCCTAAAAACTCTGAAATGTAGATTTGCGTCATTTGGTATTCCAGAAAATATTGTTTCAGGTGGAGAAACCGCATGTTCATACAGGAAATTCGGATATCGAGAGATTGTATGCAACTCTTAACGAGCATAATTGCACATTTTCAGGCGACGAAACTAATAGGAACACCCTTCACGACAAAGTTCTCAAAGCACTAGTCATATAAAATAAGAAATGCATTCCACGCCAACAAAAAGATCAATCGATTTCACAAATGCAAATGTTAACAGTGAATAATACCCGAATATTATAGAACTTGTCAGAAAGAACAAAGAAAATATATAAACAAATTAAACAAAAACAGGACAGACGTAGACTTGATAAAAGAAAAGCCAGTGTATTTAAAGAATAGGAACGGCAATAAGCAAAAACCCCTTTACAAAATGACAAACCCAGAAATTTTAGATGAAAATCATGTTAAGGAAGAAAAGGGAAGCAAATTCTACAAAATCCAGGTCAAAGTCAAGAGGAAATATAAATACGAAGAAATATAACCCTTCTTTAGAGAAATGACAAGCAAAAAACGAGCAATGAAATTAGTGCTCAATAGCTCAGTGAAAAAATGAAACACAAAATTGCACAATGGAATATTTATTTAGCTCTGCACCTCTCAGTGGACTGTAAAAGACTCTAAAAATAAATGAAGACGTCCGCTCTGTAATGTTGTGAGCAAATAAACTCCTTGTTCGTCGTTGTTGCACGCCAGTCTCCTCTGCTGATCGATGCGACATCTCTGTTTTAGGCACCGCAAGTCCTTCGCACCAAGAATAGGGGTGACGGCTGCATGTGCTCACGCGATCAGCTCTCGTGGTTCTCGGTCGCAACCACCGCTATCCAACGCACTATGAAAAGGGGTGTGGTTTGCGCGCGTGCTCTGCTCTGTCCCTTCACCGTCCCTTATTTTCGGTCGCAACCACCGCTACCCTTCCGGCAATTGCTCGCGCTGGCTGCTGCGCACGTCGTCTGGCTGTCGCCGCTCGGGTTGATGTTCGTGATTTTCCATGAACAGGCATGATGACGATGATCATGCCGTTCATGACTGCGATTCTTAACATTCCTCCCCCCCAACTGAAGGCTCGTCTTCAATTGTTTCTGTTGCTCCATCGAGAGGAAGAATGTACAGCTTCTGAACTGGTCGCACTAAGGTCGTATGCTCCAAGCGCACTTCAGCACTTCGCACTAGTCCGTCCTTGCCCTGGTGAACTGCTGTGACTCGCCCCAATGGCCACAACGTAGGCGGTATGTTCTCTTGTTTGATGAGCACCAAACTACCCCGCTCGATGTTTTTAATGCGCTTGTTCCTCTTGCGCCGTTGTTGTAGAGTATGGATATACTCGTTGCTCCATCGATCCCAGAAATGCTGCTGCATCTGGTGGATCATGCCCCACAGCTTGAGTCGTCCTTGGGGTACCTTGCTCACGTCAGCGCTGAGCGGTAGCATGATTTGCTCACTAATCAAGAAGTGCCCGGGTGTGAGCGCGCTTACATCGCCCACATCATACGAAAGCTCGCACAGAGGCCTGGAGTTGAGTCATGCTTCGATGAGAACAAGCACTGTGGAAAGCGTTTCAAATGTGAAGATCTGCTTGCCCATGATCCTTCGCAGATGATGCTTTACGGATTTAACACCCGCTTCCCATAGGCCCCCCCCTATGCGGCGCGGATGGACGATGAACTTCCATTCGGTCCCCAAAGCGTTAATTTGCTCGATTGGAAGTCTGTCCTTCCATTGTTCACTGCACTTCTTCAATTCCGCATTCGAACCGACGAAAGTTGTTGCATTGTCACTCCAAAGCACTTCGCACGCACCGCGGCGGCCCGTAAATCGCTGGAATGCGGCCAGAAAAGCACCGCTCGTCTGGTTACTCACAAGCTCTATATGTATGCCCTTAGTTACCATGCACACGAAGACCGCTATATAACCCTTTTCGATGACCTTTGATCGCCCTGATCGTACACGTTCCTTGGGAAGGGTGCCCATAAGTTGCTCTGATGTTGCCTTGCTCTGCCGGTAACACATTGTTGCCGCTACGTATTGGCTGCAACTACCGAAAGCCGCGCAATTGGTGGCGCGAGATGATTCAGAAAATAACACCGAATTTGGGTGAAATTTCAAATTTCCTTTATCAAAGATACAAATTATTACAATGTCCTTATGATACTTTATGCTACTTACTATCTCGGGAGTATTTAAATTTATCAAATTTTTTAAGTTGAAAATGTATGAAGTCGCGCTTGTGCGAATCTCGATGCCAACGAGAAAAAGAAACATGCAACAAAATGCGCGGTTTGCTACTTAGTCGAAATATGCAAATATGGCCGACTCATATGGAATAAATATTAAATATGGCCGACTCAAGTGGAGTAAATATTAAATATGGCCGACTCAAGTGGAGTAAATATTAATAAATATGGCCGACTCAAAAAGGGTAAATAAAGATGGTGGAAAAAAGAGGACAATAATAAACTTTCCAGTGCTGGAATGAAGGGGGGCGCATCTACGTACAATTGTTAAAGGCGCATTTGCTCTACTATGCGCAACACTCCCCCTCCGTAGATCGTCCCTTACTGCTGACGTTCGTAACAATTAGGTCGAGGATGGCCAACTTGATTACAGGCCTATGATAGATACCGGTTGGGGTCTGCACCCAAGCACTTCGTACTTGCCCGTCCTTGGACCTTCTCACTTGTGTTACTCGCCCCTTTGGCCAGCAGTTTCTGGGGTTGTTCGGGTCGACGATTAAGACAATGTCCCCTATCTCTATGGGTTTCGTGGGGTTAACCCACTTTGAGCGTCGGGTGAGAGTAGGTAGGTACTCCGCCACCCACCGCCTCCAGAAGAGGTCCGCAAATCGCTGTGAGGCCAGCCAGTTCCTTTTCAATGTTATTGGTTGTTCATCGAGTACCGCCGCCGGTTTCAATAAGCTAGAAGAGCCCAACAGAAAATGGTTTGGTGTAATTGCCTCTTGATTCTCCTCGTCTAAAGGTATATACGTCAGTGGTCGCGAGCTCACAATGCCTTTTGCCTCAATTAGCATACTCCGTAGCAGCTCATCCGAAGGATTGCGGGTTGGTGTTATCGCATACAGCGTAGACTTGATGGAACGCACCAGTCTTTCCCTCCCATATGGGGCGCACCCGGAGTTACATATAAAACATGCCATAGTGCATCATACACCATATTGGCACTTATACATTCATTTGTAAGTCAATGAGTGCATGCACAGGTGCGTGCTAACGCCAAAACCGCGCGCGCAAATGCGCTTGTCTCCCTCTCAAGCTGACCCAGGCCAAAGCGCGCGCACTGTTTATTGTTCTCTCGTGCATCGAATGATTAAGCTTGCCCAAGCTAAAAACGCGCGCCTATTTGGAAGCTATTCATGCAGAGAGAGTAACTAAGCATTGTTGTTGCGTGTGGGTAAGAGAGAGAGAGAGACGCATCGTAAACTGTGCGTAATGGTATGATGTTGTGGGAGGTTGTCGAGAGCGGTGTAGTAGTTGACTCTTGTGAGACTCTCTTTCTTCTCTTCTTAAGTAAAAATACAATAACTTTTTATTATTAGTAATTGAGACACCAAAGAGTGCACACTGTTAAGAAGTTATAAATAAGTAAAGAAAATATAAAAAAAATTAAATAAGCAATACTGTTTTTTTTAATATTGCATCAAAAATCAAGCTCCCGAACATTACTGGCGCAGTCGGAAAACACACAGCTTATACAAAAAGTAAAAAAGTGAACAAAACAGTGTTAACAAAAGACATCATAATAAACTAAACACAGTGCTGGAAGTAAAGCAGAGACAGGAAACACTACCACCAACATTTCAAGCAAACTCCAAAGAAAAAACAACAACAAATTTCAACATTCATCGAGAATGAAATATGTATAATAGTATATAAGGTATGGATTCTGTAAATTTATTTGAAATGGTGAAAAGCGTAGGTGACTACACGGGACATCCGGAAGAACTAGATATGTTTATCAAACATGTGGATTATATCTATGCATACACTAGTGCCATGAATGAAATGTCAAAAGGTTTCTTAGATCTTACAATTAGGCAAAAAATCAAAAATCGTGCAAATATTGTACTAATTAACAATAATAATCCAACACATTGGCCCGGCATCAGATTAATTTTAAAGTCTAACTGTTCCATCAATGATAGTATTGAAAATTTAGTTAACAAAATTAAAATGTTAAGATTTCAAAATTCGGTTGAGGATTTATTCGAAAAAACACAAAATCTTTTAACGCAACTTAATATTAAATCTTCTTTGTCAAATCCTGTGGACTTTCCCGTTTGGTTTAATAGCACACTCAACGAAGAAATGGCGCTTAAAATGTTTATCAATAAACTACCTAGTGAACCAAAGCTTATCTTACAAGCTAGAAACCCAAAGTGTTTTACAGAAGCAAAGGCGATCCTACTGGATACAGACAATTTTTATGTTACGTTCAATGTACCTTATACTCGTAGCTCAAATAGACAATCACCAAATTTTAACGGAAACTTTTCACCTAGTATGCAACAAAATAACAGCATTCAACGCGTTAATAGTAGGAACAACCCTAGATCAAAATTTCAGAAATTTTCGGCAAAACAATTCAAATCAACCTCCACATTTCCCTCCCCATACCATACTAGCTCAGCAAATTTTAGAAATAATTTGTCTACAAACAGACGAAATGCTAATCCTTCTTATGGCGCTATTGTCAGGGATGGATTTGACCCTCAGTCCCAAATATAAATAGATCAGGTTTATCTCGAAGAACCCCTCAATCGATGGAGGTAGATCATTTGCAAGCACAAAATTTTGCTGGTAACGAAACTGCTCACACCACACAACCTTTTGTAGATTCAAGATTCCAAAATTTTCAGTTGGACACCTCCGAAATCTTCCCTGCATAATAGTTCAAACCAGGTCAATTCCATTAAAATTGCTGATAGATTCAGGAGCAGGGACGTCTTTGATAAAAAAAGGCCTATTTCATAGTTCATTCAAATCTGAATTGAATAAGCCTATTCAACTAAAATCTATAAATTCGACAGTATCTATAGATTCAAAAATAATAATTCAACTTTTTCAAGAATTTAAGAGACCTTTGGCGAAAATAGAAATGTTGGAGACTGTTGGAGACTGAGTTTCACGGTATTCTTGGTTGTAACGTTTTAAAGCCGTTGCACGCTAAGATTGATCTAGAAAACTCAGAGCTCATAACTTAAGACGCTACCCTCCCATTATTATTCAGCAATACTAATGATGAGCTAAGTGAAGAAGAAATTAATAATTTAAGCAGAGATGTTATAAACATTGATTTCCATATACCGGACATGCTTTCAATTGCTGAAAAACTTAACATTGATAATTTTAACAAAGAAGAAGTTAACCAGCTAATGGCAACACTTAAAAAGTTCAAGGAAGTTTTTTTCTTCGAAGATGAACTTTCTACAGTCCTCAAATATAACCATAGAATACCAACAAAGAACGATAAACCAATGTATTCTAAGGCATATAGGTACCCAGAAGCGCATAACGAAGAGGTTAACAAACAAATCTCAGAGATGCTTAAATCCGGTATAATTAGGAACTCTACAAGTCCATATAATGCACCAATTTGGGTCGTACCAAAAAAATCTGACAATTCGGGTCAGCAAAAGTGGCGCATTGTAGTGGACTACAGGAAACTAAATGAGGTAACTGTAGAGGACAAATTCCCTATCCCAGTCATAGATGACATCCTTTCCAAATTAGGTAACGCCCAATATTTTTCGGTTATTGATCTTGCTAGAGGTTTCCACCAAATCCCAATATGCGAGTCAGATATGCATAAAACGGCATTTTCTACAGCATGTGGTCATTATAAATTCACTCGCATGCCATTCGGACTTAAGAATGCACCTGCATCATTCCAAAGAATAATGAACGAAGTCCTGGCCGATTATATTAACTTATATGTACTTGTCCTGCGTTAGTTTACCCGGACTTTTCTAAAGTTTTTACCCTAACTACTGATGCCAGCAATGCAGCTTTAGCAGCAGTTCTCTCACAAAATTGTCACCCTGTCGCTTATACCTCAAGGACTTTAAATCGTCATGAGAAAAATTACAGCACAATTGAGAAAGAACTTCTTTGTATAGTATGGGCCACAAAGTATTTTAAACCATTCGGTCGCAAGTTTAAGGTTCAAAGTGATCACCGACCATTAGTGTGGCTCAACTCACTAAAAGAACCTAATTCAAAGCTGCAATGTTGGAAAATCAGGCCAAATGAGTTTGATTTTGATATTGAGTACATTAAGGGTAAAGAAAACAACGTAGCTGATTACCTTAGTCGTTTGCAATTGAATTATGTAGAACATGAATGTGAAGAAATTAAATCAGACCTAGCTACAATACATAGTGGTGCAGAAAATGCTGATGATCACATCTATATTACAGAAACTCCTTTAAATATATATAAACATCAGATAGTAATTCAAAAAGACAACTCATATAGGTGTATAAACAAGATCCTGTACAAAAAAAAAGAAGAACAATTATTTCAATAAAAAATTATAAAGAGGATTACATTCTAGAAATTCTAAAAGATTTATTGCCAATAAAAGGGACGATTGGAATTTATTGTGAGGATGACAGTGTTTTTATTCAATTCCAAAAAACTATTGTCAAATATTTTTCTAATTCGCCAAATATGAAAATACTTCGGTGCACAAAATTTCTTAGTGACATAACATGCAAAGAAAAGTTGCTAGATACAATTGAGAAAGCACATCTTGCCAAAAATCATAGAGGGATTGACGAAACTTATTTCGATTTAAAAGACACATACTATTACCCTAATTTCAGACTTGAAGTTCACAAATACGTTAATAATTGTATCTTATGTAATATGACCAAGTTTGATCGCCATCCAATAAAACCAAATTTTATTATTTCTGAAACCCCTAGTAGACCAAATGAAATTGTGCACATAGACATCTGGCTTTTAAACAAAAATGAAATGTTCTTAACATGTATAGACAAACTTACGAAACACGTATCCATTTACCCTATAAATGATCAAAATTCCATTACAATAGTTGATGTTCTCCTACCGAGTGTCACACTAATCGGCCCGAAGTGGTCGATCCCAGTAAAGGAAAAGGGTCGACTGAACGATGCGAGTCTGGCAGCGGGTAGCTGTGCCATAAGCGGAGGTTGTGGACGAGCGAATTTTATTATTTCTGAAACCCCTAGAAGACCAAATGAAACTGTGCACATAGACATCTGGTTTTTAAACAAAAATGAAATGTTCTTAACATGTATAGACAAACTTACGAAACACGTATCCGTTTACTCTATAAATGATCGAAATTCCATTACAATAGTTGATGTTCTTAAACAAAGATTCGCAATTTTAGGCAAACCAATTAAGATCGTGGCCGATAACGAGTTTAACTCAGCATACATCAAAAACTTTTTAAGTTCCGAAAACATTTCATACCACTTTACATCACCTAACACACATACCGGCAATTCCGTCATAGAAAGGTTCCATCTCACATTGAATGAACATATGAGGCTATTTAAAATCAATAAGGAAAACAAGGAAACTGACAACAAGACCTTAGTTTTCAAATCAGTTGAAATATATAACAATACAGTTCATTTAAGTACCAAATTGAAGCCCAACGATTATCTCCATTCTACTATTAGTGATAAAGAATGGGAAATCATTAGGCAACGGTTAAAGGAGGACAAGGAAAAACATATAAACAAATCAAATGAAAATAGGGTTGAACAACCGCCTTTTAAAGAACGAGAGCTCCTTAAAAACTTAGGCTTTCATAACATCAAACATTTGCCACGCTATATTATCAAGGATGTTAAAGAAAAAGGTAGGACTTACTTCAAAGACAAACATGGACTTAAACGCGACAGACAAGTAATAAAAAGAAGTTACAAATACCAAAATCCAATAGGCAAAATTGAAAACGATCCAAAACAAACAGGTAGAGATTATACTTATAGAACAAGAAAAACCAAACGGTAGACTGTCCACAGGATTCCTATTTGTTCTTAATCACTCCTACTTATGTACTTAGACTAAGTATTTATTTTGTTTGTATTCTTTTCTTCTTTTCCTTATGAATGAATTTTATCTGTTAACATTAATATATCAAAGAAAAGCACAGAAACTAAATAAAAATTATTTACATAGAATTATATACGATTTCACATACTTATGTTTGTCATTTTGAAATAAAACTGCAAGTATTCTGATTACATATTGAAGTGGAGAAGAAGGAGAGATGAACTATTGTCAGTTACTTATTGATCAGATTTTTGAAATTTAATGAAAGTTTACCTTCCTACAACATTTACTATGGACCGTGGAATGTCCACACTAGGGCGGGTGTTACATATAAAACATGCCATAGTGCATCATACACCATATTGGCACTTATACATTCATTTGTAGGTGAATGAGTGCATGCACAGGTGCGTGCTAACGCCAAAACCGCGCGCGCAAATGCGCTTGTCTTGCTCTCAAGCTGACCCAGGCCAAAGCGCGCGCACTGTTTATTGTTTTCTCTTGCATCGAATGATTAAGCTTGCCCAAGCTAAAAACGCGCGCCCAATTGGAAGCTTTTCATGCAGAGAGAGTAACTAGGCATTGTTGTTGCGTGTGGGTAAGAGAGAGAGATACGCATCGTAAACTGTGCGTAATGGTATGATGTTGTGGGAGGTTGTCGAGAGCGGTGTAGTAGTTGACTCTTGTGAGACTCTCTTTCTTCTCTTCTTAAGTAAGAATGCAATACTTTTTTATTATTAGTAATTGAGACACCAAAGAGTGCACACTGTTAAGAAGTTATAAATAAGTAAAGAAAATATAAAAAAAAATTAAATAAGCAATACTGTTTTTTTTAATATTGCATCAAAAATCAAGCTCCCGAACATTACTCCGGGTGAATAAACTTTCAGTTTGTGGTGTGGTGACGAATGATTCGTTCAATTGCTTGTAAAGCTTGTTTAAGCTCTGTTTCTGCTCCGTGAAAGTTCGTCCCATTATCACTATGGAATTCAATTGGCGCTCCCCGCCTTGCAATGAAATTCCGGATACATAATATGCAGGAGTCTGTCGTTAAGGAATGCGCAACTTCGATGTGGATAGCCCTCGTAGTGAGACAGGTAAACAGGACACCCCATCATTTTTCAACTCTCCTACCGAGTGTCACACTAATCGGCCCGAAGTGGTCGATCCCAGTAAAGGAAAAGGGTCGACTGAACGATGCGAGTCTGGCAGCGGGTAGCTGTGCCATAAGCGGAGGTTGTGGACAAGCGCTGTTATTTTTACACACTTGACAAAGGCGCCTGATGGAGTTTAGCTGGACTCTGAGCCAACTTATAAGGTATCGTTGTCGCAGTTCATTTATTACTGTCTCATGATTATGATGTTTGTATTTGTAGTGCGCGTCCATAATTATTAGATGCGTGATCGAGTGGGATCTGGGAAGTATGATCGGGTGCCTGACGTCTTCATCTACTCCTATGGCGTAGTGGAGCCGTCCGCTCGCTCGAAGAATTCCCTCTTTATCCAGAAATGGACATATCTTGATGATGGTGCTACTTCTATCCAACGGGCGATTAGCACTTAAGTCTGCGATTTCTTCCTTATATCCGCTACTCTGTGCTTCTCGGTACAGGGCGTCTTCTGCCAGCCGAAGTTCCTTTTGAGCTAGTGGTCCCTTTTTCCTCTCAGATTCGTCAAGCGTCCTGGCGTTATAGATGAATCGAAGCGCGTACGCTGAGCTTCTAAGAAGTCTCTTCCAGCTCGAAAAGGCGTCTGATCTGAAAACACTTTCCGTACATAGCGTGTGTACATTCACGTACTGTGTTTTCAACTCTTCACTGGTAAATTCTTCAGCTCCTGCTTCTTGAGGCCATTCTTGTGGAGAGGCTTGGAGGAACTTTGGCCCGAGAAACTATCGGCTACAGGGACTAAAATCCGGAGATCTCTGCCACTTAGTTGCTTCGTCGGCGACGTTGCCTTTGGTGGGTATCCATCTCCATTCAGATATCTCCGTCAGGTCGAGTATCTCACTGATTCTGAAGGCTACAAACTGTCGGTATCTTCGGTGATCGGAGCGAAGCCAGCAGAGAACGGTTTTGGAGTCCGACCAAAGAAGCGCCTGGTAAAACGGATGGAGCGCGATTCGGCGCCTGCAACTCGAGTCGGGGAACGGACAATGACTTTAGGGGTGCCACTCTCGTCTTTGCTCCGATCAGGCTAGTCTCTATTCTGCCGTCGACGGACGTCCGCACGTAGGCAACTGCTGCGAAGCCGTTCTCGCTTGCATCGACGAACATGTGGAGCTGCACTTCATTTCCCCATGTTGTGGTGATGTAGCATCGGGGGATTTTGACATTCTCCACCTCCGGTAGGTAGCGAACCCAATTCTGCCATTTTGTGTATTCTGCGTCCTTAAGTTCTGTATCCCAGCCGATATTTGAACGCCAAACTTCCTGCAATAGAATTTTAATGTACATAAGGAAGTGTGCCAGTAGACCCAATGGATCAAATGTTGTCATTAGGACTCTGAGAACCTCCCGTTTGGTTGGGCGTCGATTGCTGGCGAGAATGTTCCTTTGCTCTTGGTTGGTGGTTATTTGATAGGTGAAGCGATCAGACAAAGTACACCACCACATTCCGAGAACTTTTGTGGTCCCTAACTCACTATCAATGTTTAAGTTGATTTTTTCTGCCGGCTCCGCCTTTAGGGCTTTAAGGACGGATGTGGAGTTGGACACCCAGTTTCGTATATGGAATCCGCCGTGCTTGTGAATATCCCGAATTTCTTTGGCTAGCCGGATTGCCTCAATCTCCGTACGAACACTATCCATTAGGTCATCTACGTAGTGGTTTTCTTTTATTGAGCGCACTGCTCGTGGAAATTCCTTACTGAACTGGTCCGCGTTCTTGTTTTTCACGAATTGAGCTGTACACGGCGAACAAGTGGCTCCAAAGGTCATAACCATCATGGCATAGGTACGCGGCCGGTTCTCACTATAGTTCTGGTCGGGTTCACGTATACGGACTTGGTGGAACATCTCCATGATATCCCAGCAGATTGCGATGCGCTCTTGGCGGAACTTGTAGATAACTGAGGTGAGCGGTGTGAGCTGATCCGGGCCCTTCAGAAGCACAGAGTTTAGGGAGACCCCTTGAACGGCGGCTGTAGCATCCCACACGATCCTGATCTTCCCTGGTTTATTTGGGTTTTCCACAGGAAAGATAGGAAGATACCAGGCGCGTCCTCTCTCGGCCGATGCTTCTTCGGGCGGAAGCTCCCGAGCGTAGCCTTTAACAATATATTCGTCGATCTTCTTTTGTAGAGTCTCCGCAAGCTCTGGTTCCCGCGTCATCCGCTTCTGGAGGCAGTCAACCCGCCTTTTGGCCATCGGGTAGCTATCGGGGAGCGAGATCTGGTCGAATTTCCAGAGGAGAGTCGTCTCGAACCTGCAATTTTTCCGGACCGTGTGCGCATTCAACAGACTTAGGGACCGCTGGTCATAGCTAGACAATAAGGGTTTCACATTACTTTGCGTGCCGAAGTTATCGCTGCACATATAGTCTTTGATCAGACGCTGCAGTCGATGTTGTTGCACTCGCAGACGTGAAAGGTGTGCCCGTGGCGATCGTTGAGCTTTCGGCCTGCTTCCGAGCTTATTCCGTGGATCGCCCAACCAAGACGCGTTTTTGTGGCAACCGGTTCACCAGAATTTCCTTTTCGGAACTTTAATGGCAGTCCTCACTTGGCATTGTTAAGTCCAATAAGCAGACGCGGCGCGACTTCGGTGTAAGATTCGATTTGGAGCCCCTTTAGGTGAGCATGTTTCCTTTGAAGTTCGCTAGAATCCAGGGACTGAGACGGCAGACCCAGGCTGTCAACCGTACGGACGTCCGTAAGTGCGTACTTCAAGGCGTTTGGTCCAGTGCTTGAGATTTCCAGATTCATCACTTCGGAATGATTCTCATACCGTGAGGTGTTCCCTGTCCATTTCAGACACAGCGGCCGTGGCGTACCTTTCACCTTCAACAGGTCAGCAAGACCCTGGTCCATCAATGTCAACGAGGACTCTTCGTCTAACATGGCGTATGCACGAATCCGAACTCTACCATAAAGAAATACCGGCTCTGAGCACTGAGTCAGCTTCGCACCGTGGGATGTCCATTTTCGGCTGGGAGTGTACGGTAACTACGCCGGCTTTGGAGGGAATTCCGTTATTGTCTCGACGGGGGTTATGTAAATGTCGATGGTGGCCAAGGTTGCATCCGCTCATTCCACAAACTTCCGACGAAGAGCAGGACGTATTGGTGTGTCGCCACAAACATCGTGGACAGAGCTGGTTCCTCCTGACTTCTTTCCATCTATCCGACCGATTCAAAGCCAGAAACTGTTGACACGCCGTTACGGAATTGCAGTTACTGGAGCAGATGCAGCACTTGGGTTTATGTTGAGGGCTCTCTACTATAGATGCTTGGTGATGAGTTTGAAAGTAGCCTTGATTCTTCGCACCTTTGGATCGGTTCCGCCTCTCCTCTGTTGATGTTGTATTCGGCAAAACCCCATTGGCCGCTGCGGCCACTTGATACGCCCAACGGCTAAAGTGGGCTAGTGAACACGTCGGTAACGTTTGCTTATGAAATGCCCAGTTAAGACACAAAGCTGGTGGCAATCTGGCTACCAGCTCTTGCACAAGCATTGGGTTATCTAGGTGCTCCACCATACCAGTGGCTTCGATGTGACCGCAGAGATTCTGCACGGCTATGGCGAAGGTGACGATTGAGGCCAACTTGTCCATCCTCGGGGGCGGAGTAGATCTAATGACCTCTATAAGGGAGTTAATGATGAGCTCCGGGTTCCCGTACAGCATTCTTAGCGTGTCTATCACCTGGTGAACACAACCTGGCTGGATGAGGAGGTTTCTCACGGCGTTATGTGCTTCCCCTTTGAGGGCCCTCTGCAAACGAAAAAGGTTTTCCTCATCGGTATACCCGCACAATTCGGTGCTTCGGGTAAAGCTGGAGATGAAGAGGGGCCAATCCGCTGGCTTGCCATCGAAGACTTGGAGTTGACGTGCAACTAATTGGCGCGCCGCTAGTTGTTCACTGGTCAGCTTAGGCGGCCGACCGCTCTCATTGCTTCTTGCGATTGTAGGCGGGGGGTGAGCGTCCATTCGGAAGTGGCGGGGGTATTCCATAGTCTGTGGTCGTTGCTCGGCACTTGTGGTGAAAAAGAGTGGCGTGTAGTGAGGCGCGGGTGGCACGAAAGGCTTTGTCGGCGGTTCTTGGCGTCGTGGCTCCTCGAAATTGGGCCTACGAGTAGATTCCCAACAGTTCCATGGTGTTGTCTTCCCGGGCCAGCCGTCGACTCTTACGGTTGATGCAGCGGTTTCTTCAACTTCTTCTTCGTCACTTTCCGATTCCGCAATTTGACTCAGAAGCTGGTATTTTTTGCTTAGGTATTCCTTATTCCTTTTTTCTATTAACTTCCTCTCCTCTTCCAGGCGGTTCAACTCCAGACGAGCCAAGCTTTTCGACGCTCTCGACGACCCGGAGCTACGGACGGTTCTCGCGTCTTGTTGCTGGAGGTCGCGCGTTGCGTTGTCGGACGGATAGTGCACCCCTTTCGTTGCGAAATTCGTGGTGCCTACTATTGCCGAAGCGCGAGCAGCGTTCGGGACCGCTGATAGGTCGCCAGCTGGTTGGTTGGCTAAAACTGGTTGTTTCATTGTGCTGAACGCCGGCGCACAAGGAAAACCAGGAACTGATGATCCGGGATTTGTTTCAATTGATAGATCAACTGTCGAAACGGACACGCGTGCGGTACTCGACTCGACGTTTGATTCGATGTTAAATAAATGTTGGTTAATTGGGGCTGAACCAGATAAATTGGCTATGTCTACAGCGTTTGCGATTCATCAAATTTTTTAAGTTGAAAATGTATGAAGTCGCGCTTGTGCGAATATCAATGCCAACGAGAAAAAGAAACATACAACAAAATGCGCGGTTTGCTACTTAGTCGATATATGCAAATATGGCCGACTCAAATGGAATAAATATTAAATATGGCCGACTCAAGTGGAGTAAATATTAAATATGGCCTACTCAAGTGGAGTAAATATTAATAAATATGGCCGACTCAAATGGGATAAATAAAGATGGTGGAAAAAAGAGGACAATAATAAACTTTCCAGTGCTGGAATGCAGGGGGGCGCATCTACGTACATTTGTTAAAGGCGCATTTGCACTACTATGCGCAACACACGTTATACATCGCGATATGTAGGTTCTTGTTGCACGTCTCAATGATGGAATCCAGAATCTTTGTCTGATGTATTGCATGCACAGTTGTACGCCTCCATGCAAATAATGCGCTTCACGAAGTAAAAGCTCACTCAGCTTGCTCTTTGCTGGTATGATGATAGGATGGACGGTCTCGTACGGAATTGTTGAGTTTCGAAGACGTCCACCAACTCTCCATATCCCCTTGGCGTCCAAGAATGGATAGAGGGACGCGATATTGCTCGAGTGCTCCAATGGGATTTTATTCTCTAGTTGTTGAAGCTCCTTGTAGTACGCACCTTGCTGCACAGTCTTGATCCAATAAACGAGGGCGTCGTCGCGCTCTGCGAGTGTTACAGGCCCACTCTGAAGTCCCTGACAAGTCCTCCTGATGGCCTTCGCGAATCTAAGCACGATGGCTGTTACTCTCAACATGCTCTGTAGGGTAAATTTCTCCTCCAAAAGACTGACGTTATTGATGCTCAGCACTGCTGCTCTAGGGATCATGTCACCTCTTGAGGATGTTGCCCGCTCTCCATCGGTCTCGTAGTTGGCCATTCCTTCTCCTGGTTGAGAAGCCAAGGTGGCCCCTGTCACCAAAGGTTACAGTTAACCAACCCAAATCAGCGGGATTGTCACTCCACCGCACATGTCTCCAGCGACGACCTCCGCTCAGCTCTTGAATGCTGCTCACTCTGTTCACCACAAATGTCTTCAGCTCGCAAGGCGCCTTACTGATCCAGCACAATGCAACCATTGAATCAGTCCAGTAAGACTTTGCTACGCCTTCACCTGCACACGCGCTGCACACATTTTCCATGAGTTTGCACAATAGCTCGGCTGCACATAGCTCTAGCCTTGGCACAGATAACGTTTTGATCGGCGCCAATCTGGTCTTTTATGCAATCAACCTGCACGTGGTCCTACCGGTAGCTGATGTTGCACGCATGTAAACAACTGAGGCGTATGCTCTCGTTGACGCATCTGCAAACCCATGAAGCTCCAACTCATGTCTATCCGTATTGCCCAACCATCTCGGAATTCTTATTGCTTATAACTGCGACAACTGCTCCTGGAATCTCCGCCATGCTTGCACACTGCATGCGGGAATGTGCTTGTTTATTGCGTTATCACACACTCTCTTTTCAAATTGGTTGGGTTTTTATAAGAAAGAAACGTAATCCACGTTATAAAATGGGGTGCGTTTTATTTCCTTTGGTGGCAGAACCACCACGAAGTATGTATATCTATCATAATATCTATTTTTTTTTTTTTGGGTAAGTAACATAACTTCATCTTTGACATTATATAACGACAACAATGTAATTTACTAACTTATCGACAGATTATTTGTAGGAACATGTTACACTATATAAGAATTTGCTTTTAAGTGGCAAGTAAGTTTTATTATTAATTGCTGCTGCAACATGCTCCCCGGCTGTGAACGAAGTTTGCAAATTCTCTTAAGCCTCAGTGCCATCTCTGCCGCTGCCCTTAACTTCTTTCATCTTCATCGTCTTCGCCATTCTCGCCTGCTTCGTAAGCAACTAAGTGAGAGAGATTAGAACAAGTAAGACAGAACGGAACAAACATATATGACGACATAGTCAATAGTAGTGGCATGATTCTTACCAATTAGTTGTCTAACTGATTTTGTTTGATTAGTAGTTCCGCGTAGAATTCGATCCTGTCATGAGTGTTTGAAGTATATTTTTTGTATTATTCCTTTTACTGTACAGTGATGTGTGAATTAAGGTTTTGTTTGTATATTTCGAGTCATTTCCATTTGCAAAAAATAAGATTCTCTCGGGAATGATGTTTTCCCAATATTCCCATATTATGTGAATTATGCTTGCATAGTTCGGGGTGCATTTACTAATATGAATAGTAATATAGTAATGTAAGTCGATTAATCCTCTATAATATTTTTTTTTTGTGAGAAATGTGTATGGATTAGTGTGTGTTGGTTTGTTTTGATAATGGTTCTCGTTGCGTCGTTATTAGCTTCGAGATTGTGTTGGATATAGTGTAGAGTATTAGTGTATGAGTGTAGTGTGATTGAATGTGCTAAAATGTAGCATGCGTTAAAATGTTAAGAATGTAGCATGCGTTTTTTTCGAATTAAACAGTTGTTTCCTTCGCCGTGATTTCATTACTTGGTAAGGAACATATTTTTGCGATCGTAGTTTTGACTTCGCGGGTCTTGGACAAACTGGAACACTTAATTGTGACTACTCTCGTTAAGTTGTCGGTACCGTGGTGTAGTTTGGTGATCCGAGCTAATTTCCATTTTGCTGGGGGAAGTCTCTCATCCCGCAAAAGTACTAAATCCCCTTCTTTGATTCCTTGCGTTTGGATTCGGGTCCATTTCGGTCGTTGTTGTAACCGCGTGAGATATTCGTTACTTCATCTCCTCCAGAACGTTTGTACTAGTGCCTGGACTCTCTTCATTGTCGAGTTCGTACTCAGGTTGCGGTTGTGAAACTAGTGGTGCTCCAATGAGGAAGTGACCGGGTGTAAGCGCTTGCAGATCGTCGATGTCTTCTGATACCGGACACAGAGGCCTCGAGTTTAAACACGCTTCGATTTGTGTCAGAAGCGTGCTGAGTTCCTCATACGTTAGTACCTGGTTACCAGCCACTCGTTTTAAGTGGAATTTCACAGATTTCACACCGGCTTCCCATAGTCCCCCGAAGTGAGGGGAAGCGGGTGGATTGAAATACCACCTTGTTCCTTCATTTGCTAAGCGTTCTGCCATAGACTTCCAGTCAAATTGCGATGCTCGTAGGAGCCTTTTCGTAGGAGCCTTTGCAACTCTGTGTTTGCACCGATGAAATTGGTGCCGCAGTCACTGTAGATAGCGGAGCACAAACCTCTTTGGCTGTGAACCTTCTGAATGCCGCAAGAAATGCTTGTGTAGTAAGGTCACTCACGACTTCTAAATTTATCGCTTTGGTGGCCAGGCAAAGTATCCCTTCATTTGTTTGGCGTTGCGTCCCTTCCATGCCTTGATGTCGATAGGGCCCGCATAGTCAACTCCTGTGTGTGTAAAGGGTCTGGACATCCGTACGCGAGGAGCAGGGAGGCTCCCCATCAACTGCCCCATCGGTTTTGGCTTGTATCTGAAGCAGATATTGCATTTGTGGACAATCATCTTAGCGGCATTTTTAATGCCACAGATCCAAAACCTTTGACGCAGGTAAGGAACCATCTTCTGCACTCCTCCGTGCAACGTTCGTAGGTGGGCATCTATGACGACCATCCTTGTAACGTAGTGTTGTCTCTTCAACAGAATTGGATGCTGTTGATCGTAAGTTAGTTCAGCATTTTGTAGTCTACCTCCAACTCTTATTATGCCCTTTTCGTCGATAAATGGGCTTAGAGCTTTGAACCCTTTCGCGTTTCCGATGTTTTTTCTTTCCTCGGCAGAAAACATTTCCAGCTGTAGCATGCGTCAGTCGTTCACAGACCTCCACGCAGTGCAGACGTGTTTCGACTTAGTGCGGTAATAATAAAAATATTAAGTGGACAATAGCGCCAAAACAGAAAAAGAATCGATAGCTTCTCGGTAGAGTGCTCGCCGGTGACATCGCGGTGCCGGGTTCAAATCCCGAAAAAACAGTGAGATCTTTTTTTTTTAATTAAAAGCAAGTAGAGACACTTAGTGTGAGGAAGAAGTGTGATGGAGACAGTGGAGCGACCCGAGCTCATGAAATCGGGTGATATTGTACCGGTGGCTTCGACATCGGACCACCAGTCAACAAATGAAGAGGGGAGGAAGAAGAGGAGGAAGAAGCTCCAGCCTCAGCCCAACCTCGTCAAGCGCCGGTCCAGCCTTGGATCAGGCGACGGGAAAATTGCGGCTAAAGCCGCAAACAAAACAGCAGCAGCAATAACAACAACAACAACTGCACAGGCAACATCAGCAGCAACATCAAGAATGGTCGACGACGTCGAGTACGAGTCGACAGAGGGGGAGGGGAGATTCTCCTACAGTGGGAAAGAGAATCCCTTCCACACGCTAACGTCCGCCGAATCAGAGGACGAAGAGGAAGAGGACCGGGAGCGGCTCGAGAAGAGCCAACGAGAGAGGGAGGAGTTGGACGCCCACATCAAAGCCCTCCAAACCAAATTAAGGGCCAGGAGAGCAGCCAAAGAGGCTGCACAACAACAACAGCAGCTGCAACAACTGCAGCTACACAAACAGCAGCAGCCAAAGCAGCAGCAGCAACAACAACAGCAGCAGCCAAAGAAGCAGCCGAAACAACAGCAGCAGCCTAAGCAGCAGCAGCAACAACAACAGCAGCAGACTAAGCAGCAGCAGAAACAACAACGATATCAGCAGAAGAAGGCGCAGCAGAAGCAACCGCGACAGCAGCAGCCAGCCAAAAAGGAGAGATGCCCTCCGATCAACGTCTTCGGACTGGAGACGAAAGACGTTGATATACTATGTAAGTTGGTCACGAAAAATTCTTATTTTATTAAGTATAAGGGTCCACTACGTGTCTCTGTCCATTGCTAATCAATGGCAGACTATCACGTAGTTAAAGAAAGGTTAGCGGTGTCGGAGGCCGAGTTTTTCTCGTACACTCCGAAAGGGGAAAAGGTGCAGACCATGCTCCTTAAGGACGTGGATCCCGACACTGATCCCGATGAGATCCTCGCTATTCTGCGCCAAGCGCAGAGCGACGATGTCCAGGTCGTAGGGGTTAAGCCCTTCATCACTGCGGCATCGAGAAGGGAGAATAGGAAACTTCCTTTCTTCCTGGTTCAGGTCACCCCAGACAGCAGACTAGAGAGCCTAAAAAAAATTACCCATTTAGGCACTCTGTCTGTTACATGGGAAACAATAAAAAAGACAAAGAACACACTCCAGTGTGTTCGTTGTCAGAGGTTTGGGCATGCCGCGGCGAACTGCAATATGCAGTCTCGCTGTGTCAAATGCGCAGGAAACCACAATCGCGGGGAATGTCCTTTAGGGACCGATAAAGTCGAGGACAGGAGCAAACTGACGTGCGTGCTCTGTAAGACCAGCGGACACCCTGCAAACTATCGGGGATGTCCTAAGGTCCAAGAAATGAGAAAAATTATACAGGCCAAACGTAATGGAAAAATGGTAGAAGCGAGGCCAGTGCCCCGTGCTCCAGCTACCACTGTTACACCGGCAGTCTCCTATGCCCAAGTGGCATCGGCTGGGCGACCGGTTCAACAGACAGTGCCGAAAGTTACCCAGGTCCCTGTGGCCAGGCAACCAGAAGCAAATTTGGATGTGCAAACGATCCTGCTCTCTATCCAGAGGCAGATCGCTCAACTCCAAACTCAATTCCAAAACCAGTTACAAGAACAAGCAGCGCGAATAGACCTCATCTATTCGACGCTGTTTGGAGAGCCAAACGCAACGTCGGTATAATGGCTGCGCAGGCAGCCTGCAACCTTAAAATTCTAGCAGTGAATGTGAATTCACTGATCCGCCCTGAACGTAAATTAAATTTCGGTAACTTGTTGCAGACCCATAATCCTGATGTGTTGATGGTTTGCGAAACTAAGCTAAGCCAGACGCACCCACTCAGGTACAAGAATTACAATATTATTCGAAGAGATCGAAGCTACCTAGCTGGTGGAGTCGCGCTCTTAATAAAAAAAGGCCTTTGTCAGAAGGTCGTGTATAGCGGTGAAGTGCGGAGATTCCAGGCCATAGAAACGTGTATCGCACGCATCCCCCTTCGGGGTGGTAAGCGGCTATATGTGATCGCTATCTATGCGACTGACAAGTTACGCATCAACCAATATTTCATTTCAGAGCTCGATACTCTTTTCACTAGCCTTCGACTGAGCTCGGAGGAGAACTACTATATCGTAGCCGGGGACTTGAACTCTAGGCATATAGAGTGGGGCAATGTGGTGCATAACACCAGGGGGACCTCATTGTATAACTGGTTGGTAGAACACAATGTTGAGTTCAAGCTAGATTTGCTAGCAACCGATAGGCCATCGTATCCCAGAAGCGGGTCCTATCTGGATCTGATGCTGATAGACAAACGACTGACTATACTAGACGTGGAAAGACGCACACGGAACTGTCTAACTGCTGTTGAGTACGAGAGTGATCACTGCGGGCTCTTCGCAGTTATTCAGCTCCCGAACGAGGTGGAAGGACTGGAAGAGTATGTCCAGAGGCACCCTTATAATTATAATAAAGCCCGCTGGCCACGCTTCTCCAGGACTTTATCCACAGAACTACGTTCGAGTGGGATCAATCCGCCGACAAACAGAAACCTGACGAACGAAGAGGTTGACAGGTACCTCATACAAATGGACGACGTAATCAAACGTACGATGGACAAAACAATTCCGAAGGTAGTTCAAATCGACAACAGCGATGTTTATCGAAATGCTACCATCGACGCACTTCACGTGCACAAAAGTAGGCTGCTGTCAAGACTCAAACTCTTGCACAGGCGTTTTACAGATCCGCAAAACGCGGAAGTCAGAGCATTGAAGTCGAAGATCAAGAACCTCCAACAGTTAATTCGAATAAACTATAGCTTGGCTATAAGCTTGCACTGGGGCAACAAAATCCGGGCTGTACGATCCAACAACCCGGGTATGTTCCCGCAAGTAAATAAAATATTTCGGAGGAAAGATCAAAACGACATTCAAATCGTAAGACTTCCCAGGACGACAGACAACGAACACTTACTGACTTCAGTTGGCATCGATTCAGATGAGGCAGTGCTAGACAATGACTTCTTTGCGGTGGAAGATCTCCAGGAGAAGGTTACAGCTATTGGTGCAGTGTTCCAGAGAGTGTATACGGTCAACGAGGTTAGTAGGCCGAATCACGATCTGGAGAACAGAGCCCTGCTAAACCACTTCTATCTCCGCAATGAGATAAGTCAATGGCGATCAGAGAATCCAGGTTTCACGAGGTTCAATGACGAGAACATGGCACATAGTGCCGTCGCCAATGATGGGAATCACATCTTGATTTCTCAAGAAGATCTCCAGGGTATCTTCCACTCGCTGAAGAAGAAAAAGTCAGTGGGAATCGATGGAATACCGAACATTGTGCTTCGCCATCTTCCCCCCGAAGCGGTCCAAACTTACACAACCCTGTTCAACAATGCGCTGAGTAATGCACATTACCCCACGCACTGGAAAACAGCTGTTGTTCAACCGATCCCTAAACGGGACAAAGATAAGTCCATTCCGACAAATCTTCGGTCGATCAGTCTTCTTCCCTGCATAAGCAAGGTTTTTGAACAGATAGTCATTCGAGTTCCTAAGCAATGGGCTGATGAAAAGAAAATCATACCGGACAACCAGTTCGGATTCCGAGCGGGGCATGATACCATCAATGCCGCGTCAAAACTGGTGTCCGACATACAATGGAATAAGAACAAAAATCAGTGCACGGGTGCCTGCCTGATTGACTTGGAGAAGGCGTTCGACACCGTTTGGTTAGAGGGCCTCTTCCTCAAGTTGGTCAGGCTGGGCATAAGTAAACCATTGCTATACATGGTCTATGACATGATAACAGGTAGAAAGTTCGTTGTGAAAAATGGTGACGTAACTTCCACTACGGCCTTTAACATTAAAAACGGTCTGCAACAGGGGGCCATTGGTTCCCCGATCCTGTTTTCCATATTCACTGTAGAACTTATAGGTTCCATGCCGCACTTAATTGCGTACGCCGACGACCTAGTTGCGTACAGATCAGGTCCGAAGGTCGAGGTAATAAACATCTTGTTGCAGCGTGACTTCGAGAAAATCCAGCGATTTTGCGACGACTGGAAGTTGCTTATCAACTTCCAGAAATGCGAAACTAGTCTTTTCCGGACCCCGTTGGACAGGGCATCGCGGGATACGCGCCAAAACTGGCGTAAGTTCGGCATAGTTGACCCGCATGGTCGGCCGTTAGCTGTAAAAAGTGTAGTTAGATACCTAGGCATTTGGCTGGATCAATATCTGTATTTTGACAAACATATAGATATTGCTCTGACGAAAGCCAGAAAAGCCTTTGCTGCGGCAAGAAGGTTGTTTTTCAGCAGCCAACTTCATACCAGAGTGAAGGTAATCTGCTACATGGCCCTAGTACGGCCCATTATGGTGTACGGTTGTCCATTGTGGTTCAACGTGAGTCCTTCCCAGATGGAAAAGATGAGGGTGTTCGAGAGGCAGTGTCTTAGGAGCTGTCTCCGTCTGTATCGCACACCCGAGTCTGAGTACAAGAAGTACTACCCTAACGAGGTCTTGTACAACGAGGCAAACGTGAATAGGGTAGATAATTTTATTATTAAACTAATCAGAAGGCACACTGCACGAGCTATGACCTCGTCCAACAGTCTGATCTTTGGGGCTTACTACCCCAATACTATGTACCATGAGAGGGTGCGCCTTAACGGCTTTATTCCTCCCGAAGCATTCCTCTATCTAGACACAATAGGCCTAATACAGAATCCACAAGGATGTCCTATCATCTTCCATGTCGTACGCCGAACAGTGGATAGACGACTTCAATACGAACCGGATGTCGTTCGCACCCAAGAGGATCTCCTCCGGTTCAGTAGAGCGATCCCCGCTCGAGATAGGAAAGAGTCTGCCAAAGAACGGCAATTTTACTGGTGGTTACACCAAAACCAGCCTCCGCCACCGCTAGCTTTTCCACAGGATCAGGTAGTTGACCATAGTGGCCAGCTTACATAGTTTTTAAGGTAGCTTTAAGAGAAAAAAAAAAAAAAAAAAAAAATAATAATGAAACAAAAAACCAAAAAATAAAACATTAAATCCAAAAAAAAAAAATAATACATATGAAACAAAAACAAAAAAAAGTGCATCACGGCGTATAAATTATATATGTTATGCATATACACGACATATACGCCCTGGTGCACGTGTCCGTACTGTTACGGACATAGTTAAGATAGTATTAAGTTTAATGTTAGGTTAAGTTAGAATAAGGTAGTTTAAGTAGTTAAGCTTAGCCAAGTTTTTTATAAGTTTTCTTGGCAAATGAATAAGGAAATAAAAGATTGTCTTAATGACTAAATAAAACGTAGATTAAGCCGAAAGGCACATTTAGAAAGTAGATCAGATTAGCTTAGAGTACCCGCACAGGGTCAGTAGGTTAGTATTAAGAACAATTGGAATTCTTAAGTTAGTTAAGCTAGTTTTAAGTAATTTTGTCTAGCAAGTAAGAAATATAAATTGAAGTAAATAAAATTGCATTAAAAAAAAAAAAAAAAATGTAGCATGCGTTAAAATGTTAAGAATGTAGCATGCGTTTTTTTCGAATTAAACAGTTGTTTCCTTCGCCGTGATTTCATTACTTGGTAAGGAACATATTTTTGCGATCGTAGTTTTGACTTCGCGGGTCTTGGACAAACTGGAACACTTAATTGTGACTACTCTCGTTAAGTTGTCGGTACCGTGGTGTAGTTTGGTGATCCGAGCTAATTTCCATTTTGCTGGGGGAAGTCTCTCATCCCGCAAAAGTACTAAATCCCCTTCTTTGATTCCTTGCGTTTGGATTCGGGTCCATTTCGGTCGTTGTTGTAACCGCGTGAGATATTCGTTACTTCATCTCCTCCAGAACGTTTGTACTAGTGCCTGGACTCTCTTCATTGTCGAGTTCGTACTCAGGTTGCGGTTGTGAAACTAGTGGTGCTCCAATAAGGAAGTGACCGGGTGTAAGCGCTTGCAGATCGTCGATGTCTTCTGATACCGGACACAGAGGCCTCGAGTTTAAACACGCTTCGATTTGTGTCAGAAGCGTGCTGAGTTCCTCATACGTTAGTACCTGGTTACCAGCCACTCGTTTTAAGTGGAATTTCACAGATTTCACACCGGCTTCCCATAGTCCCCCGAAGTGAGGGGAAGCGGGTGGATTGAAATACCACCTTGTTCCTTCATTTGCTAAGCGTTCTGCCATAGACTTCCAGTCAAATTGCGATGCTCGTAGGAGCCTTTTCGTAGGAGCCTTTGCAACTCTGTGTTTGCACCGATGAAATTGGTGCCGCAGTCACTGTAGATAGCGGAGCACAAACCTCTTTGGCTGTGAACCTTCTGAATGCCGCAAGAAATGCTTGTGTAGTAAGGTCACTCACGACTTCTAAATTTATCGCTTTGGTGGCCAGGCAAAGTATCCCTTCATTTGTTTGGCGTTGCGTCCCTTCCATGCCTTGATGTCGATAGGGCCCGCATAGTCAACTCCTGTGTGTGTAAAGGGTCTGGACATCCGTACGCGAGGAGCAGGGAGGCTCCCCATCAACTGCCCCATCGGTTTTGGCTTGTATCTGAAGCAGATATTGCATTTGTGGACAATCATCTTAGCGGCATTTTTAATGCCACAGATCCAAAACCTTTGACGCAGGTAAGGAACCATCTTCTGCACTCCTCCGTGCAACGTTCATAGGTGGGCATCTATGACGACCATCCTTGTAACGTAGTGTTGTCTCTTCAACAGAATTGGATGCTGTTGATCGTAAGTTAGTTCAGCATTTTGTAGTCTACCTCCAACTCTTATTATGCCCTTTTCGTCGATAAATGGGCTTAGAGCTTTGAACCCTTTCGCGTTTCCGATGTTTTTTCTTTCCTCGGCAGAAAACATTTCCAGCTGTACAGCTCGGACAATCGCTAATGTTGCTTCATGTAGTTCTGACGGCGAAAGAGAGCCGGTCTCCCTATTTGTCGGATCAGTACGAAGGTTGGAAGCAAACCGTTTGCAGTACGCAATAATTCTTGTCAGCTTATTTAAGTTGGAATTGTTCCGGATAACTTCGCTGATGGGATTTGGTTCACCGATTATATGGTGCACATTAGCTGTCTGCTTTCCTTCTTCTGTGTCGAACGAACGAGGCTGTTTTGAACCCTTGATTTGCCAGGTGTCGCGTAGAAATTGTGGTCCATTTCACCAGAGATTATTTTGTAGCAGCTTTGCCGGGAAAACACCACGTGAAGCCATATCTGCTGGGTTGTGTTGGGATGCTACATGCCTCCAACTGTCGGTTCTTACAAGCTCCTGAATTTGTGCCACTGGGTTGCGTATGAATGTTTCCCATTTTGACGGAGGAGCCTGAATCCAATATAGGGTTATTTCCGAGTCTGTCCAGGCATATGTCTTGTAGGATCCTAGCTTCAGGGCCCTCACTGTTTCACTCAGCAATTTCGCTAGTAATACAGCGCCGCACAAGTCTAACCGTGGAAGAGTGACTGCCTTCAGCGGAGCTACCTTCGTTTTTGACATAAGCAGGTGCATGTGAATTTTGCCGTTTCTGTCCAACACACGTAGGTAAGTAGCTGCCGCATATGCCTTCTCTGAAGTATCACTAAACCCGTGAATTTCCAGATCGCTGTCATCTAGTCCAGTTTGGACCCATCTCGGAATGCGCAACTTTTCGACCGCAGGAAGCTCTTTACGAAACGTAACCCATTCTCGTTGCAGCTCATCAGGGATAGGTGCATCCTATTCAAGCCCTCGTACCCAAAGCTCCTGCATCAATATCTTGGCTTTAATGATGCATGGTGAAAGCCAACCTAATGGATCGAATAGCTTTGCAATGGATGATAGAACCGTTCGTTTTGTGTCGTCTCTTTCCACAAACTGTGCTACCTGGTATGTAAAGGCATCGCATATTGGCAGCCATTTCATGCCTAGAGTCTTTACGTGAGTTGCTTCTTCGAATGGCAATGAAAAATCTACTTCACTATCTGGAGCTGGAATTCTGTGCAGAAGTTGTTCATTGTTGCTGGTCCATTTCCGTAAGAAAAAACCTGCTGATGCGAGAAGCTCTCTCACTTCGTCCCTTTTTTTTTAGGGCCTGCTCAACTGTATCTGCTCCGGTGATGATATCGTCCACATATGTGTCATCGCGTAAAATAGCTGCTGCCAAAGGGAACTTTTCTGCTTCGTCATTTGTTAGCTGGTGAAGGACTCGAATCGCCAGGTAAGGAGCTGAAGCCGTACCAAATGTTACAGTCTCTAGACGATATGTCCTGATTTGTTCCTGCGTGTTGTTTCGCCAGAGGATGAGCTGGTAGTCCGAATCCTTCTATCCATTCGAATTTGGCGGTACATCTTCTCCATATCCGCGGTAAATGTAACGCGATGTTTTCGCCAACGGAGAATAACGTCTATCACATTGTTCTGTACTTTTGGTCCCACCATCAAGTGGTCATTCAGTGAAGAGCCAAAAGAAGACTGGAGGCCGCATCAAATACTACCCTCAGTTTTGTAGTGGAACTGGATTCTTTGTGTACCGCGTGATGGGGGATGAAGTAGTGGAATGGTGTTGACGAGATTTCCTGTGCGTTGAAGACTTCGCTTATGTGACCGAGTGCGATGTACTCCTTCATGCATTTGGTGTAGTCCTCATGTAGGCTTGTGTTGACCGCAAACCTTCTTTCTGGTTGGTAGAATCTTCTGAGTGCACCTTGTCTAGTCGTTCCTAGATGACCCACCCTTGAACGGAAGACGAACTTGATACCGGCCGGTGGACAAACGCCTGGTGTTCATCGTGAAGTGTCGCTCACAAACTTTGTCTTCTTCAGACTCATATTTTTCGAATGGTTGTTCCTCTATTTCCCAGAATTTTCCCAGTTGGGATTCGAGATCCACGACTTGAACGAAGCTCCTTATCGACCTTGAGATATCTACCTGTTCATTACCAAATAATATCCATCCTAGCTGCGTTTTTTGAGCGACTGGTGCTGTAAGATTCTGCTCTTTAATAACGTCTGGCATCACAATTTCGGCATAGATATCGCTGCTGAGAAGGATATCAATGGCTGCATAATAATAATGCGGATCAGCTAGAGTCAAACCATTTATGTGAGTCCATCTACTGATATCTATCTTTTGAGCCGGAAGAGGCCAGTCAGGGATTTAAAAACAAAAGTTCGGGTGTGCCCGACGTATGATGAGTGCAGAGATCCAAAAGATAGCTCTACGTAATTTTGGCATGCTCCACTTCTGGCCTTCCCCTTCCCCAACCCAGATTTTTCAATAAATGTGCGTCTGGGCTTAAGATTTAGGGTTTTAGGTCGAGTGGTAAAAACATTCTTCGTTCCCTGCCTAACTTGCAACTCTGCTCTATGATTGGATTTCTGCTTTTGTTGCGTCACTGCTTCCAACATACGAAATCTGGCTTCGAGAAATTCACTAAACTCAGTGAATGTGGGAAGTTCTTTTTTCGAACCTAATTTTACCTCCCACAGCAGCTGAGTTATAGGTGGTAATTTTTGCAACAGTACGTACATGACGATCACATCCCAGTTTTCAATTGATACTCCCAGGTTCTTCAGCGCATGAAGACACTCAGTGGATATATCCAATAACTGTTTTATATTGTTGGATCCTTCAACATTGAGAACAGGTTGGCCAAAGAAAAGTTTCAGCTGTGTATTTACCAAAATTCGTTTATGATCGTATCTGTTGGTGAGTATGGCCCAAGCCATTTCGTAATTGCCGTCATCTAAACTCAGGTGCTGCAGGAGCCGTTCAACTTCACCTGTGATGCTGGATCTTAGGTAGTGCAGTTTCTCGATGTCCGTCAACGAGGAATCGCTGTGCACCAGGGATTTAAACATGTCATGGAATGATCTCCAATTCTCATAACTGCCAGCAAAAGACGGTAAGTTTATTTTTGGTAGTCGCAGATCGTGTTTTCTCCCAGCAGCTGCAGAAATGACAAGAACTTTATCGAGGGCTTCCAGCAAAGAAGAACGGTATGTGACATACATTTCCCTAATTTTCTCGTACGTTTCATCTATTTTTGCACTTTCAGCACCATCGACTGGGTTACTCACTGCATCCCTGTTGGCTATAACGCTCGCTTGTAAGTTCAATTCGAGAATAGCAATGCGCCCTTGAAGATAGTGCTTTGAAGCCTTTGTTTCTTTGTTCGCCTTCTTGAAGTTTATCTCGTCTTTTGTCATTTGCCCCAACAGGTTATTCAGTAGTTTGCTCATATTAAATTTATGTGTTGTATATATATATATATATTAGTGAAATAAACTAAAGCCACTATCTATTCACTCACCTGTGATGTGATCTATGTGTTTTTATGTATTCACTGATGTATATGTATGTATATATATATGTTGCTTGGGAAACCGATAGCCACCAAAACTCACAATAATTGTATTTTATTAATGTTTATATTTGATTGTTGATGTATCCGGCTCGAAGGACCAATGTTTATTGCGTTATCACACACTCTCTTTTCAAATTGGTTGGGTTTTAATAAAAAGAAACGTAATTCACGTTATAAAATGGGGTGCGTTTTAATTCCTTTGTTCTGCCACCACGAAGTATATATATCTATCATAATATCTATTTTTTTTTGTGTAAGTAACATGACTTCAACTTTGACATTATATAACAACAACAATGTAATTTACTAACTTATCGAAAGATTAATTGTAGGAACATGTTACACTATCTAACAATTTGCTTTTAAGTGGCAAGTAAGTCTTATTATTAATTGCTGCTGCAACAGTGCTCGTCCCAACCAACTCCACATCGCCATAGGTTCTGGATGAGGATCTTTGCGCTTATCACAACTGGAGCAATGTATCCGTTAGGGTCGTACAGCCTTGCGACTGCGCTGAAAACTGCTCTCTTGGTAGGAGTGGTGTTGCACTCTCCAGCTCGCACTTTAAATAGGATCTCGTCAATTGAATAATCCCATACGAGTCCTAACATCGATGCGTTAAGTTCTTCGGGGAAAGGTAGAGTCCTAGTAAGCCTTGATAGCACGCGCTGATTTGATGCCATGAATTTGCTCAACTTGAAACCGCCGGCCCTCAGCGATGAAATTACTTGTCTACACTTCCGAACAGCCTGCTCTTCCGTGTCTGCACCGGTTAACATGTCGTCCATGTAGAAATTGTTCGTGATAGCTTCACATGCCATAGGATATGCTCTTTGATGATCCATTGCGCACTGATGCATTGCCCGCACTGCATTGAAACCACTGGAGGTCATACCGTAAGTTACCACCGTTAAGCAGTATTCGCACGATTCCTCATCTGGGCTTTCTCGCCAGAAAATTCGCTGGAGGTTCCATTGCTCCGAATTCACGTTCACTTGGCGAAACATTTTCTCGATGTCTGCCGATACACCAACCTTGAAGCTCCGAAAGGGGGTGATGTTTGTGGACAGATCATCCTGCAGCTTAGCACCAGAAAACTGCACATCATTTAATGACACACCACTATCGCTCTTGCACGACGCATCGAAGACAACACTAAACTTCTTCGTGACGCAGTGATGTGGAAAGTGGTATGCTGGCTTGTTCGCACTGTTTTCTCTGTCGACCTTCTTCATGTGACCCAGCTCTACGTATTCACGCATGAAGTTGATATACTTCTCCCTTAGCTCTGGATCGGCACACAGTCTCTTCTCGTTCTGAAGGAACCTCTTCACGGCTACCGCTCTGGTACTGCCCAACGCTCGCGCTCCGGGATTTATTGGAATAGTCACTACGTAACGACCAGTCGCTGCTCGGGAATAAGTTCGCTTAAAATTTTCCTCAACCCATTGGTCGTTCGCAGATAATGTGACCTCCCTGCTCGGCTCCTCGATCACCCAGAATCTCCTCAATAAGTGACTGAGCTCGACATCTGATGACTCCGCCACCGTGCACATTGCTCTGATTGCCCGCTCTTGCTCCGATTTCAGCTGACCGAAATTGATCCAGCCCAAATGTGAATCCTGCGCCGTTAATCCACTTACTCTCGCACTTCAACAGGAAATTGACATCAACTCTCGACTGAATGTCCACGCTGACTATTCCTGTTGGCCGCACACTTACGCCTGATCCGATCCCTCGCACGTCGAAGGTACAGCGGCGCTTGATTAGGCCTAGTTTCTGCACGCACTGTTTCGTCACAAAATTGATTTGGCCCCCGCTGTCTGGAAGCACTTTTGCCTCTCCGGGTTGTCCTGCTCTGCCCTGGGTACCGCCCTGCACCTTGATATACGCTGTTGCCAACAACGCACATTTCACTTCAAAATCGTTGCTCTGCTCGTTGCACTGCTGAATGCCACCGTTGAGTGCTGGCGAGGTTTCCCGCCGACTCTCGCTTGAGCCAGCAACAACTGCTAGCCCTGTTCCTGATGCACGTTGCTCTGGACATAGAATTCTGTTATGCTTCTTGTGGCCCTCCCGCATGCTCCACCTGGACAAGCTTGGGCAAAGTGCCCAGTACGCAAGCAATTTGCGCACAACTTCCAGAGCCGTACTTTCTTGTTCCTAGCTTGGATGGTTAGCGCCAAAAAATCTGCGCACCGGTAGAGAGGGTGTTGATCTCTGCACAACGGAAACCTTTGCGCTGCTGGTCTCGCTGCAACCGCTCCTGCACCAACGCTCCTTTGCATGCTCCCCTTTGCCCTTTCTGTTCCGCTTGTGATCTGCTCTGCATCAAAGGAAACGGAATCCAACGCACTCGCTCTCCGTTCCAAGAACTCGAAGAACTCCTTCACAGTCGCAATACGACGCACATCGTCTCTTGCCATTAGCCATGCGTGGTTAGTTTCAGGATCTAATCTGGCTCTCAGCATGTTGCCCTTTTATTGGATCCCATGATGATGACGCTCTTGACGCTTCTCTTCCCAGCTTCGGTATCGCATGAAGCGCATTCAAATGTGCATCCACTATGTTCTGCTCGTTGTCGAACACCTCGTTCAGTTTCGCCCAGACGTCCTCGTAATTGGCCTCAGTCACTTGCCACCTGCTGATAAGCCTAGCTGGGGCTCCCTCTAACGCCAATTTTAGTTCACGCAGTTTGTAACATTAGCCATGGACGTACTATTGTGAACCTCCGTCATAAACTGGTCCCGAAACTCCCTCCACTTCGTATAATCGCCCTTGAAAGTGATAAGTTTAGTGGGCCGTTCCTGGCGCAATTGAATAATGCTGGGAGCTGCTCCCCCCGCTGCTGCGCCCGCTGCTCCGGTTGCTGCTCTAGCAGCTTCGCTCTGCCGCTCTATCCCCGCGATACGTGCACGTAGTTTCGCTGTCGCAATGTGGTATGCGTCTTCGGATGCGGCCAGGTATTCATCTTGTACCACCAGCGCTTCAGGTGATACCGCATTCTCGACCACACGCATATGCTCTCCAAGCAGCCGCTCGTATGCACTATTGGCTGCGTCCAACTTTGCGTTTAATAACGGTCCGTCTGCTTCGGAAAATTCGGCAGAACTCACGAACTGCGAAATCCGCATAAGGGACGAGCGATATATATCCCTGCGCGCAACGTCGTCCATAGTTTTAGCACGGAAGCTCTGCACTGCACTGCACCGATATTCACTTGCACTCGCCCGTTAGACCGCACGTGATCGCAACAATCCAGGTCGACCCTTCGGAGACAGATACAATCCCGCACAGAAATTAATGCCCAATGAAAACTGTCAGTTTGCGCATTGCAAATATCTTTGTAATTGCACAATCACAAATGTTTTTTGTTTTTTTCGCACACGCACTTTATTACTTTTTGTAAATATTCTTTGCACCGCACTCGCACTTCTGTTTCTATCCGGCTCGTTTGGACCAGAAATGTTCAATAGCTCAGTGAAAAAATGAAACACAAAATTGCACAATGGAATATTTATTTAGCTCTGCACCTCTCAGTGGACTGTAAAAGACTCTAAAAATAAATGAAGACGTCCGCTCTGGACCGTGGACTGTAATGTTGTGAGCAAATAAACTCCTTGTTCGTCGTTGTTGCACGCCAGTCTCCTCTGCTCATCGATGCGACATCTCTGTTTTAGGCACCGCAAGTCCTTCGCACCAAGAAAAGGGGTGACGGCTGCATGTGCTCACGCGATCAGCTCTCGTGGTTCTCGGTCGCAACCACCGCTATCCAACGCACTATGAAAAGGGGTGTGGCTTGCGCGCGTGCTCTGCTCTGTCCTTTCACCGTCCCTTATTTTCGGTCGCAACCACCGCTACCCTTCCGGGAATTGCTCGCGCTGGCTGCTGCGCACGTCGTATGGCTGTCGCCGCTCGGGTTGATGTTCGTGATTTTCCTCGAATGAACACAAAAGCTGTCAAACTTCACCCGACGGCAATAATCAACAAAGTACAAGCAACGGGAAAAAATATTGCAAAAATCCTAAAAAGAACAAATTCGATTTACACAGGATTAAGGGTATTATCGATGATTCGCTTCAAAGCGTAACTAAAAAGTTAGCTTCCAAAGAAGATTTCCACATTCTTAACGATGAATTTGCACCCCTAAAAAATAAAATACAAGCTTGGTACAACAAGTACAACAATTTGAAGACCGGTGCAATTTATTGGTACAAGAACTAGAAAGTCAAAGTCGTGAAATAAAAACCAAAAATATAATCTTTTCTATTCCCTTCGTTAGCAAACATCCGGCAAAAAAGTTAAATGCATAACACGTCTCTTGCTTGGTGATTCCGATATACCAATAATGCCTAAAGCAATTAAAATAAGTCAAAATAAGGATGAAACTAAAATGAATTCATTCAGCGAGACCTCACAAAACAAATGCAACAAAAACGTAGAATACTACTGCAATATAGAAAATCTATTAAATCTGCAAAACCAAGCGCGATAATACGAATTAAGAACAGCACTATAATTATTAAATGCAAAATATTTTATTTTAATAACTAAACTCAAACTAAATGATAATGATGGTGAACAAGAACTTCGTCACATGACAGTTGGACTTCAAAAACGTAAGCAACTCTTTGCTGTTAAGTAGACGTCTTAATCAAACTGACAGTTCATCATTAACATCAGCTGCAAGTCAACCAGTGATGCCACTTTGTCGTCAAAATAATAATATTGTACGAAATAATTGAAATTTAAATCCCGTCAGTTCGTTAAGTAGTAGTTTTTGCAAATTATTAGCTTACAATGTATCAGGTGTCAGTAATGAATTTTTTAATTTTGTAAAATCTTTTGATATTTTTTTTCTTTTCGAAACCCAAGCTAGATCAGAAAATGCGAATAACTTCAATAAATATTTTAATGGATTTAAATTGCATTGGAATCATGCAAACAAGACATATGCGAAAGGTCGTGCAATCGGGGGATGTCTATATGGAATAAAAACAACACATCCAAATCTCTATACTTTTACACGTATTGAAGAAAGAATGGTAGTGAAACTTTTAAAACGAAACGATATGTTTATAATACCACTGTATTTAAATTGTAACAAATGGAATGAAGATTTTGACCTTCTGACCAACGATCTTTCCAGCATAACAAGTAAAAGCGTACTTTTTATGGGAGATCTAAAAGCCAGAACAAGCAACAACCAAATAACTACAACTAACCATTTTATAAATAGTCGTATAAATGTAGAAAGTAGAACGTCCAAGGACTATGTGTGTAATAATTACGGTTCGACTCTTCTTGAAACTTTTCAAATACATGAATTTATTATTCTGAATGGCTGCAGAAGGTTATACAGATGGTCATTACACTTTTGTTGGTGGACAGGGAAAATCAGTAATTGATTACTGTGCAGAAAATAATGATTGGCTCGACCTTATCAACAAAATTGAAGTGATATGTAAAATTTACTCAGATAATATGCTGATTGAAGTTGAAGGGAGGACTGACCCTGAACCGAATTGAAGAAATCTGTAGGTGTTACCCCAAATTAGACAGTGCAGGTACAGAAATCTACCAACACAATTTAGATACACTTCTCTCGAGACTTCCGCCTATAGCTGGGAACAATGATATTCTCTCAAAACATGCGTGCGTACAAAATGCATCGACCACCAGACACGTTAATCCAACTAAAACTTACAAGCAAAAGTGGTTTGATAAAGATTGTATGAAAGCTAAACAAAAATCGTTTGCATTGCTTAACTCATTACGTAAATCGAATATCGAAGAACTCAAAATGTGGTACATTGAAGCAAACAGGCAGTACAAAACTCTATGTATCTTGAAAAAACAAATTTATGAAAACCAACAAGCACAATTACTTGGCAAAACTAAGAACACAAAAGAATTTTCGAAGCTGGCTAAGGAAATAAATGGCTCAAAACATGTAATAGGTACAAATGTAGATGCTGATGATCTTGCCATTTATTTCTCAAACTTGTTGCAAAGTAAAACCAATCTCATATTTTCATATGCCGAACCCTTAATCGTAGATGATGTATTAGATTCTGACATATTTTAGAATTGAAAACAGTCCTATTGAGAGCAAAAAATGGAAAAGCACCAGGCGAAGATGGGATCCCTTATGAATTCTTCTAAAACGGAACTGACAGTTTAAATTGTCGTCTTTTAGAGCTCTGCAACAGGATTCTCACTTATGGTGAAGCACCATCTTTGTTCCAAAAAGCAGTGATATTCCCAATACATAAGACAGCCGACCCAAACACAGCTGAAAACTACCGAGGTATTTCTTTATGAACATCATAGCGAAGGTTTTTTGTGGCGTATTGGTTGATAGACTCGAAAAGTGGGTTGAAGAAAAGAACATACTGTCTGACTACCAAGCGAGCTTCAGAAAAGGTTATTCAACCTTTTCCTTTTCCCACCATTGTAGACCAAATTTTCTCTGTCATCGATTGTCAAAGCATTCCATACAAGGAACAAGAAGGTATTTTCTTTATTTGTGGACTTCAAAGCTGCGTAGTTAAAAGTATGTACACAAACGCTGAGGCCAAAGTTCGGGATGGTGGATGCTACTCTCATTGGTTTAAGACTGATACGGGCGTAAAACAAGGATGTCCGCTAAGTGCTCTTTTGTTTGCATTGTTCTTAAACGACATTGAAAACTATATTCCTGGTGGAATAAGAATTGCAGGACTCCAAGTAAACGTTCTGTTATACGCTGATGACCTGGTCATTATATCATAGTCAGAAGAAAACTTAAAATTGTTGATAAGCCGTTTGGCAGATTACTGTTTAAGATGGGGACTTAAAATTAATATCGAAAAATAAATTAGTATCGAACTTCTACTACAGGGAATTTCATGTTTGATGGGACGCGTCCGGAAGTAGTGCATGAATATACATAAGTACC
Organism: Eristalis intricaria; assembly: GCA_964034865.1. Lineage (NCBI taxonomy): Eukaryota > Metazoa > Arthropoda > Insecta > Diptera > Syrphidae > Eristalis > Eristalis intricaria. Next base: position 45,996,712 of record OZ035873.1, on the reverse strand, counting down.
TCGGAGTGAAGATTAATTTAACATTTAATCTTAAAAGCCACCTTACTGAAAAATCCGGAAAACCACAAAGCATAATTAACTTTGCATAGAAAAAGATATTTTCAAATAAAAATATAAATCTGTCAACCAAGTACCAAATCTTTAACTCAGTTGTTAAATCTTCACTGTGTTAAGCTTCGCAAGTCTGGGGAATGGATGAGTATGAAGAAGTAGAGAAACTGCAAAGAAATTTCATGAAGAAAATATTCAGCCTTCCTAGAAACACTCCAAATTATGCTATTTATTTAGAAACTGGACTACCAAAGCTTTTTATTGCTTCGTTAAAACTTCAAGCTGACTATTTAATTAACCTAACCAGCGCCTAATTAAAAAGTTGTTACTTTATGAAACAAGGAACAAAAACTGGTGGTTTGCAAAGAGGCGTCAATGTGCGAATTATTTCAGCGAAGACCTATAAATAGACGTAAGCAACACTCATACCCTAAGAGCCCAATTATATAGAATTATTAAAAAACAAGAAGACGATTTTCGAAATATCCTAAGCAGCTAAATCTGACAGCCGAATCATATACAGCTAACTATCATATAACCTAGGCCATATAATGGGAGTTTCAATCAATTTTGCTCGTTATGTAACTTCAAATCCAAAGAAGACTGTTTTCATTTTCAAAGAATCGCATACTTTGGAAAAGCTTCCATCTCAATGCAGGAGACAATCAAGCTACTAAACGGACCTGACTGGAAAACCCTTTCGAATATATTTAGTATAAAACATAACACTTAATGCAAATTGTTTATGAAATATCTTGTGACTGTACGTTATTAAATATTATTAATTATTGCCAGTTGAGCTGACGGCACAGCCAATGCTTCTAAATTCAAATTTAACATGTATCTAATGTATAACGAGAATTGTAAATAAATGAATTATTTACTTACTACTTACTTATTTACTTACTTACAAAGCACTGATCTGATGTTTTTTGCAAAATTGTTCAGAATTTTGTGGAAAACGTTTTGGATATGGTGTTTCTTAGCCGAATTCGGTTATTGGGGCTTTAAACCCATTTTATAGGGTCTGAAACTGAAAAATCCATTTTCTTAAGCTTTACACACATATCACTACAAAACGACTGAACAGATATGAAGATTACTATTCTGCAGTTAGCACATTTCCTGTTGAAGAGATTTACGTATCAGTCATTACTCTGTGATTTTTAACACGAAAGTAATACGCAAAATTGTAATTAACTGAAAGATACGTATTACCAACAGCCCACCAGTCGAGTGTGCGCCGAGAACACGCACACTGCTTATTTCCACCCCACTTTGAAGTAGTGCTGTGATCTGATTTGGCGTGTTCTCCCAGCAGAAAACAAAAGCCCTAACGAAACCTTACCCCAATATAAATGTTTCCTGACACCAACCATAAGGCTCATTATCGGTGCGATATATTGGGCTGCATTCAGTATCCTTATTTTTTCCCTTACCTTAACACAGTGCATGTTATAGGGAATCAGGTATACGTGGTGATGTCTAAGTTTGAACTAATTTTCACCTTATAAAAACATAAAAGAATATTAGCTTATTAGTCGCACATAGATGGCGGCGCATGAAATGTAACTATTACTCGCCTCAAAAGGGCGACACGAATGTATCTTGAAAGAAAAAGGAAGATCGATACGGTAGCAAGATAGCGTCGTTAGTATAGGAAGAGTTGAGTAGAGATAAAAAATATTGTTCTAGTAATCCAAATGTAATGAAGTACGTTTTAAATAAAGCTTGAATAAAAGAAAGAATTGTATTTGGTTTATTTATAATTTAAATTGTAGTACACAAAACTACAAATTGGTGACCACGAACAAAAATAAATAAGCAAAAGTACAGATAAAATACAAGCACTATTGCAGTAATAACAAGTATCGAAGCCCGAGACTATTCACAGCAACAAAAGCTTTTGTCTGCGAATGACGTCTCAAACCGGCTACTTCTTGAAGTGTAGTAATAGATCTATAAACATTCCAATCCCTTGCAAAAAAGACTACGGCAATAATATGGACGAAATAGTGATGCGTTAAAATCCAAATTAATTGAACTCGGCCTAAAATGTGTTGACATTAAAAAAATTACGAAAAACTATGAACAATATAGTGACACGTTCTATTTAGTTTCATTGGAAAACGGTTCGGTTAAATTAAATGATCTAAAGAAAAACTATCGATGTGTGTTCCATACGCAAGTCAGATGGAGCTTTCAACTGAAAGGTAAACCAACAGAATGCAATAATTGTCAGATGTTTGGACATGGAGAGCGCAACTGTCACATAAAAACATATTTTGGAATCTGCGCTGGCTCTCACAAAACTACGGACTGCAATAAAAGTGTCACTTTCAAATGTGCAAACTGCAACGGCTCTCACAAAGCTAGAGACAATGCATGTCAGTTTCGATCGAAGTACCTAGAGCTTAAAAGCAACAGCAATGCCCGCAGAATCCAATCCCATCAGCAGGCAAAAAACGCTTTCTCTATTACGAAAGCTCCCATCAATGCTCCAGTGAATAACTTGCAGAAGCAACTTAATCTGTCATCAATGACTTTCCCGCTCTTCCTCACCGAAGTCAGGCTACCGTACGAGAAAATCATGTGGATGCTCTCAGCTCTGATCTGCCGCCTAGTACATGGGATAGCGTAACTCACCAATAAAGAGGTTTGTTAATCAACAATAGTGACCTATTCTCAATGGATGAATTAAATGTTTTAGTTATGGAAATGATAACCAAATTATCTAAATATCAAACAAAAGTAGATCAATTTCAAGTTATCGCACAGTTAGCTACTAAGTGTTTGTATTCCAATGTTAAGTAATAATACATTAGATAGTAACTTGAATATTGTAACGTGGAATGCTAGAGGGATTCGAAGCAAGGGCACTGAATTATTAGACTTTTTAAATAGAAAAAATGTTCACATAGCTCTAGTAACTTAGACTTGGTTAAATCAATCACATCGTTTATCCACCCCAAATTACAAATGCTATCGAATTGATAGAACTGACGGAACTGGTGGTGGAGTTGCAATTTTTGTGAAAAGATCGGTTCAAGACTCACTTCTGTCAATTATTAAAACAGAATTAGTAGAAAATTTAGGAATTGAAGGGAGATTACCATATCACAAATCAATAAAAGTTTTGTGTGTCTATTTTCCCGGTGGCACTGTATCCAACATAAGAAGGAATAGATTGAAAAACGACCTACGAAAAATGTTCGCCTTGAGTGATGATAGATACATAGATAGATATTTATTTTTTTTGCTAGTGTTACAATTATTTTACAATAATTGAGTAATTTGCTCTAGCTTGCACAGAGATACGGTTATGTTGAAAACCTTACTGCTGAAAATAGAATTGTTTTGGTGTAAGTAATAATAAAAGAAAAATAATAGATTAAAGCTATCTTGGAGGAAAACTGTGAAAAAAAAACTCCATTTAAGATAAGAAAAAATTATAATAGTAATAAAACAAATATTTATATGTACATAAATACAAAACGGCAGCATGGTAGAGAATATCACAGAATAGGAAGTAAACAATGAATAAATAATAAATAATAAATAATAAATAATAAATAATAAATAATAAATAATAATAATAAATAATAAATAATAAATAATAAATAATAAATAATAAATAATAAATAATAAATAATAAATAATAAATAATAATAATAAATAATAATAATAAATAATAAATAATAAATAATAAATAATAAATAATAAATAATAAATAATAAATAATAAATAATAAATAATAAATAATAAATAATAAATAATAAATAATAAATAATAAATAATAAATAATAAATAATAAATAATAAATAATAAATAATAAATAATAAATAATAAATAATAAATAATAAATAATAAATAATAAATAATAAATAATAAATAATAAAATAATAAATAATAAATAATAAATAATAAATAATAAATAATAAATAATAAATAATAAATAATAAATAATAAATAATAAATAATAAATAATAAATAATAATAATAAATAATAAATAATAAATAATAAATAATAAATAATAAATAATAAATAATAAATAATAAATAATAAATAATAAATAATAAATAATAAATAATAAATAATAAATAATAAATAATAAATAATAAATAATAAATAATAAATAATAAATAATAAATAATAAATAATAAATATAAATAATAAATAATAAATAATAAATAATAAATAATAAATAATAAATAATAAATAATAAATAATACATAATAAATAATAAATAATAAATAATAAATAATAAATAATAAATAATAAATAATAAATAATAAATAATAAATAATAAATAATAAATAATAAATAATAAATAATAAATAATAAATAATAAATAATAAATAATAAATAATAAATAATAAATAATAAATAATAAAAAATAA
>OZ035873.1:45764041-45992060 GCA_964034865.1 Eristalis intricaria | reverse complement strand
ACATTGCAGTGCCTCTCCCCGTGCCACCACATTTGGCAGTTGTGTCACTGAGTAATGTTTTTCCTTGCACGCCGTTGGAACTCCCATCTAACTTGCGTCCGGAAATCGATTTTCCTAAATCGATTCCGATTTAAATGTTATTACGAAGATCGGCAAGGCGAATTGAACCATTTTCAAAATAAACGATGTATAGAAACTCCACATATTTTTCATATTGTTTCTTTATCATTTTGATTTCTTTGCACTTGAGACCGAGTGTTGTTAGTTCACTTTTAATTAAGTCTGTAGAGTATGCATCCAGACCAAAGAGTACCACTTAAACCCTTTTTCCGATTTGAGATCGTGGCATTTATGTTCCTTCAACGCATTTAATGCAGTATTATACGACTCAATTGATTCGAAAAACACTTTAATGCCAAACGACATTTTTTTCACACAGTAGTCCACAATTTTTAGTTCATTAAAGAGCTTGTGCACGAATTCACAACTTTTTTGAAGAACTTTAATCGGTGGAATGGAGATTTTCCTCGGGGTTTGCTGTTCTAACTCACTGGTGCACATTTCCTCCCCAAGATTCGTATCTTTATGGGATTGGAGAGGTAGAAAAGAATTTCCACGACGCAGCATTTTGCTGGTAGAGGATATAGAATCCTCGAGAAGAACGACGCGAATCTTCAGTGTTTCGGCTATTTGAAAATACTTGCAAAAACGAAAGCACAACTGATCTCTTTCACAGATCGCGAGAGACAGCCTTGAGTGATGATTATCTGGTTGGAGGTGACCTTAACTGTAGGCATAGAAATTGGAGTTGTTCACGTGCAAATGCTTGGGGTAATTTGCTGTCAGATCTTTGTTTGGTGTTTCCCATTACGTTAATGTTTCCCAATAGTCCAACTTATGTTCCTGCTGGTTCACGTGGTTGTCCCTCTGTACTTGATATTTTTGTTACAAATTGTCCTAGGAAGTCACTCAATATATCCAAGACTTAACAAATGCTAATTGGAAACGATATAGAACAAGTATTAATCAGAAATTCCGACAAGTTAATTGTGATTTAGACTCCATAACCTGCAAAGATGATGTTGACCATCTCGTTACCAACTTTACAAGTCAAATTGTAGATTCAGCAAATGAAAGCATTCCTCAAATTGTCAAAAAGAATTATTTCATTAGACTGTAGCTTGTTAAAAAATGCAATACTTCCCAAGCAAGTGGAAATATGCGAAAGTGACACCTGTACTTAAGTCAGGTAAGCCCCCAGATAATCCTGACAGTTACCGCCCCATTAATTTGCTTGGCAGTTTGGGCAAAATCTACGAAAGGGTACTGAAGGAGAAGTTAATGAAAATCGTTGGTGACAATCGCATTTTCCCGAATGAACAGTTTGGATTTAAGCGCAATCATAGCACTTCTCATCAATTCATGCGGATTTGTAATCATATAAAAAGTAATCGTGCAATTGGAAAATGGACCAGTATGATTTTATTCGACATAGAAAAGGACTTTGATACGGTTTGGTACAATGAACTTATATATAAAATGAATAATATCAACTTTCCTCCTTACTTGTGCAATATAGTATTAAGTTTTTTGTCTGATCGTTGTTTCCAAGTGCATGTCAACAGTGGTGTATCTGAATTAATATTCTACAACTCTGGTGTTCCTCAAGGGTCGTTTTGGGGCCAACTATTTACAACTTGCACACATCGGACTTTCCTGAACTACCTGAATGTGAAAAGGCTATTTTTGCTGATGACACAGCTATTTTTTCATCTCATGAGTTAGCTCTAATGGATAAATGGAGGATTAAGGTAAATTGAGATAAACTGCAAGCCATTATTTCACTCGAAAAAGAAAAACTTGCTTTTTGGCTGCCTCTAGTACTCAGGTAAAGTAAAATACCTTGGTATCCATCTCGACACCAAACTGACATTTCGTGACCATATTACTCAAACCCTTAATAATAATAATATTGCAACGAAAATTCTTTACCCCTTCATAAATAGAAAATCTTTATTGTCCATGTCGAACAAACTTATCATACTCAAGGTTATATTCCAAGCTTTAATCCTTTATGGTTGCCCAATATGGGGAAAATCTGCTCAGTGCCACATTAAAAAGCTACAAATAGCGCAAAACTAAATTTTTAAAATGATGTTAAACCTTCCACGAGATTATTCCACCACCAAATAAATTTATGGATTCTTGCGTGCTTGCTGACAATCCTCTCAATAACTTAAATACGTACATTCCTCTCAATCCATAATCTATTTCATACATTTGTGTGTACGCATAGAGATATATTTACATCGTCACCCATATATTTACTAACTTATTTATCTTTCAATTATTTATTATTTACATTTTCTTTCAATGTGATACATTTATTTATTTATTTATTTATACTTATATATATATATATATATTTATCTATTTATTTATTTATTTATTCTATTTACTTATATTTTATTAATTTATTTATTATTTATTTTCTATATATTAATATATTAATTACGACGAAGGTAAATATTGGTACCTTTATTGTGTTACCTGTTAGTATATTAATTTATGCATTTAATTGTTCTTGTTTCTTTTTTCTTTCTCTTTATATTGAAGGTTTCTGTCGTATTTTCTTTCAAGTTGCTTATTTATATTTTACCAATTTTGTAATTTTTTTTCTCTTTATATTGAAGGTTTCTGTCGTATTTTCCTTCAAGTTGCTTATTTATATTTTTACCAATTTTGTAAACATGTTTATATTTTGTTCAGAAGTAAGATATCATATATATCAAATCTCTGCAATCGATACTGTGCGATAACTAAAACCAATGTAAGCATTTTATTACGAAATAAATATCTATCTATTCTTATTGGCAAGGATAAGATGGATACGACATCACGTTGAAGATGGTCGATACAATTGCAGGTACAATATATACACTAATTATTGCTTTTATTGATATCCATTAACAATCCATTTAATTTTGCATTTTCAGGCGTATGAACGAACAAAAATCTAAGCGCAATGAAGTACTACGCGTATCGTATGATGATTCGTACACATGAGGAGAATGTCATTCTGAAGTGCCGTCGGCTATTCCAGCAATTCGCTGTCGACATGTATATTAAAGTCGAGTCCGAACGTTTAGCGTTCATCCGATTCAATCAGGCAAAGCTACGATCTGAGGACTATATACACTTGCGTGATGCTATTCATTCAGATGGTAATGTTCAGAATATTGGACGCCTGACGATTTTCCCATAATCTTATATCGGAAGTCCACGCCACATGCACGAACACGCTCGAGACACTATGACGTACGTGCGAAATTATGGAACTCCGGATTTATTTATTACGTTTACATGCAATCCGAAGTGGACGGAAATTTAACGTGAGTTGGACCCGGGCCAAAAACCGCTAGATCGCCATGACATTTTCGCCAGAATATTTCAGCGAAAACTCAAGGTTATGATGGATGTGCTTACTAAGTATCGAGTTTTTGGTGACACACGATGTTATATGTACTCGGTGGAATGGCAGAAGCGTGGACTACCGCATGCTCATATCCTAATTTGGTTGCTGAACAAATTACTTTCAAATGAAGTGGATGACATCATATCAGCTGAATTTCCTGATCGAGTCACTGATCCCTATCTACACGACACTTTGACGACACAGATGGTGCATGGACCGTGGGGTGCATTAAATCCATTATCGCATTGCATGGCTGATGGAAAGTGCACAAAACGATATCCGCGACCGTTAGTTGCTGAAACAGTCACAGGGAACGATGGATATCCAGTTTATCGTCGGCGTTTAAATAAAAGATAATGGTCGAACTATCAAAGTTAAAGTTCAAAATCAAGAGATTGAGATCGGAAATGAATTTATTGTACCATATTGCCCGCTGCTATCACGAAAGCACTGTGGCGATTATTGTCATTTAAAATTCATGAAAGATATCCCACAGTTGTAGATTTAGCAGTGCATTTGGAAAATGGACAAAGAATTTACTTCACTGAGACCACCATCGACAACATTGACTAGCTTCTTTGCAATGTGTGAAGCAGGTCCATTCGCAGCGACGCTGATGTACGTTGAAATGCCCAAGTATTACACTTGGAATCAATCAACAAAGAAATAACAACGTCGCAAACAAGGAACCCCAGTTCCAGATTGGCCACAGGTGTTTTCCACTGATGCGCTAGGTCATCAGCTCAGTTCATCCAAGAAATGATGAATGTTTTTATTTGCTTCTGCTGTTGGTAAATGTACGTGGACCAAAATCATTTGCGCATTTGAAAACTGTGAATGGCCGCTAATGCCAAACATATCGAGAAGCATGTCAACTATTGGGTTTTTTTTTTTAATTTAATTTTTATTTTATTTCTCAGGACAACTTATACTAGACAAAAAAGACGTAAAAATCTAACAATTCATGTACTTAATTCTATCTTACTGACCCTTCGCGGGTACTCTAAAATATTCTAATCTAACTTACTATTTGCCTTTCGGCATCTAAAGTATTGTTTTTTTTTTTGTTCTTAGGACAGACTTTATTGTTTAGGGCTTACTGGCCAAGAAAACTAACTAACTAACTACTATTTTTACCTAACCTAAATCTAAATCTGAAAACCCTAATACCTATTAAAAAATACTTAATCTATGTCCGTAATACTACGGACGTGTACGCAAGGGCGTGTATGTTATGTATATGCGTAACATATATAATCCACACGGCCTTGTGCACATCTTTTTTTTTAATTTTTTTTTTTTCGTATCTGCCTTACAACTAGGTAAGTGGGCCGTTATACCAACCAAACGATTAATATCATATGGGCAAGGACGGCGAAGGCGGGGATTGGTTCTGGTGTAACCACCAAAAGAAGTGCTGCTCCTTATCACTCTCTCTCCTGTCTCGAGCAGGGATCGCTCTACTGAACCGGAGAAGATCTTCGTGTTCGCGGAGGACATCCGATTCGTAGAGGAGTCGCCTGTCAACTGTTCGGCGCATCTCGTGGTAGATTACAGGACATCCTTCCGTTCCCAACTATTGTGTTTGGTGGAGAACGATTCTGGGATTTAACACTTGCTGATTCAGTTTTTTCATCAAATGCGTGCCAAATACGAACGCTGTTCGCAATTATCATCACCACATGTTTCCCTTCACAACCAATTCAGTTATGGAACAAATACAAAGACGGCATATGTGAAGATATCTTACATCGCTTGCGCATTCGAACGAATAATCCCGACATGCAAATAACCGATGAAATCTACAATGAAGGATTGATTCTGATTGAGGATCAATGCTTGACTATTGCAAACAAGCTACTGATTGAAGTAAGAATGCTTGCGCCAAATCGATCGATGCACCATGCATTCAACCAAGAATTAAATCCAGATCTGCAATACAATGTTGATAAATTGCAGGAATTCGTTCGAAATAATGTGCCATTGCTGAATGAACAGCAAAAACAACGAAACATAATAATGGTGGTCTTTTTTTTCCTGGACGCACCTGGAGGAACAGGGAAAACATTTGTCATTTCATTGATTTTGGCCACTATTCGATCAAGAAGTGACATAGCTTTGGCGTTAGCATTATCTGGAATTGCGGCGACTCTTCTAGATGGCAGTCGTACTGCACATTCTGCGCTTAAGTTGCCACTCAATTTAAACACAATTGATACTCCAACATGCAATATTTCCCGATTCAGTGCAATGGGAAAATTGTTGATGCAATGCAAGCTCATTGCTTGGGATGAGTGCACAATGGCACATAAGAAATCACTTGAAGCACTTAACTTCACACTGAAGGATCTTCGGCGAAATAACAACATCTTTGACGGCTAGATGATATTGTTGGCAGGCGATTTCAGGCAGACGTTGCCAGTAATTCCCCGTGGAACGCCAGCAGATGAATTGAATGCTTGCCTGGAGGCATCACTTTTGTGGAATAACGTAAAAACATTATTGCCAACCACTAATATGAGAGTTCATCTTCAAAATGATCAAAGTGCTGCACAATTTTCCAAACAATTGTTAGCTGTTGGAAAGGGAAAAGTCCCAGTTGATGCAACAACTGGATTAATTACTCTTACCAACGACTTTTGCCGATTTGTAGACTCTCAATTAGCTCTTATTGAAAATGTTTTCCCAAACATTATTGAAAATTATCAGAATTCTGCTTGGTTAAGTCAACGAGCAATTCTCGCCGCAAACAATAATGATGTACACGCATTGAATTTCACTATTCAATCAAAAATCGCTGGCGATTTGGTGACATACAAATCCGTTTATTCCATAACAAATCCAATCCAATCCCGATGATGTAGTAAACTATCCACCGGAGTTTTTGAACTCTCTGGAGTTACCAGGATTTCCGCCACATAACTTGCAATTCAAAGTTGGATCAGTTATTATGATATTGCGTAATTTGAATCCACCGCGACTCGACTACTCGACTTGCGGTGAAGACATGACGAATTTGATTGAGGCAACCATTATTAACGGAAAGTCCGCAGGTGAAAATGTATGTATTCCTCGAATACCAATGATTCCGACTGATCTTCCGTTTGACTTCAAACGATTGCAATTTCCGGTTCGCCTTGCGTTCGCAATGACAATTAACAAGTCGCAAGGCCAATCGCTTAGTGTTTGCGGGATACATTTAGAAAATCATTGTTTTTCACATGGGTTTTCACATGAGCTATACGTTGCGTGTTCACGAGTTGGGAAACCATCCACTTTGTTTGTGTTACCGTCAGACCAAAAAACAAAAAATTTGGCTTACCAAAGAGCACTTCAATGAAACGGATAATTTGCGGACACGTACAACGCTTGGATTCAGTATTTACTTTGGATTCACTTTAATTTTTTACTTAGAGAAGTTCATCTAAATTACACTTAATTTTTGTAATCGAAATGAATTCATTACTGTTGTGAAATGAAATAAAATTTTTCCTTTTCAACTATATACAGAAAAAAATAATTTTTCATCATCTTTTAATCCTCAAACGAAATGTTACAAAAAACGAAGCCATCTGGTGGCAAAACGGAGTTCGCCGGGTTTGCTAGTAATTCTATATAATTGGGCTCTTAGGGTATGAGTGTTGCTTTCGTCCATTTATAGGTCTATTGACGCCACTTTGCAAACCACCAGTTTTTGTTCCTTGTTTCATAAAGTAACAACTTTTTGGTTAGGCGCTGGTTCGGTTAATTAAATAGTCAGCTTGAAGTTTTAACGTAGCAATAAAAAGCTTTGGTAGTCCAGTTTCTAAATAAATAGCATAATTTGGAGTGTTAATAGGAAGGTTGAATATTTTCTTAATGAAATTTCTTTGGTTTCTCTACTTCTTCATACTCATCCATTCCCCAAACTTGCGAAGCATAACACAGTGAAGATTTAACAACTGAGTTGAAGATTTGGTACTTGGTTGACAGATTTATATTTTTATTTGAAAATATCTTTTTCTATGCAAAGTTAATTATGTTTTGTGATTTTCCGGATTATTCAGTAAGTTGGCTTTTAAGATTTAATGTTAAATTGATCTTCACTCCGAGGTACTTATGTATATTCATGCACTACTTCCAGACGCGTCCCATCAAACATGAAATTCCCTGTAGTAGAAGTTCGATAATACCTTGAAAATATCATCCTTGTTTTACGCCCGTATCAGTCTTAAACCAATGAGATTAGCATCCACCATCCCGAACTTTGGCCTCAGCGTTTGTGTACATACTTTTAACTAGGCAGCTTTGAAGTCCACAAATAAAGAAAATACCTTCTTGTTCCTTGTATGGAATGCTTTGACAATCGATGACAGAGACAATTTGGTCTACAATGGTGGGAAAAGGAAAAGGTTGAATAACCTTTTCTGAAGCTCGCTTGGTAATCAGACAGTATGTTCTTTTCTTCAACCCACTTTTCGAGTCTATCAACCAATACGCCACAAAAAACCTTCGCTATGATGTTCATAAAAGAAATACCTCGGTAGTTTTCAGCTGTGTTTGGGTCGGCTGTCTTATGTATTGGGAATATCACTGCTTTTTGGAACAAAGATGGTGCTTTACCATAAGTGAGAATCCTGTTGCAGAGCTCTAAAAGACGACAATTTAAACTGTCAGTTCCGCTTTAGAAGAATTCATAAGGGATCCCATCTTCGCCTGGTGCTTTTCCATTTTTTGCTCTCAATAGGACTGTTTTCAATTCTAAAATTTGTCAGAATCTAATACATCATCTACGATTAAGGGTTCGGCATATGAAAATATGAGATTGGTTTTAGTTTGCAACAAGTTTGAGAAATAAATGGCAAGATCATCAGCATCTACATTTGTACCTATTACATGTTTTGAGCCATTTATTTCCTTAGCCAGCTTCGAAAATTCTTTTGTGTTCTTAGTTTTGCCAAGTAATTGTGCTTGTTGGTTTTCATAAATTTGTTTTTTCAAGATACATAGAGTTTTGTACTGCTTGTTTGCTTCAATGTACCACATTCTGAGTTCTTCGATATTCGATTTACGTAATGAGTTAAGCAATGCAACGATTTTTGTTTAGCTTTCATACAATCTTTATCAAACCACATTTGCTTGTAAGTTTTAGTTGGATTAACGTGTCTGGTGGTCGATGCATTTTGTACGCACGTATGTTTTGAGAGAATATCATTGTTCCCAGCTATAGGCGGAAGTCTCGAGAGAAGTGTATCTAAATTGTGTTGGTAGATTTCTGTACCTGCACTGTCTAATTTGGGGTAACACCTACAGATTTCTTCGATTCGGTTCAGGGTCAATCCTCCATTCAACTTCAATCAGCATATTATCTGAGTAAATTTTACATATCACTTCAATTTTGTTGATAAGGTCGAGCCAATCATTATTTTCTGCACAGTAATCAATTACTGATTTTCCCTGTCCACCAACAAAAGTGTAATGACCATCTGTATAACCTTCTGCAGCCATTCAGAATAATAAATTCATGTATTTGAAAAGTTTCAAGAAGAGTCGAACCGCAATTATTACACACATAGTCCTTGGACGTTCTACTTTCTACATTTATACGACTATTTATAAAATGGTTAGTTGTAGTTATTTCGTTGTTGCTTGTTCTGGCTTTTAGATCTCCCATAAAAAGTACGCTTTTACTTATTATGCTGGAAAGATCGTTGGTCAGAAGGTCAAAATCTTCATTCCATTTGTTACAATTTAAATACAGTGGTATTATAAACATATCGTTTCGTTTTAAAAGTTTCACTACCATTCTTTCTTCAATACGTGTAAAAGTATAGAGATTTGGATGTGTTGTTTTTATTCCATATAGACATCCCCCGATTGCACAACCTTTCGCATATGTCTTGTTTGCATGATTCCAATGCAATTTAAAACCATTAAAATATTAATTGAAGTTATTTGCATTTTCTGATGTAGCATGGGTTTCGAAAAGAAAAAAAATATCAAAAGAATTTACAAAATTAAAAAATTCAACATACAATATTTTATTACTGAGACCTGATACATTGTAAGCTAATAATTTGCAAAAACTACTACTTAACGAGCTGACGGGAGTTAAATTTCAATTATTTCGTACAATATTATTATTTTGACGACAAAGTGGCATCACTGGTTGACTTGCAGCTGATGTTAATGATGAACTGTCAGTTTGATTAAGACGTCTACTTAACAGCAAAGAGTTGCTTACGTTTTTGAAGTCCAATTGTCATGTGAAGAAGTTCTTGTTCACCATCATTATCATTTAGTTTAAGTTTAGTTATTAAAATAAAATATTTTGTATTTAATAATTATAGTGTTGTTCCTAATTCGTATTATCGCGCTTGGTTTTGCAGATTTAATAGATTTTCTATATTGCAGTAGTATTCTACGTTTTTGTTGCATTTGTTTTGTGAGGTCTCGCTGAATGAATTCATTTTAGTTACATCCTTATTTTGACTTATTTTAATTGCTTTAGGCATTACTGGTGTATCGGAATCACCAAGCAAGAGACGTGTTATGCATTTAACATTTTCTTCTGGATGTTTGCTTACGATGGGAATAGAAAAGATTATATTTTTGTTTTTAATTTCACGACTTTGACTTTCTAGTTCTTGTACCTATAGATTGCACCGGTCTTCAAATTGTTGTACTTGTTGTACCAAGCTTTTATTTTGTTTTTAGGGGTGCAAATTCATCGTTAAGAATGTGGAAGTCTTCCTTGGAAGCTAACTTTTTAGTTACGCTTTGAAGCGAATCATCGAAATCAGTGTCTATCTCTAGACATCCTTTGTTGAGGATCGGTTATAAAATGACTATAGTAAGGTGATTTTGTATACATAGTTCGGTAGCATAAGAACGAAGATGATTGAGCTGTCATGTAAAATTACTGAGGTTTTTATGTAAGTAAGATCTTTGAAGCTTATATTATTCTCATAGATTTCCTGCTGTGTTAGAATGTCATGTCCTAAAACTTATAGTCTACTAAGTAGTAGGTTTTTGTCAAGTCGACTGCCTTGTCTCGTAGCATTATGCATCCATGTCCATTATTGATGCCTTATATTTCGAGAGATTGTCCTTTATTAATAGTAAATATGCAGGTGAGAACCAACCAGGTCGATCCGATTTCATTGCTCGTTTTTTGCTTCTCAATTCTGAAAAGAAGGGTTATGTTTCTTCGTATTTATACTTCCTCTTGACTTTGACCTGGGTTTTGTAGAATTTGCTTCCCTTTTCATCCTTAACATGATTTTCATCTAAAATTTCTGGGTTTGTCGTTTTGTGTAGGGGTTTGTGCTTATTGCCGTTCCTATTCCTTAAATACACTGGCTTTTCTTTTATCAAATCTACGTCTGTCCTGTTTTTGCTTAATTTGTTTGTATATTTTCTTCTTGACACAATTCTTTAATCAGAATTGAAGAAAATGCGGTTTCTCCATCTGTTACAATATTTTCTGGAATACCAAATGACGCAAATCTACATTCCAGAGTTTTTAGTAAGTCTATCCATGATCTATGCTTGATTTCTTTCATAGTAACGTGATTCGAAAATGTGCCTATCATTGTTACGTACATCAAGTTTTTATTGGCATACAAGATATCAATATGAATTATTTGGTTTGATTTATTCGGGGCTTCGGTAACTTTCAAGGGAATTTTGTAAGGTAATCTCTCGTATTTTGATTTGTTGGAAACATCGCAATTTTGTCTTTAATTGAAAGGCATAATCAACGTCTTGATGTCATTTGACGTCATTGATGCCTCTATGGTTAAGTAGTTTATGTGTTTGTAAAATTACTTTAGCTACATCTTCTTCATAGCGTAAGTTACCTTAAAACTTGCTACATTTTATTGCGCTTGGTTTTTTTGTTTGCTAAAATATGATATAATCAGTTTCCTCTGGATTGTCGTGGGGTGCACATCTCATAGAAACTGTCGTTAAATCTCTTTAAAAATGAACTGTTCGGTGTGTTCACAGAAAATTGATCGCAATTGCACATCCAAAATACATTGTAGCGACTGCAAACATTTCGCGTGTGTAAACATCACAGAAGAAGAAGCTGATTTTTTTAAATCAAGTGGCAAGCCATTCCGATGCGATAAATGTTCAGTGCTGAGACGCCGTTCTCTGCACAGTGGTGACACTATGTTGCCCAACCAACAAAAGTGCACTGCTCCGACCACAACTACGGCAGATATACAGCACACCAAAAAGATCATTGCAAAAATAACAGCTAATGAGAGTGAAGGCGAATGCACCCTGCAGATGATATATGCTAAGCTTTCGAAGTTGGAGGAAAAAACACTTTTCCTACAACAAATAAACGAGCTGCGTGAAGTTCTGTTATGTTCTGGAGAGCAAGCTTAACTGGCAACATCAAAGCATTCTCAGCAATACCATCGAAATTGCGGGTGTGTCTAATGTAAATGACACGAACGCATTCAGCAAGGCAAAACAGATACTCACCAAAGCCTTGTCCATCGATGTTCCCGACGACAAAATCGAGAGATTTTATTTCAAAGTGCAAAAGCGAAATCCTCTCCAACATTAAAAACCATCATCTGCGTGAGATTCTCCGATCTAACAACGAAGCAGCGAATAATTTGTGCAAAGAGGAAATGCAACAACAACCTCAACACACATGTGACTGGCTTTGATGGTCGTGGCAGCGGAAAAGAGAGCGGTACTGGGATTTTCATTAATGATTCTCTCACGAAGTATACACTTGCTCTTTTCATGAAGGCAAAAGAGGCAATGAAGCAGAAAGGTGCAAAATATGTATTTTACAAAAACAATCATATTCTTGTGAGAAAGGTTGAGGGGGGTAAAGTCATTTCTATAAAATCATTTGATGATCTTGTCACTTCAATAAGATCTTTTGATGATCTTGCGCTTAAATAGTGCTTTATTTACAGCATGCAAAAAATCAATTTTGATATTAATTCTATTGATGACTTTTCCACTCCTATTCCTTGTAGTACCAATTGTGATAATGTTTTTACAAATTCCTATTGTAATAATAAATTTGTGATTGTTCACCAGAATATCAGAAGTTTGAAAGAAACTTTACAACTCTTGTCACACATATTGACTCTTTCGCGAGCGTTTCGGATATTATTTTTGTATCTGAAATTTGGATATACGACTTTGAAAAAAATGATTATCTTATTCCCAGGCTCGGCTTCTTTGCTAATTCAAATGAAAACTACTCTGCTGGTGGCGTTGGCTGTTTTATAAAGAAAACTACAAAATGGTGTTCTAAAGGTTTCCCTTGAAATTAATCGTGAAATATATTTTTTTTATGTCTATAGATTGCATGTCTTCAATGTTTCAATGTTTGTAAAAGAGTTTTCAGATTTGTTGGACAGGGAAAATTGAAAAACCTAATTATTGTAGGTGATTTCAATATTAACATTATGGATAAAAGTGAAACGGTAACTAGTTATTTGGCATTACTGGCTTCGCATGGTCTAACTTCCTTTATCAATGAGCCCACTCGGGTAGTTGTATAGACCATATTTATGGACGTTTTAGAAATATTGCGGTTAGTGGGTGCGAGAAATGCACTTACGATTTAGGGATTACTGATCACTCTTTGACGGGACTCTTAGTAAATATATCTAATAGAAAAGAAATTTCCGAATCCCCTCAAAGAAAAATGAAAATTAACTTCAGGAATCTAAAAAAACAGCTGGTTTATGAGTATTGGGACAATGTGTACACTAGTAGTGATGCACCTTCTGCTTATAAAGCTTTTATTGATACTCTAAGGAAGCACTTTCTAGGTTGCTCCTCATTCCTTCGCTTCAGAAAGCGTGTAAACAGACTGAAACCTTGGATATCGAGGCTGTTGTTAAAAAAAAATAAGCTTAGAATAAAATACAATAAGTATCCTGATAACATTGGTTTAAGTAGGAAATAGAAGAAACTTCAGCTTCAGCTCAGCAAGGGGAAACCTGAAAGATGAATGGAAGATAGTAAACAGCATACTAAATGAACTCAAATTAAAAAAAAAAACCTATTATTCTACGTGTCGATGACTGTGATTTGTCTGATAAGCGTGCTGTTGCTGATGCTTTTAATTGTTATTTCTCTAATATAGGCTGCAGTTTACAACCTTGCTCAGTCCAATCATCTTGTTCTCTCTGTCCATCCGCTTGTTCTGAACCATTGCAATGTACTAGTTTTGTTTTTCAGCCTATAACTCCTCTTGAAGTCTTAAGAGTAATTGGTACTTAAATAAATCGAATTCGTGTGGTGATGATGGTATTTGTAACTCTGTCCTTAAACAAATTAGATGTTTCATAGTGGATGTCTTGGCATATATTTTTAATAGTTGCGTCTTTGAAGGTGTCTTTTCTGATGACCTCAAATGCGCTGATATCATTCCATTGTTTAAAAAGGTTCTGATACTGAGATCGGCAACTATAGACCCATATCATTCCTTCTTCGGTTTCAGCAAAGATTTTGAAAAACTAATGAAAAATAGAATACTGAGTTTCTTAACTAAAACAAAGTTCTTTAATCCCGTCCAGTTTGGTTTTCAAAAAGGAAAGTCGACGGAAGGTGCACTTTTACAGTATTGTTCTCAAATAATGTCACATCTCGATGGAAAAAAATGTACGGCTAGTTTATTAATTGATATAACCACGGCTTTCGATATGGTAAGCCACAATATTTTGTTGAAAAACTGGAGAACGCTGGTTTCCGTGGATTTATCCTAAATTGGTTCAGGTCATATTTGAAGAATAGGTCGCAGAGAGTTAAGATAGATGAAATTAGGAGCGAAATTAAGTTCTTTAATCTGGGTGTACTTCAAGGCTCTGTTTTGGGTCGAATCCTATTCTTAATATATATCAATTCGGTATTTGATCTCAAATTTAAAGGTTCACCTACTGCATTTGCGGAAGACATCGGTTTCTCATTTGGCCTAAACAGTCCCTTGGACCTGGTGTCTGACATCAATTATAAACCTTAATCTATTGAGACACTGGTTTGCAACGCATAATTTAGTTATAAGCTCGAAAACTGAAATAATGTTTTTTAACTTGTCTTCCGTCCACAAATTAGAGCCAAATGTGTACTTAAACACACCTTAGTATGAAAAATACAAACTGTGTAACTGTAATTGTACGTCTCCCTCTCTCACTTATTGTAGCAGTCTAAATTATTAGATTAGACATTTTTATTTTTACGTAATGTATGCTCAACAAAGCTGTTAAAGACAATTTATTATGGAATTTTCCATTCTAAGCTGCAATGCGGAATTACTTGTGGGGGAGGTATCTACCTAAATAAAATACAACCGCAACTGATATTGCAGAAATATGTTTTAAGGAAAATTTGTCATAAACCTGGTAGATTTCCAAGCTTTACTCTGTTCTGCAACCAAAAAATCCTTCCAGATCGTCACTTGTATTGTTTTAAAGTGTTAAAAACGTTTTTCATGAAATCTGGTAACCGTAACTTTCGTCTTATTTCAAATTATAATTTGCGGGGAAACTTCTGTAACATGTTATCTTTACCTTTATTCCGCAACACTGCGTATCGTAATTTCTTTTCTATTTTATCTCATCGACTTTTTAACCTGGAACGTTTATGAAACGCGTTAAAATGTGGCTCTTCGGTTACAATTTTACTGTTTTAGAATCCAGAATTTCTGATATTCTGGTATAAATTTTAATATTTGTTTCTTAATATTTGTTACTGTATCTTTCAGCAATTACTTTTGATTGCGTTTTGATTTTTTTTTTGTTTTCTATGAACTAACTTAGTAATTAAATTTTTATTATATTTATATTATTTTTCTTGAATTAAAATATGGAATGTCACCAACTTTCTTATTCTTTTATTTATTTTATTTTTGCCAGTGACATGAATTATTGCATGTATTATAATTGAACTGTAGCATAAAATCATAAGAATAAGAATAAATAAATATCTATCTAAAAAAAAACATCTTGACATTTTGCAAATAGATTATCCTGCATTGAAAAGACACAGACTATTCCTTTTTGGGGGCATAGGTTTCTCCATAATGTATACAATGTTTTATGATTGCTTATGTCCTCTGTTGTATTTAGAATAATTTGCTTTATAGATGTTGACGGGTGATTTTACTATGTGAATATGATCAGAACCATCCCCATTTCTTCTTCTTCTTCTTCTGGTGGCGCTACAGTCCGGGGTGGACTTGGGCCTCAATCATTAAGCCTCTCCAGCCGGCATGATTTTTAGCCAGCTGTCTCCAACTGCGCACACCTAGTCGATTGAGGTCCTACTCCACCTGGATGCGCCAGCGGTTCCGTGAGCGTCCTCTTTTGCCTTGTCCCACTGCTCGGAGTCCATGATTCTTCGGGCTTTAGCAGTATTGTCCATGCGCTCCACATGGCCCAGCCATCTTAGACGTTGAATCCTTAGACGCCTGACTAAACGCATGCCGCTGTACAGAAGGTACAGTTCGTGGTTGAATCTTCTTCTCCAATAACCATCAACACAAACACTACCAAAAATTGAACGCGGAACTTTTCTCTCGAAAAAAGCAAGTGCTTCTTCATCCGCTTTTGAGATTGTCCATGCCTCCGCACCATAGAGCAGGACAGGGATGATCAAGGTGTTATATAATGTTAGCTTGGTCCTTCAAGAGAGGACTCTACTACTCAATTGCCTCTTGAGCCCAAACAAACAGCGATTGGCAAGAGTACTTCTGCGTTTAATCTCGGTACTGGTATTGTTCGTACTGTTCACTTGCGAGCCGAGGTAGACGAAGTCCTTCACTACCTCGAAGTTATAGCTGCCTATGGTGACGTTTTGGCCAAGTCGTCGATGTTGTGCGTCCTTTCTCGATGACAGCATATATATCGTTTTGCCTTCGTTCACCGCTAAACCCATTTTGGCCGCCTCCGCTTCAATACCAGCAAACGCTTCATTGACGGCTCGCTGTGTTCGACCAATCACGTCAATGTCATCCGCGTATGCTATCAGTGGTACGGACTTTTGGAAGATCGTGACTCTTGTGTTAGCGTGTGAGTTCTGCACGATTTTCTCAAGAATAATGTTGAAAAAATCACATGACAACCCGTCGCCTTGTCTCAAACCTTATGTTACATTGAAGGTCGGTGAGTTCGTTTCCGACCTTGATGGAACAGCGAGAATTCTCCATCGTCATCCTGCACAACCTGAATGTCAAAACTAGACATGGCGTTGTATAGCTCGTCCCTATAAACGCTGTCATATGCGGGCTTGAAATCGACGAATAGGTGGAGGGTGTCGATCTGCATTTCTTGGCTTTTTTCCAGGATCTGCCGTAGTGTGAAGATTTGGTCGATGGTAGACTTCCCCGGCCTGAAACCGCACTGATAAGGACCCATCAGGTTGTTGACGAATGGTTTAAGGCGCTCACACAAAACGGCAGAGACGATCTTATAGGCGATGTTGAGGAGACTTATCCCTCTGTAGTTGGCGCAGTTGTAGGGTCTCCTTTCTAGTGGATCGGGCAAACGATACTGAGGTTCCACTCGTGCCGCATGCTTTCCTCCGACCATATCTTACAGATGAGTAGGTGCATGCACCTTACCAACTCATCTCCAGCTGCCTTAAACAGTTCCGCAGACAGTCCGTGTGCACCAGCAACTTTATTCGACTTTAGTCTCGATATCACTATCATGACTTCGTTTAGGTCGGGGGGACGGAATTCTAGTCGATCATCGACTGCATTTGTGTGGAGTGGGACATTCTGCCTGACAGCGGTATTTGAGTCTTCCTGGCCGTTTAACAGAAATAATCTTGTTCTTCCCTCTGCGTCCCGACAGGCTTCTGTCCGAATTTTGTATCCATTAGATAGTTGTTTTACTCGTTGGTAGAACTTTTGGATATCATTTCTGCCGACACACCACTCCATTTCCTCGACCGCGCGCTTCTCATGCTCTTTTTTTTCTTTTTGGAAGCCGGTGCTCTTCCCTTCTTTTAAGCTCGTTGATCTCACGAACCGCTCTCGTGCTTCTATCCAGCTTCGCCTTGTATGCTGCTTGTTTCACTGAATGTACCTGCCTGCACTCGTTGTCAAACCAGGGGTTTTTTTTTGGTGGCGTTTTAAAACTCAGCACATCAGATGCAGCTTCTCTGATGGCGTTTTGACAGCGGTTTCATTGTTCGTCGATTGTTTCGCCTGGCAGGGTGGGACTTTAGGGAGACTCGATGGGCAAAGTTGCTAGCGGTCAATTGCGATTGTAACTTTCCGACGTCAAACAGTTTTGTGCTTGCTCTACTCCGTTGTCCTATCGATATCCGTGTTTTTACTTTGGCTGTTGGGGTCGTAGCTGGTGCATTGATCGTACGTTTTATCTAGGAGATCGTAAAAGTCATCTTTGCTGTCATCATCTTTATCCTCCGTTGGGCCGTGGGCGCAGATCAGGCTGATATTGCTTGAATGTATTGAATGTAGCTTTGCCCGGCCCTTCCCACCGCACCTCCTGAATGGCGGTGATATCTGCCTTATAAGCTTCGAGGGCTTCCGCAAGTTCATCGGCTGCACGTGGTCTGTTCAGGGACCTCACATTCCACGTGCAGAACCGAAAATCGTTGTCCTTATTTCGTTGTCCATGGTCGTCAGCAGTAGAGTCATCCGTATCCGAGGCTTCTCGTCGTTTCTGAACTAATGATTTTTTACACGGAGGGGAAGTTAACCCACGCGCAACCCCCGAACCTGGAGGACCGGGTCCTGGCTTAAGCCCCTGGAAAAGGGGGCCGCTGGATACATTGGTTCACCTCTAAGCGGTTGCTGTAAAGGCTATCCATAGAGCGCCGCGAGGAGGCTGTATGTCAACTTGACCTGTGCATTTAACAGGGACCGTTGCTGGCATCTTTAACAGAGAGAGGCGCATATTTGGATATGGAGTTGTTGTTCGAGGCGTGATTTGCGCCCACGGCCCGACAGAGGATAAAGATGACAACAGCAAGGATGACTTCTATGATCTTCTAGAAAGGACTTACGATTGGTGCCCCAGCTTCGACACCAAGATCGTTCTAGGAGATTTCAATGCAAAGCTGGGTTAGGAGGACATCTTTGCCAAAGTCATCGGGAAACACAGCATGCATGACACCACATCCGATAACGGACTCAGGCTCGTGGACTTTGTCACGGGACGTAATCTCTCTGTAGCTAGCACGCTGTTCCCGCACCTCACCATTCATAAAGGGACCTGGCGATCCCATGATCAATCAGCCGTCAACCAGATCGATCATGTTGCGATCGACGTGAGGCAATCCTCCAGCATACTTGATGTCCGAACGATCCGAGGAGCCAACATTGACTAGTAAGAAGAACTCGGATATCAAGAGATCAACCGAGTCGAGAACAGTCAGTCGCCACTAGTTGCCGTCGGAAAGCTACAATCGCAACGAACTGCTAGGATCTTTGCCGATCGAGTCTCCCGGAATCTCTCTCTAAGTTCGTCGCCACCTGCGCAAACAATCGAAGAAGATTGGTTTTCAAGAAACCATCAAAGATGCTGCCACTGATGTGCTGGATCTTACGGCACCACCCAGAGAAAACCCATGGTTTGACAACGAGTGCAGGCTAGCACATGCAGCGAAGCTGCGTTCGTTGCGAAGCCTGCAAAGCAACGCTGCAACGAACACGACGAGAGCTGTTCTTGAGCTCTACGAACAAAGACGAAGTTTGTGTACTCGCCTGAAGCCGTTTATAAATAACCTGATGGGTCCATAGCAGTGTAGCTTCAGGCCAGCGAAGTACACCATCGACCACATTTTCCCACGACACCAGTTTCTGCAAAAAGGCCCAAGAGATGCAGATCGACGCACACCACCTTTTTGTTGATTTCAAGGCCGCATACGCACCGTGCATAGGGACGAGCTATACAACGCCATGTCATGTTGACATTCCTGCCAAATTGGTTAAGTTATGTAGGCTGACGGTGTAGAATTCTCGCGGCTCCGTCAAGGTCGGTAACGAACTCACCGAGACCTTCAATGTAAAAAAATGTTTTAGACAAGGTGACGCGCTGTCATGTGACTTCTTTAACATCATCCTTGAGAAGATCGTGCAAGACTCACATGCCAACACTAGAGGCATGATCTTCCAGAAGTCCGTACAACTGTTAGCATACATTGACGAGATTGGCAGAACGCAGCGAGCCGTCAATGAGACGTCTGCTGGCATTGAGGTGGAAGCGGCTAAAATGGGTCTAGCGGTGAATGAGGGCAAAAACAAAGTATATGCTGTCATCAAGAAAGGACACACAACATCGACGTTTTGGACAGAGCGTCACAATGGGCAGCTATAACTTCAAGGTAGTCAAGGACTTCGTTTACCTCGGCTCCGCAGTAAATAGTACAAACAACATCAGTACCGAGATCAAACGCAGAGTTACTCTTGCCAACCCCTGTTTCTATCATCTCTCGAAGCTGGCTTTATACAAGACTTCATCCCAGTCCTGCTGTGCGGCGCGGAGGCATGGACAATTTCAAAATCGAATGAGGAAGTCCTTGGCCACTTCGAGAGAAAAGCTCTGCGTGCGATATTTAGTCCTGTTTGCGTTGACGGTTTCTGGAGGTTTAAGGTGGCGCACGCAGGTAGAGAAGGACCTTAACCAACTTGGCGTGCGACACTGGAGACAGCTAACCAGAGACCGTGCTAACTGGAGACGCTTGTTGGTTGAGGCCCAGGTTCACCCCGAACTGAAGCGCCAAATAAAGAGGAAGAAGAAGTTAGAGTGACAGGTCGCAATTGTATTAGTTTTATTCGCAAACTGAAATGAGAATGGGTTAGTGAAATTTGAGAGGAATGAGATCAAAGATGTAATTTTTACATGAGAGATTTAATTTTCATAGCAGTCAAACTGTAACGATAGGCGAGACTATAGTGATGGTCTTACATAAAGCAAATCATATAAGATATCATAGAAGTGAATAGTCAGGACGATAGTCTTCTGAAAAGTTACGCGATGGGAGCCCAGAATATGCTTTTTACACCAAACGTCAGACGTGTCCTTCGTCTGACTTACTCATCATACTTACTATTGGTTTTTTTTTGGCAAACTAGAAACTCTGGATTAAGTTTTCCTATTTTTATCTGAGCTCGAGACTCTGTTTCGATGTCTTAGGGTGGAATCGGAGCCCAATCTAATGACTGGAGATCATAAAAGCCAGACACAGAGATTGGGGAAGTCAGTTGCCTAACCAGAGAGGGACCCCACTACTCAATTTGTAGGTCCCAAACAACATTGAGTCTTGGCTCGTTATAAAGGTTACAGATAGCCAGCCAGTCGTTTCCCAGGTTCCCATCTTGATCTATTGCTGTTCGATGAACGTTTGCTGCTTAAACGAATGGTCGGGACTATCAAACATTCAATGGACCAAAGCCAGCATTCAGATCTGATAATCCTAGTATTTTTCCCCAGATTCATAGAATATTTCAGAGGAACGATGTCAACCTACTTAGGTGTCTCAAAATACCGCCAACAAGAACCACGAACGACTACTCACATCAGCAGGAATAGACCCTAGGGACGCTGGTGGTGGTAACAACTTCTTTGTAAACAATGATACGCAACAGAGAGTGGAGGTCATATTGTCCATATTTGAGGATGTGTATATTGTGCATCCCTGAATATTCGTAATAACTCATCCCAAAATAAACATATTGAGCTCTCTCTAATTTTTCATTCTGACATAACCCTTTTCTGTTTTTATTCTTTTCTTGGCGTTCATTGAATTCAGAACTGATTTAAATCTATTAAATTTGAAGTAATCAATTAATGGCGTTGTTTGATTTTCGCCTTGTTAGTTCGGCTTTACCTTAACCTGCTCCTCAGGTTATGGACCGAGGATATTGAAAATTATTTAAGAACATAATGTTCGTGGTTTTATCCTTCATTAACAATTGAAGTTTAGGAAGCGGATGCCGGTTGCATACCAGTTATGTATTCATGGTTGTTTTAAAGTCTTCACAAATTCCGATTCCACCTGTAACCACCGGGGAAGCCCATTGAGTCTGCTGCACCCAAGATAAGATTCCTTCAGACAGCAAACCTCACCTTTAGTCTGAATGTTTTCAACCAATCGAGTCCCTTTATATTGGCAGCAGAGCCATTAACCACTAGCAATTTAACTTGATGTGTGGAGTTTTCGTAGGTAACTTTCACTTCCAAATCACCTATTAACTTAATTAAACTCTGCATATGTATGACTTGACTTCATCGACATTTTGTGGAATTAGTATCTGGCTGCGACAACATGAATTTTTGAAATAAAGTGTTAACTTAACTTAACTGTCAGTTCCTTGAACTTTTTGGTAGATAAGTCTTCTCCTTCTCCCATGACATTTCCTTCAGGCTGTTGAGAAAGTAGTTGCCTAGAACATCATTATTTCTTGTTCTTACAAGGCCTTGGCAGGTGCCGAGGAAGTGAAGCGTAGTTTCTTCTTCCTCTTCATCTCTACCGCTTCTGCAGAAGTCGATGTGGAGGGCTCCGTTTCTTCTGGCCCGCATACCGGGGAGGCAGTGGCCGGTGATATTGCCCACAACATTTTTATTTCACTCTTGCTTAGCTTTAGGAGCGTATTTGTTGTTAGGAACAAAAATAAATAAACAAAAGTGCAGATACAATACAAGCACTATTGCAGTAACAACAAGTATCGTAGCCCGAGACTATTCAGAGCAACAAAAGGCTATGTGATTGCAATACTGGCCAGTCCAAAAACATACATAACATATAACATTTCATTTGCATGTACCAATAGACCGCTAAACCGTATTGACCAAATGTTTCTTTTATGTACAAAGTTACTCTTTCAGTAAAAGAAACCGCAGCAGACAAACAATATTTGCTGGTATCACGCCAAATACAAAAATAAGACAAAAAGAGTGCGAACTACCATGTACATTTCAACCATTTTCCCAAAACTAAATAAAGAGTGGTTGAGGGTCCGGTAGTGTAGATAGGTACCTGCACATTGCTCGGAAGCGGTAAATACATACATTAAATATAGATTATGCTGCAGTCGTGAGCTACAATACACAATGTTTTCTTTTCTTTCACTGTACTCGATAACAATTTCCGCCGTTATTTCTTGCGTTTTGTAGAATCGGTTTATCTCCTACCAACTATCGACCCATAGCGGATGTAAAAGAATTACCACCGCACCCTGAATCAGTCTGCGTGCAAGCAAAATCCTGTATGTGTTGTCGCCAATGAATGCATGGACAGCCTTTTGGACGTCAGAGACTTCTAGTATTCGCCACCTAGTTTTCTCGGTCATACCCAGTTCACTGTTGACAAAAGGGATGTGTTTGCGCCGCTGCGTTGTAATCTCCGGAGCTCAAGTTTCTCTTTAGCAATCCACTTTGGATGGGGTTGCTGCGTAGCGTTTGCACATTTGACAAAAGCGTATGCGGAAAGTTCTTCGCCCAACGACTTTCCGTACAGGGGACCTATCTACATCGTTGGTAGACGTTAACGCTTCCTTCCTTAAGTGCGGTTCACATGTGTTGTGTAGAACGTTCTTACATATTTTTTGATGTATGGATCTTAGTTTAAGTTTTTTTGGGGAAGTTTTTTTATTTAAATTAATTTACACTTGGTCTTATTTAAATAGTTTACACTTTTATTAAACAATTTGGCTAGGCCAGTTGCTTCTTATCGGAATGTTATCGCAAAGTGCAAAATGTTACTCGAGATCAGAGGATTGTCCAGTTCTTCCTTTTATATCGCTAAGATTTGCGGTTATTCACAGTCAGGTGACGCGGTCGTCGTCAGGGTTTTTAGTGGTACTAGCATTGGTGTGTATGTTCCAACTTTAATTTTGTATTACAAGTATTCCAAAATTGTTTCTTGTTTAATATCAAACAAAGAATCCAATAATCTCGGAAGGAACTTTTGGTCAAATACGAACAGACAATAAACCGGATGAATTTTCTTCGAAGCTACCAGTCGAAGAATTGCTCTGTCGTTTGACAGAATTACTTTTATTATTGAAGTTTCGTCATAAGCCTCTCCTTTTACTTAAGAGCAACAACTTATTATGAGTTAAGCTTTAAGACGTAACTGCTCGCTGCTGTTTACTAATTTAACTGACTCCATCATTCAATCTATGGACACAGTGAAACGAATGTTCCTCAATGATGTTCTTGTGTTGTCTATCTTGGTTTTGGTACATTCCATCATACGGATTGAAATGTCAACTCCCCTTCCTATTGACTAGTCAAACTCTGATTATTAATGGATCAAAAAATACTAACGCTTACAATTCCACAAAACAAATTTTAAATTTTATTTATTTAATCTTGTTATCATTTCATATAATAATAGATCTAATTATAATCATAGTGATTTGTTCGTTAATTAATATATAATGTGTTTGATATCAATGTCATATCTCTCTTTTATACAACATTAATGTTTTATTAATTTCCATCTATTTAACTTATATATATATATCCATTCCCCATTTTTTGCTCCAATCATTTATTACATTTTTCATACTTATAAAAAATTGGTAAATAAGAGCATTACATTGACTGGTCGTTGAAGTTATTAGTTCAAAGAAAGTTGTTTGTTTTTTTTTTTTTATTTGTTGTCTATTCATATTAATCGAAAAGCCGATTTTCACTTAATATAATTATATTTTTCTTCTTGTTTTTAAGATCTTTTATAATCATTTTACTTTCTTTATAAGGATTTATTTAACACTTATCAAAGATTTATTATTACACAAGATCAAGGCCAGAATTAAATAAATTATTTTGCTACGTCCTTCAAAAACTTTTGTATGTATATATACATATACATATATTTGTATATGTGATAATATTAAAATTACAGGTTAGGGAAATCATTTTTTCTACAGCAATCGCTTTTTATCTGAGTGCTTCGAAAGGAGAAATTAAAGAAGAGAAATTACTTAACATGAAGTTCGGTCCAATTCATATAACTCCGTTTTTTTAACATCGATCCTCGACTTTACTTTACTGAGGAACCAGAATGAATGAAGCATTTGTAACAAAATCACTCAATAAAGTCATTTAATAAGATGTGTTACTATATGATCCACAAGAGTGGATCAATAAGACTGGTGACGCATTTGAAGTAAGCTATCATTACTATCGTATACGTAAAACGACATCATACAAGATTCTAAAATGCATATGTTACTTTTTATTTGGCAACCAGCTCTATCACACGCGTATCCTGCTTTTCGATGAAATGGAAAAATAATAATGTTGATCCGTTTTTTTGATTTTATTTTTAGACGACAAATGTTGGTTACTATTTATGGAGGGCTATGACTACCTTTTTAACTTTTTAAGCGAAATTCTCTGAAGTTTTTTTTTATTGTGAATTATAGGTCCTACACGATAGTTTTTCTGTAGCTCCTAAGTACGGTTTCAATCAGTATTTGGTAATACTTGATACGTTCTTTTAGGTTCTATTGATATGAGCAGTGTACGAATTACGAACTTCGCAAATTCTCACTCTCCATTCATATGGAGTGTTTGTATTCGGTTCATGAATGATCGATCATGAACATTTTTGTGGACCGCGATGTCTGTTTATATGTTGCGTTCTCAGCTGGTATGAAAATAGAATGAATAATTCCCGGAGAGACAAAATAAAACCATTGATTTTTAACTTTATAAAGACTTGATATCTTTTTGCGTATCAAAAAGTGTAGTTTTTGAATTTGGTTGTTTCTGAAAGTTCGCATTCGCAATTCGCGTCTTATGTGGATGGCACTCAACGCAACAGGAGTTATGCCAATAGAATATTACTAAGCCGATTATATACGATGCAACAATGTCGTAGCTAGAAGGGAAATGTGATGGCACGGATCGGATCATCACAAATTAAGAACTGCTGATATGTTGCGTAATCCGAAATTATTCATAAATAAATGGATTATTGAAAGATTATTAATCCTCAACAAATCAAAATATATTATTTGTGATTGAAAAAATTTTAAAATTGCACAAGGAAACGTTGTCCTCCGAAAAATGCATGTGATAGCAACCAAAAGCCACTGTTACTGATATGATAGAGGTGCTGCCGTAGCAATAAAATAATCCAGAATCAAAAAATCGACGCAGGTGATATGTATATATATTTTGTTCTCTACTTATTTCTGTCATATAATATATATAATATAATATATATGCACGTATACATACAAGAATGCAATATATAAATATATATTGAGCCTTTAATAAATTTTTAAAAGATTTTGTTTGGATCGATTGTAATACTATCATAGATTTTTCACATTGTTAATTAATTTAAAGTGATTTTATTTTATTAATTTTACTTTTATTTGTATAGATAAATAAATACAAAGCCAGAAAATTGCTTCCACATGCTTAGTTTTATACGCATGTATATATATATATATATACGAGGCTATCAGTCATAAAGTGGCGTCACTCACAAAAAACGAAATTTACCAAAATAACAGATTTTGAGGCCCTCCGAGCTCTCTACTGACGATCAACATAATTTCAATTTTTGTTGTCTGCACCACTTTTGCACTGATACCCTCATATACATATATATGCATATAGATGTATATAAATATGTATAAATAAATATTATTAATTGCGCTTTTCTTGAGATGATAATATGTTCTTGTAAATATGGTTTCTTTATTTTATGTTATAAATTCAATTATTAATGATTAGATTTTAATATTATATTATCTCTATTTCAATAATTTGTTATTTTATATATGTATATATATATAAATAAAAGTGATTTTATGCATATAAATATATATATTTGTATATATTTATATATATAAATATTTTCACTATCGGGCACTAGTTTGATATGTTTTGAATTACGTTTTATTCCTTTCTCTTATATTTTAATCATAGTTCTCTTTTATAAATGTTCTGATCCATTTTAGTGTTTAGACTTTGTTTTTAAATATTTCCATTAATTCTCTTACAGTAATATCCTTGATCATCTTCCTTTTGTGTATAACTTCTAAAAAGTTCATGTTTCAGTATAATCTTTATTTGGTTTGTTCAATTGCACTACTTACATCTAACATAATACATAATCTTACACAATTTCATTACTCTAAGGGTGCTTTAAAATTATGTCTTTTCTATTTAGTTTTTTATGTTTTTGTTTGTTTTCGTATTTTAAAATTCGTTTCATTGATTTCTTTATTTTTTGTATTTGATTTTATTTATTGAACGAATTTCAATAACAATGAATGCAAAATGAGATGTAAATTAAATGTACAGTAAGAAACATCTTTCACTCAAAAGCGAACATTATGCGGAAATCGTACTCAACAGTGCAAACTTTGATGAAAGTAAAATGGACGGCCTTTTAATATAAATAGTGAAAACACACATATGAGGTTTTGTTTGAAAATATGTATACATATAATAAAAACACGTCATCAAATCGGTGAGATAATATCTCCCGGCAAGTCTCGAAAGTAAGGCAGCACAAATATTAAATAAAGCAAATAACTAAGTGCAAATTTGATTGACCTGTTGATTTGGTACATGTGTATTTTCAGGAATACAGTTGTATGGTAGTTATAGTACTTTAGATAGCATTATATTTTATTTTATTACTAAAATATAATTTGGTAGGTAGTAGATGCTGGATGTTTGTGTCATCAGCGATGGTGATAATGATGAATATCAAATCTCTGCAGCAAACACACACAAAACACATGTTAAAATAAGTATTTTATCAAATGCATAAGAAAGCAAAACGCAAAAAGTACGTAAAAAATAATTAAACTTTTTTTTTTAAGCAAATCAAAGATTTTTTTATATTAGTTTTATATTAGTAAAAACTTTCAATAAGAAAAATGTCGTCATCACCATAAACTACTCATAAACTGACTATGTTAATAGATTGGTTTTTTAAGCAAGGAATTCATAACTTCGCACGTACCAAAGCTGCAAATGTTATTCGTTGATCTGAATGCCAAGCTGTACAATAGTAATGAAACTGCTCTATTGAATATTTCAGCTTCAGTGATCTTTGTGATACGATCCCATTAGAAATTGAATTACGATAAAGTGAAAGGTTTGTAATAGCTTTCGTTGTGTGTTGTGTTTGCTTTGATACAATAATTGATAGCAATCTCTCAATCGTTTAGTAATCTCTACATATATGCAGAAATTGTACGTAATGAAAAAGCGGTCGTATATGACGATCGCTTTGCTGACAAAATATCAGGCATTTTAAGAACATTTTGCAAAAATTTAACATTAATGTTGTCGGTAAAATGCGCAAAATGTCATTGAAAGAAACGCAGTATTCAACCAACTGATATAGGCGAAATAATTCATAAGGATGTTATTGGTCCTGTGGAAACAATACACTAGATGTATAAGATGAGTATAGTAAATTCAGAAGATTGTTCCTTTTGAAAAATAAAAGTAAAATAGTTGGATATTTCAACAACAAAGATGATTCTCGAGTATGGACCCCGATAATCAGAAAACTAATCTACATTCATGAAGTTGTCTTCAAGCCAGTGGTATTCACAATAAACGTTAGCAGTGGTGACAGTGAAGCAGTGGTCATTGAAAATGAAAAATCATCGGAACGAGAAATCATAAAAGATAAACCGGAAATGAAAGATGAAAGAAAATCAGAACATTTAATCGAGTACGATAAGAGTGGAAGACATCGAAGAGACCATAATCCAGAAAGTTCGAAATATTTTCCGATAAAAAAATAAATCGCATAAGATGAACGAGTATGTGAAGCTTGTGGAATTGCGTCAGTCATCTGTTGACACACAAAAGCTAAACAGGGAACCTCGTCGATGAACCAGATACTACAAAAGTTTAGCAGAACCACAGTAATCCAGTTAAGACTCTGTTTATAAGTATATATTTATCCTCGTTATAAAGCCCGTCTTGTTGCAAAAGCCTATGAGCAGCAAATGGTATTGTATCCGTTGAAGTGATTGAACAGAGAACAAACATCGTTTCTGTTGTTACCATTTGCGCTCCACCCGGGAGTATGTTTGCACACACTTCGCGCGAACTAAAAATTGTCAGCAAATGTCGTCTCGACAAATGATTTTTGGTGATTCCTATTTCAATAACGTCTTCTATAAAATGAATAAAAATGGTGTATACATATCTTGTTGAAAACTTTTGAGATATTTTTAGAGAGATAGGTCAATTTGTATTAGTTTTGTTTGCAAACTGAAATGAGAATGGTTTGGGAAATTTGAGAGGAATGACAGCAAAGATGTCATTTTTACATGAGAGATTTTATTTTTAGATAAGTCACTTTGTAACTATGGGCAAGACGAGTG
Source organism: Eristalis intricaria (assembly GCA_964034865.1). Taxonomy (NCBI): domain Eukaryota; kingdom Metazoa; phylum Arthropoda; class Insecta; order Diptera; family Syrphidae; genus Eristalis; species Eristalis intricaria. Next base: position 45,963,258 of record OZ035873.1, on the reverse strand, counting down.
ATGGTCTCACATGAACCAAATCATTCACGATATCAGTGAAGTCTGAAAAGAGCCTAGTGCTTTTTTGGTGTTTGCCGATCCCCATTCACGATTACTACCATATTACTGAAACATTTAGTTTCAATATTTGAAGCGCTTTTTTCCGTGTGAATTACTTCAAAAGGACTATTCAGGTGGCAATGACAAGAAAAATATAAGGACGATTGAAACCAATATTCCATTTGAAGATGTCTATCGCTATATGAATTATCCGACGGAATTCTTGAATTCGCTTGACTAACCGGCCACCGCGCTTAAAGTTGGAGCTCGGATTATAATGCTTAGATAATACGTAACATCTATCAACCAAGACTTTGCAGTAGTAATATTCTTGCTGTAAATAGGTTTATGAACAATCTGATTAAAGAAATGATTCTGAGTGGCAAATATCAAGGAGAGAACGTTTTAATTCCCAGAATTTCAATGATTTTAAACGTCTTCCATTTCCAATTCGCCTTGGTTTTACCACCATTGCGATTAACGCATGGCCGGTATGGATTTTGTCATAGTCAACTGTATGTAAGGTGCTTTGTTCTTATTTGCGTAAAAGATGGAAACACCAAAAACGTTATTTATTAAAAACATGCTGTAAAATATTGTAAAATTTGCTGTACTACTGTAAAATCAACTCTTAAGTTTGAGCATTACTCAAAACTCCCGAGATGAAAGAATTTTACGCCTGTCAACTAAACTGAAACTTTTAGAGTGAACAGTGCCTTGAAAAGTGCTTAGCGAAGCGGGAGGTTTGGATGTCCGTTATGGATTTTGAAATCATCCAACCAGTATAGGGTATATGTGTCAACAGTGAAATTGTGAAGCACTTGCTCTCATAATGTCTCTTTTTATTTTAACATAAATTGGATAAGAGAAAAGAAAACATTTTTACTTCCCCTCTTAACTGACTATCCGTGGTTATCCTCGTATGTTTGTGTTTTCTGCATATGAAAATAATTTTTTACTTTGGAGAAATTTCAAAATATAAATTAACATTTTTTGTGAAATGATAATAATGAAATCACTCAATACATTTTTTCGTTGCCATGTGTAAAGTATCCGTTTTAAAATTAGACGGAAAAATGGTGGTTTGAACATAGAAAGTTCCTGTATTTCACATTGACGATATTTGGTGCTTGCTCCAGAGTTTTAACAACGAAAAATCTTTATGTTTATAGTAATAATAATAGTAATGTAAGTGGCGCACCAGTCCGTAGAGTGCCATTACCTAGCTTATATAGCAACATCTCGTATTGTGCGTGCTATTCTTCACTCACGAGTGGAGAGGACAGACGTCTACATGCCGACTGCGAACGGCCATGTTTGGTCTCTAGACTGTCACTACTCTTTGAGCACTGTCAGTGACTCAAAAGAATTGGGGCCATGACAATTAATAGGAATTGACCCCAGGCAGCGGGGTTCAGTTGCGTGCGAGGCGACGTACCGACACAAAACGCCGCGACCGCCACCTATGTCCGCACACCTACCGAAAAACCTCAAAATATTGTTTATCCGCTAGCATTAAGATCAGAAATTTTTTTTCCAAGAAATAAAAATGTACTTATTTTCTTTTCGTAGTAGCACATGCCGGGTATCCGCTAATATTAAAAAATCATCAAACAAACCGTAAGCATCTGGATTACATAGCATTATTAAAATATTCCTGTGATGACTAAAACCAATACTTTATTGAAATATTTTTAAATTTATTAATAATTATTTTTTTTTTAAATTCAACCACAAAACAAACAAGATCTTTATAAATTAGATAGAAAAAACATACATCATAACGCGCATCCATTGTAGTGCTTAAAATATTAAAATTATTGAAAGAAGCTTGATAAAGCGAAATGGTTAACAAAGCAGAAAACAGGCACATACATTTAATGTCTACGCTCAAAACAGGGTATATTTTGCAAAATGAAGAGATGGTTTTTAATAGTTCTTTGAGTTATATCTGAACGAACAATTAAGCTATTAAATAGTTTTTTATTTTCTCATATGACGCTTTTATGTTGTGTTTTACCATTTGTTTCTTATATTAAAAAGTGTTTAACAAGGCATATAGTTAAAACTAATTTGTTTGAATTATATTTGGTTTTTCATTTATCCGCATTTTGCTTGTCTTATTAAGTTTACAATAAAAAAATATACATAAGAAGCTGTAGAAAATAATAAAATTTAGTTTTTGCTGTCTACTTTGATATGTCTATGTTTGATTTATGTTCCCATATTAATAGATATGTTTATATGCTTTATGTATACATCTGTATACATATATGCATAAATGCATATATTATATGCCCATCTAGATTTGTTAAATCTTAGCATTGATTGCCTTTTTTGAGCATTTGTCACCAACTCGTTTAATTTTTCTTAAGCAATTTCACTTTGTCTTATAATGATTCTGCCTGTTTCTGTTGTTTTACTTTGCCTTTAATGCTTTTGTTTATTTCCACGTTTGATTAAGGTAGTTTACTAGTATATTAAAAAATTAATTATACATATATATTTGTATCCATTTAAAAATTACAGTGTATATTATATATAATTTACTATCATATTTTCAGGTATTCTAATAATACCTATGACGTTATAGGTATTCCAGAGTTTCAGACAGAATACATGAATTTTAAAAACCGGATGGGAAAAATGGTCAGCATTAAAATGGAAGAAAATAAATTTTGTATATGTCAAGAATTAAGTCGGCCTAGTAGGAAGCATAATAATATAAATACTTGCCCACTTGGAACGTAAGAGTTTAAACAAATATAGATAAATTTATTTTCCAATCTAAAAATATGGGTTTTCGCATGAATAAATTGAATTATTATTATAAAAGTATAGATTGCTTCGAAACATCACACTTATCTATACACAATTTATTTGTGTTCCTATTAATATTTATATTATGCTTAATATCTAAACAGAAATAAAAAAGGCGCTGTGAATGATATGCATTATTATTTTTTTCTGTATTAATCAGATTTCACTGAATAAATTTGTCCAGAATATGTACTTTTATATATTGGGTCAATAGCTCACAAGTTAAATATGTTTCCTTACAATGAATAACCCTATCTACTCTAGAGAAATACATTTTATTTTTAATTGTTTTCTTATATCTCTTGGACGGATCATATAAATATATACTTTATCTTCCATTAATTTAAATCATAAATAAAATGAAACATAACAATAATAACATTATTAAATTAAATAAATAAGGAATGAAAATTTTTTAAAGTCTACTTTAAGTGTCAGTTAGTCAAAGTTTTGGTAATATTATTAAAACTTAAAATATGATCGTATAGATGTGTTTCATGTTAAATTTCCTAAGAGAAATGAGCTCACAGAATATAATATGTAAAAGATTGATATGTATAAATAAAAACTTTGGAATTAATTTAATGTATGCCTTTGGTATAAACATTTTACTTTAAATTAAATTTAAAAATGTAAAGACAGCTTTGGTAGTTTCTATTACTAAATAAACGAACGGCCAGTAAAATTTTATATTATAACTGGTTGACAAAAGAATATTCAGATTTTTCAGGTTGACTTTATTAGACTTTTCTATATTTAATAAATCGTTTCACACGAAAATCTTCCACGGCTTTATGCAGCAGAGGAGATTCGTACCCTGAAATTTATTTTCAATATTATTATTTTAAATACTTCTTGTATAAGTATAAAATTGGGTTGACATAATGAAATCTCTTTGTTTACAAATTATGTTCAAGTTACATTTTCAAAAAATCAACAAAGTATATTTTTGATCATCGGCGATAATTTTTTAACGTCGACGATATAAAATGATTTAAAGAAAGAAAGCATTTGAGGTTTTGCGCAGTATACATGCACAACTTAGTATTGATATTAGAATAACAATACTTTTTCAATTCTACTATATTACTTTCGTATGTATATAATTATATAATTTTCTTCAATTTCTCTTCACCAATTTCTACGAAATATGATATGTAAATGATGTATTTCATTTGTTTTATTTCGGATATGAGTTTATGAGTGTTTTGTTCATACATATTCTCTCCAGTTTTGTTTTTCATCTTTCCAAGTACAAAATTGATTGTTCTTGCACTATACAGTATTCGGTATAGATTCTGTATTTATTTTATTTTGTTTTGCATATTTTCGTTACGTATTTTGCATCTGCTATTAATTTATTATTAACTGATTCCTTTTTTGCTGCGGGCGGAAAACAGTTCAAATTGTCTTTTTCATTCAATCAAGAAGAGCAAATGTGTTTTGTAAACAATCCATTTAAGTTTTTAATTGTAGTTTGGTTTTCTCACTTTAATTATTTCGTTATTAAAATCAAATGCTGGATTTAAATTAGCATTTAATTTCGTACGTGGATCAAATAAAAAATAAATCTGTCCCTCAAAAATATTAAAATATTGTATCTTTTGTTTTTGCGTTTATATTTTATGTGTTAAAATGAAACCCTTAAATATTACCTATTGCTACATTTTATAATTTCATTCGCTTATTCTTGGCAAATATTAAATCTATGTTTTTGCTTAGTAGCCATATTTTCCTTTTTGTATGTTGGAATTATTTGTTGAAATTGCCTATAATCCAATATGCCAAAAAACTGTTTCGGTTTTTCTTATTTTCTAAGTCATTAAAGGAATTTCGACTAATTTCGAAAAGAAGGGTGACTTATCGTTGTATACCTAGATTTTTGGGTTTTGCTTAACTTGTTTATTTTCTTCGATTTGTTGTTACTAATCCTATATAACTTATAATTAATTTCAAACATATATATGATTCATTTAATTTAAATGTTTGCATTTTTAAATTTTGTTCATCTTGTATTTAATAAATCTAGAAAGAGAGCTATATAAAGGGCACATTCGGTTAAGCTATATTTATATGTTTTCCTTAAATATATTTGTATTCATATACATATGTATATACAGTCGAACTTCCCTCGAGTTGAATTTTAAGGGACCAGAAAATGATTTCGAGTTATAGAAAGTACACAAAACGAGCGGGAATAAAACTTATTCGTTTATTTTAACGAACTATGTAAATATATATATGTATTTTTTTTTTTGGATTTTGTACTACCCACTCTTCTTTTCTATAATATCCGCCATTAAATACAACACGTTCTCGACTAACGCAACTCTCGATTCATTTCAATTAGCCTCTATCTCTCTTGCTCTCGTTTTTACTTGTGTTTGAGTTTATATACTGTCTAGGCAGTTATTTTGCCGCTGCTTGAATGTCCGTGTCATTGCTAATACCCTGAAATTGTATGAATGTGCTTATTGATTACCTGCGGAATTTCATTGTTACTTTCATAAATGTTCGTCAGTGATCGATATATCGGTATATATTTACTTTTAAAAAATGGGTATAAAAAATCCCAAAATGGAAACAGCTATATGAAAGTGGTTCCTTAATCAAAGAAATTTGTATGAGTCAATTTCCAGAAATGTGCTAAAATTAAAGAATTTTGGGTAACCAATCTAAAAAGTGGAATTCGACTGTTGCATATTTGTGGTTAAAAATTTTCAAACACACCAAATGGTGTATATCCTTTTTATGGTCAAATTAAATTAAGGGAAAAGTAAGTGAGTTCGGTTTGACTGAAATACTGTCAGCATGTATGAATATGCAATTAAAATAACAAAAGAGGGTTCTCCTCCTACGCTTCTGGGAAAAACTTACATAGTTCAGTGAGTAAATACCATGAAAAATTCAAGTAACGATTGTAATATCTCTTCGAGTAGTTCAGGTTATAGTAGATATATTCGATCTAGGGAGCAAAGTATATAAGAAAATTTAAACGAAAAATCTGTGTTCACTATTAAAGTTCAAATTAACGAAATGTTCGAGTAACAGAAGTTCGAATTAGAGAAATTCCACTGTATATATATATACTATGTATATATTCACACATATATAACGTGTATTTTGTTTAATATATATTTATATATTTATATATATATATATGTACATATAAATATATAAATCAAATAATAAAGATATGTAATTCAGATATGAATGAAAAACAAAATACTGAGCTGAATAAGAACAAAATATGGCGATTGAATACCTAATAAATGTATTTATATATGTATGTATCAATACTAATATATGTATATTTAATTTATAAACATATATATATACACGTAACTATATAAAATGATATAAATTTGGTGATTAGGTATAGCACCTTCAGTACAATAGAGCGGTAAAAAATCGCATTTTTCGAGAAAACGCATGTGTAAGAGAGGCACTTTTACCTGTAACATTTTACACAAAAAGTTGTATAACTCGTCCATTTGCTAACAGTGGCAACGCAAAATAACTTAACAAATGTTTACCCCTATCTCAAATGTGTCTGGATGTCAACTCAAATGGAGCGGTTGTATTCTTATCATATAAAATCTATTTCATCATTAAATATAATTTTTATATTACACGCAATGCCGTCTAAAGCATTGGATATAACTTACCGCTCTATTGTATTGATGGTCCGATATTTGTCAATTACTTTATTCAAACTCAGTTAAATGTAAAATTAGTAACTATGAATCTTGGTCAACATGTTGAAAAAAATGGAAAAAATTAGGTAAAAATTATAAGCTGCAATACTGTTGTTAAAAATACTAGAAAAGTTCCTGTAAGATAGTTATTTTAGGATTTTCAAGTTTTGTCCGTTTTTTAATATAAGTTTTTTTGTATATGAATGTATTCAATTACTTTTGTCTTTAAAATATTATTCACGGTCATAATAACTATGTATGTATTTATTTATTAATTTATTGTTGTATTATTTTAAATTTCTTCATATTTTTGTTTTTGAGTGATTTATTCTATGCAATTATGTTGCAACAAAGGTAAATAGGTTCACTATATGTTTCTAATTACTCTTCGTTCTTATATTAAAATAGATTATACTCCTAATCTTTTGTAAACGAAACTTATGCTCATTGATATGTGTATTATTTCTTCTTTATATTAAATCGTATTGTAATGTCTTAAATTGCTGGTGTATTATTTTATGAAATAATGCTTCGCATTATATATCTGATCAAAAGGATAAATCAAAAATAACGTCGAACAACTACGAGATGCGATCGTGGACGAAAATATACTATGCCGCTACATGCGATTGCGCCGGTGATATATACGAGTACAATCCTCCTCCAGGTCCTGTCGCGCCAGAAAATAATGCTGTTGGAATGCTTGCTATTGTCGTCGTTGATGAATTCGAAGACGCTGAAATGGGTCAAGTTGCTGTTGCCATTAAGAATTGATGATGTAATTCATGTTCTGCTTTTTTATTCAGTACATCAAGTCTTGATTCCATACCCGCTCCCCTGAAATTATTGTTAAAACTTATAGTTGAGATTTTTCATAAAGAAAGATTGTTATTAAAGTTAATACCAAATAAATTTAATATATATATAAAAATAATTTACAAGTGAAAAATAATAAATCCTTATATATAGATATCATTTAGGTTAAATTCAGTCAGAACCTAGTTTTTATTACTTTCAAGTACAATTAACTATAATGTTACGTTAGGGGGTGGCGGTTGAGTGATATTTCCAATATTAGTGAAATGAGCGGTGAATGAATGGTGGTTTAACAACAGCCATATAATTTAACGATATGAAGAATGGTTGACTTAGTATTTAGTAAAGAGTTTTGGCTATGACTGGAAAGAAACAGAAAAGATGCTTCAGATTGGCGCCCATCGCAGATTCTTTTCAGTTTCAAGAGAAAAATTCAACTATAACGCGTTGTTTATATTGGTAAGTAGGTAATGCTGGAATTTTAGAAATTTTTGCAGTGTTGGATACGGTTAAAAAATTTTCATTTCCGGCTAAAGCGCTTTCTCCTGCTTCTATACATGATTATACATGAATTTTACTAAAACAACTTTCATATTTTCCCCAAAATGTTTACCATAAACTATGCCTTTTGAAACGTCAACGAACAGTTCTATCAACATCGCATTAACGATCAAGTATGCATCGCGCGAGTAATATTTGTTTACGACGACTTCCGATAATTTTTATCGAAAAACGAAAATCAAAACACATTTTACTACTTTATTTCCACCTTCCCGTTATAATTACAACCAATGCCATTCACTTGCTGGAATTCATCGTCGAAACAATCGTCGTTTCAGGAACAGAGTCAGCGAAAATAAGTTCATTTGAAATATACTTGGAGGTGGTCGTTGAATCTCTGGTACCGGCGCTAACTCGATGCGTACTGTAAATATAACACCCCCACGGCCAGAGTTAGAATTCTCTTGAAATTTTTACCTTCATTACCTTTGTTTATTATTCTTACATTGTTCTTTTTCTTTCTTAAGATCCTTCAATTTCCTTTATATTATCAATATGTTTGCTAACAATCTTATCAAAACTAATAGTTTGTACTTTACTTTGGTTAAAAGTACTACAGGGATAAAAATATTTGTCTCCGACCACTGTCTTTTTGTTATTAAAAGTTTCTGCATACCATTCGATCTCACAATTATAAAAATTTATCAAGTAATTTTTATTTAACATTTATCACGCAATTTTGTTTCATTCTTTCTTGCATTGCGTTTTTAGTTAACAGTGTCTTATCATCTATAATTTCGATTTCAGTTATACTGTTAAATTTAAATTTACATTGACCTTTCCAAATACAATTTCTACTTATCTTTAGATCCTTAAGCATAGTGTTTTCTTGATAAGTAAGAACTTAATTTTCTATTATTACAAAATATTAATTTTTTTGATTTACTTCTAGAAAATCTCTGTTAGGTAGAAGTGTGATTCATTTTAAATCTGTCTTAACATGGTCTTTAGGAATTTTTACATCAATAACCAAGCAATCATTTTAATATTTCAACACTCATACTTTTATTAACTTTAACCTTTATTAATTAACTTCATACAATTTTATTTTTTCTACCGTTAGTATACTTGGGTGAATGACATTTTTGCGGAGGCAATGGTGTCCTGAATCTGATCTACCTTTTTTTTTTCCCAATTTCTTAACTGTTCTCGGCTATGTTCGCGGGTGTTTTCCAATCCTTGGAATCTCCTTTCGATGACCTCAAAAAACCAACTTCATTTCGGAATTTCGTTTGACGTTCCTTTCTACTGTTGATACAATTTTCTTGATCCAGTGTCGAGTTTTGGACAAAATAGATTAAATCACTAATGGATCTCAAGAACTGGTATCCCCACCTAAATTTTTGATACCACGGGTCTAAAGGGTTCGATGAGAGAGTTCCCTCTCTCCGCAGCCTCCAGAATGTTCGATGCTCCATTGCAACATCCCGAACATCTCTCCTTGATACCCGCCGTGTTCATCGCTCTAGCAATATGACCTCGAATCAACTTCAATAGAAAATTGTCCACTCTTATCAGATTTTCCCTGTTGTGTAACACTTCTTTGGAGTAGAATTTTCTGTACTGGGACTCTGGAGTTCGAAAAAGACGAACTCAAACCCTAAGATGAGCCCTCTCAAACAACCGAGTCTTTTCCATCAAACTTGCACTCACGTTGAACCACACGAGACAGCCATAGGTGAGCATTGGTCGGATGAGGGCCAAGGGCAAACGCGCATCGGGCCCTGGGCAGAGCGGGATCTACATGCTTGTTAAAATATAGATATTGATCTAGCCAGATCCCCAGTTATCTGACTACAGTCTTTTGCGCCAGTGGTTCCCCGTGTCTTCCAACAATTGAGAACTTTCGCCAATTCTTGTTCGTGTCCACCAAGGCCTTATACAACGGCGTCCTGAACAGAATGGTTTCCGACTTCCGGTAGTTGATATTCAACTTCCAGTCATCGCAACTTCTCATGAATGAATCGAAGTCTCTCTGCGTGAGAGTAGTGATTTCCTCGATCTTTTTGCCTGATCTGTACACGATCAAGTCATTCACATACGCAATTGTATGAGGAAGAGAGCTTAGATCACACAGATCGCTCAAGTAAATGTTTAACAGGATCGGCGAATTAACGGCATCCTGTTATAGACCATTTTTAGCTTGAAATATACCTGTCGAGGTCACGTTGTCATTTTTGACGACGAACCCGAGTTGCGATGTTGCTTGCTGTTGTTGCTGGGCTGCTTTGTTTTGTTGCTGCTTTTGGTGTTGTTTCTGCGCTGAAGGCTTTTGAAGCAGATTATTCTATTTTGTTGCTGTTATTGCTGCGCCTGCTTCGCCAGCTGACTCGTTTCGGGCAACATTCGTTGTTGTTGCGAACAAATTCTTTGTCTGTCTGTTGTAGTATAGTTTCTCTCATGATTATTTAATAACCATGATACATAACAATGAGGATGTCCCTGTTGTGACAGTACTGCACCAATAGCGTAGTCACTAGCATCTGTCGGTTTGCCAAATTGTGGGTATTTCAAGATTGGATGTGAGGATATGAGACCTTTTAGATTTGCAAATGCTGAAATATGTTCAGGGTAGTTTCTGTTTATTTTGATACCTTTCTTAAAATATATTTAATCATAGAATAAGCTACTTTTGAATAATCATTTATGAATTTTCTGTAAAAACCTGTAGCTTCTAAGAATCCTTTCCATTGGCTTTCAGTTTTAGGTATTTCTAAATTTTGTATTATTTTAATCTTTTCTGGATTTGGCATGATTCCATCGGTTGATAAAAGGTGACCCAGAAATTCTAGAAGCTACATTTATCTGCTGCAAATTGTGGTATTGATTCTTTATACTGACTTCTTGAATACTTTTCTGAATCCAAATAAATCATATGGCTTTTCGATTCATACATTTCATTACATTTCATTCTTGCACGTCCAGAATATTGAAATTCTGCGGGATAATGTTGCAACTGTTTTATTGGGTTGAGTTATTTATCCTTCTATTGTATTTATTGCTGTTGAAGTAGTATTAAGAATCTAATTCTATTGAACGTCTACTTTGTTGGTTTTCTCAATTATTGTTGTTATTACATCGAATCTATTGTGATATATTTAAATTTCCGTTTTCTCTACCTGTTATTGCTATTTTTAAAATGCCTGGGGAATCATTAAATCGTCTTTAAGTACTATTATTTCCACTAGTTGAACTGTGATTATTATTGTCATAACTGTTTTTTCTTTACTAAAGGTTTCTATATTTTCTGATCTGGGTTTCGGTTTCAGGTCTGTCTCCTGGAATTCCTGAAACTGCTATTCAAACCATTTGTTTTTAAATTACGTTCATACTGTTAAATAAAATCATTTATTATAACCCTAATCTCGGAAAAGTTATCTTTATTCATAATGGCATAAGCCATAGAGCCTGACAGTAAATGTTTGAGTTTTTGTATTACCATTCTGCAAAAAATGTCTGTCTTTAACCTACTGTTACTAGAAGCTGCATATTCAGTTATATCCTCGACAAGTTTCCTTATTTCATTGTCTAAATCTAAAATACTACTTACAGTTAAACATTCTATTCCCTTGGTGATGGTCATCTGATCCTTGGATGCTTTTGTAGTGCTTCAGGAGTCTCACCTTGCACTCAGCTCAGTTCGTTGATCGGTTGACGTTTAAGAAATTCTTCGCAGCTCCTTGTATTTTACGTCGTATTTTGAATCGGGAATTTTGTGGGTGATTATTTTGAGTCACTAACTCAGTCAATGCTGGTAAACATCGCTATAGTTGATCCTGGTTTGCCATGTTTCTTCTGCTATCAAATATTTTTTCACGTTCTTGTTGGCAATGAATCTTGAAGCTCTATTTTTGTTGTGTAGTATTTCCGTTTATTGACGACGCCAATGTTAAAGCCGACTTTAATCAGTGTCGTTTCTACGTGGTGCACTTTATCACCCATTTTGTATCTCACTTTTATAATTGTTCTAACCGTAGTGTCGTTTCTACATAAATCACTAAATCTTAGTTCTTTGGTTTACTATGTATCACACTTTAAACTTTTCGGAAAAACAAAAAAATTATCCTAACGCGACTACGCCAGTTATATTTGTTTACGACGACTTCCGACAATTTCCATCAAAAAACGAAAATCAAAACACAATGACACACGTTTTACTACTTTATTTATACCTTCCCATTTTAATTACAAACCATGAACGAATATCTCGGACGTCATATGCACCGACATCGACCCATGGCATTCACTTGCTCGAATTGTTTTCGTCAGCAGAATGATCGTCGTTGCAGGAACAGAGTCAGCGAAAATATGTTCATTTAAAATATACTCAGAGATGGTCGTTGAACTTCTGGTACTTTCGCTAACTCGATGCCTGTTGTACATAAAATACGCTCATTACTGCGCAAATTTTTGCCGACTCTGTTTTCAGCCAAATATTTATGTGAGTACTCTCAGAGTAATCATCCACCTCAACGCAATTCTGGGGTTTAGTACGGTTGGGTACTGCTTGTGCATCAGCTCAGGTAAACTTTCAGGCCCACAACGGAAACTAAGATTTCATTATTCCACCTCTCACACCTTCTTAATCCATTCGTCATGTGACCCTGTTAATACCCACCCTCCTAGAGCTACTGGGCCGTATCACGCTATTACATGACCCGTGCCGAGGATCAACCTGGCTGGATTCCCAGCACATTCGCAAACTCGAGCGTGCGCACACCTCCGGGTTAGTCTGTCTTACGCACACCGCCTTTCTCCGTTAATATTAGGATTCAAAATTAATTCTTCCAACATAAAACAAAACTCAAAACAGAAGAAAAAACTAAAAATTAACCGACGGTTTAATAAGACAAGGCAACAGAACATAAAAACTGCTTGCGAACCCAGTAAGGGTCACCAAGCCCTCCACCAGTAAACCGCGGTCTTGTTTCGAGGAACCAGCAAATCGTCTAGCTCGGACGCTATAGCGGACTAACCCGTACCTAGCGAGCGACTGATAATGGGAGTTAATACTCAGAAAACATAAAACGTCCATTTCACAAGAATATATAATTTTCCTCTTATCGACCCCCTCACTTTAAATAGCACCAGTATTTCATTCTAGAAAGAGGCGAAATATCTCGGCTTTATACTGGACAGGAGACTAAACTGGAAACTTAACACTTAAGGGCTTGCTCTCTGTGGTGTGATTACACCTGGAAACCCCAAAATCCTTCACTAACAAAACCTTACCTCGATTGACTTCACCGCGACACTGCCCACAGAAAAACTTCGAAACCCTGATTCCGGACAGAGAGCTGTGGTAAGTCGGCACCATAGCTTTAAGAAATGCATTTTTACATAGATGGATCCAAGAAGGATGATGGAGTAGGAAGTGGCATTTTCTCGGTGTGTCTAAATCTGAACAAATCTGTTCGTCTACCAAATCACTACAACTTCTTCTAAGCGAAGGTAATGGCAATTAGCGAAGCCCCATAATGGCTAAGGTGGAACGTGATATCCATTTATTATCCGATTATCTTTATTCTTACTTATAGCCAGGCATCAATCAAATCTCTGGCATCGTTCTCTATAAACTCAAATAGTAATCGACTGCCGCGCATCTTTAACGGGATTTATAAGAATATGTTTGATTTCAATAATTCTCACAATTCTGTAGATGGATTGAGTAAATACCAGAATATTAAAATATGACCTCCACAGGGCTTAATGTTGCGTAGAATCCTTTTCCTATTTGCTGACGTTAGCCATGATTTAGAACAACTTAGACACAGGTTCAGTACTCTTAAAGTAGTAATAAGTAACAAAAATATCTGATATTCAGCTTATCATCTACAATTCCTCAGTTCCCTGTTATAACTTATCACAATGCGAGCTGTAAGGATATGATGGTTAGTTCTACCCCATATAGTAATACTACGGATTTAAGGACTTACAATAGTATTATGGTGTCCAAGTTCATAGAAGTAATTTACTACGGACTTATACAATCTAACTTACAATGTGGACGAACGATAGGAATGCTTCCACTTTGTACAGAAATATTTAAGAATGGACTTGTAACTTTAGTTTCAACGCTATAGAGAAAATTAACGGATTCGATACTAATTGCTACAACTACAGATTGTAAATGATTATTTACATAAAAAGTGAGCTGATATTTCTACGTACATGCTATTTATCTGATTGTAAAGAAATGAATTAATGAAATTTGTATCCATATATCTATTCCAACTTATACCCCATATAAAAAAGATTTATTGAAAAAAGCTTATGAACTCGCTCAACGCGTCACTTTACCGCCAGTTGCTGGATTCCTCTCACCCCTAAAGCTACTGTTTGAGAACATTTTATGTTTATTTGTAATTTCATGACAAATATATATGTATATTAACTAACTTCTCTTTTTCTAACTAGTTCCAATGATCGTTGCATTTTTGCATCTACCCTATGTTTCTCTCTTCGTTCAATGATTAATGCACTTTCATATTATAGCTTAATAATCGTTCTGCGATTTCAAGGTTAATTTTATCGCCATTTGTAATTCTATCTCTATTTCTCGTATGTAATTTTAATGGATATTGTAATTGCATTCCGCGACAGGTGGAAGCCGTTCTTTTTTGGAAGTCCTCGATTGACTTATTTCTTTGCCATTTGGATAGTGGCCACAGCAAGGCACACATCAGGATTGGTAACCAAATAAACTGATAACTGGAAAACAGGTTTCTTCATCGTTGGAGGAATTTTCTATGGGGATTATCATTCTCATATTCGCCTCTTAACAACAATTGACTTTTCTCGTTTGATTCCTTATTTTTTTACAGTCTCCTAAAAACTTAGAAATTGTGATGTTGAATTTATTTTTTATTTTTTTTTGCTCGTATGATTGTTGTTCAAACTAAATAAAGAACCCGTTCAACTATTGAATCAAAATCAATACAAATAAGTACATCGATCACAAGAGACATTTTTTTTTTAATTATGGATATGGTCGACGTTAGCTATTCTTCGTGCTACACGCTGTCATTTAAAAGCCCCGTTAACAAAATTAGCTTCATATAAGGAAATCATTTCGGATGCAACACTGTTAACGGTTGCAACACTGTAAAGGTTCGCTAGTGTAAAGTGTATGATTTATGGAATAGTCTGAAAATTGCTTTCATCCAGGGCCCGAGTTCAATGAATTTGAGGCAAAAGTTTCGATGGTCAAATCAATTCTTCTTTGGGCATTTACCCATCGAAAAAAGAATGGGAAAGGTAATGGTCCCAACGGTCAACTAGCCGCGTAGCAAAAAAACATCAATTGAGACTGTAAGTCAATCAAGTTCTACGAGAAGCGATGACAATTTTCTCCCGTCGGTAAGAATTCAGCCCTTTTCGGGAAATTATCGGGAATAGCCAATATTTCGATGTAAGATGAGTATTAAGTCATCTTACAGTTTGTGACAATACTTACATACAAGCGTGCGAGGTAACGCCACATAGTAAATAAATTCGTAAGGACTTGTTCCATAAAATACCATCAGCCCACACTATTTTGCGGCAAATATCGGATGGTGCTGCCAATAGTGTTCGTCAAGCATAGTCTCAAGAGAATTCTTCTGAGGACTATCCGACTGGAGGCCTAGAAAGCTGTAAGTCAACGATTCGTGAGATATCTCGACCGAAACGGTCTGAGGTAAGAAGCATGCATGTTTCTGTGTCGTCTGCTGTGTGTGGCAAGTGTCAGTCAAATCACAACCAACCTCAATGTCAAGCGTTTCTTAATATGGACGTGCAATTTCGTGGACAGGTTGTCACGAGTCTTAAGCTCTGTTTCAACTGCCTTAGAAGAGGTCACTCCTCAGAACGCTGCCAGGCTACATTCGGATGCAGATTTTGCAACACTCGCCACCCCACCTTACTATATGACAATTTAACGAATGCATCTGCAAATCATTCGGTCAACCATCTAAACAGTAATTCATTATCCTGCTCAAAGTTTAGAATTCGTTCCACGAACCTTACTCAACTACAGCTCATTTAATCCACAATCAATCACCAATTCGCATTGTACTTCCATATCGAATACCGTCATTGCTCGAAATCAATGCTGTTCGTCGGATCTTCCCTCGTCAGAATCTGTGTTAACAACCGTGCGATGAAAGCGTCGCGCGCTGTAATTCAAACATTACTTCCCACTGTGCTAGGAAAAGCACTAGACATTCGCATAAAATACCAGCATGTTCATATTCTGATTCACTCAGGCTCCCAAATATCTTTCAATACTGAGCCATGCGCAAAACAGCTCGTTATAAAACGAAGAAACGCTCGAACTACCCATAAGCGGTATTGGATTTACCAGTGCTAGTACATACAGAGACCTTATTTCGCTAGTTATTAACTTGCGCTGCGATACCTCAGTTGATAAGCATATTCTATGGAGTGCAACTACCAATTTACCAATTTTCGACAACTAGACTTAGCCGATCCTTCACTCAACAATCCCATTGATATCGTTCTATGCACAGACAAAGCTTGGGATGTTCTACAGGAAAAATGTGTCAAGCACTTTGGGCTATCCAATACCACAAAAAACCATTTTACGTTTTTTATTTTGAATGAAGATAGATATTTCGAAGAGCATTTTCTCAAAACACCTCGTCGTTATTCGCGCGGAAGTCGAATTACAACCACGGGTTAGTGATACTTTGAGCAGTGCAGTCGCATGTCTTTAATGGGTGGAGTAAAGATTTTCGAATAAGCCCGACTTATTTCAAGGCTTTTCTCGGTTTCTTGATGAGTATTTGACGCAGGTCGTTATTAGAAGTTCTCTTCCTCACCACGCTAAACAAAAAATCGGGAAGAGTTTCCAATCGCGTCGGACATTGTGCTATATAACTTTTATGTCGACGATGTTGTTTCGGATGGACTAACTTTGTCTGAGGCAGTTTGTAAGCGCAACTCCTTTATCAAACTTCTCGAAAAGTGCGGTATTAAATTGATCATGTGGCAAAAATTTCAAAAAAATAGACATCGAGAACTTGCTTCTCCAAAATATTTCGTTTAACGCCGACACGGATTCGTGGGTAAAAGTCCTCGGCTTATATTGGAACTCGAAAGTTATGTGCTCAGTTTGAACTTAACTTACAATCCCAATGAACCAATATTTGATCCACTCGGTTTGTACCCCTTCGGTAATGCAATCGAAAGTTGTTTTACAAGAACTGTGGCACCGGAATGTTGATTCGAATGATAATCTCCCAAATCCAATTGCCCAGGTGTGAAAAAAATATCGTCAGGAGCTTCCAGCGCTTACAAAAATAAAGATAACTCGATCCATCGGTCTAGGAAGCACATCGAGCAATTGGATGCATTTTCGTATGCATTTCGTATTTCAATAATCGTCGTTCAAACGAGAGTTTGAATTACAAACGGACCATCAACCCATCAAGTGGTTACACTCCAAATATTCTGGAAAGGATATAAGCCCACGACTTCAGAGATGGCTAACTCAGCTTGGGGAATACGACATACAAATTTACTACATAAAAGGGAATCAAAATATAATCGCTTCTTAAGCCGCATAAGTATTGACAATAAAGAGATAAATGCTTTGATTCAAACCGATAGCGAATCAGATCAAAGTCGAATTAACTTCGACAATGAGGCTTTCAGAGAGATCTCTAATGATAAAATTAGAACGTAATATAATGGTGAACAAATCCACGAAGTCAATGCATCTGAAGATGTTCAAACAATTCATTCTCAGGAAATAAAACTTGCTCGACCATATACCAATTTTAGATACCGAAGTCAATCGATTCCAAACTCAGATAATATTCCGAGACAAAAAAGAACGAGAGTCTGAAAAAAATCTAAAAATACTAAAATTTATATCGATAGGAATGATTTAGTCGGGCAAAATGTTAAAAATATTAGATAAATATTTAGAAAAAGGTAAAATAGGAATATATTATTAATTTAGTGATGCTGAATATAATAAACTTCAGCAACAAATAATTCGGTTACATCCTGATAGACAATGGTTGAAATTCGTTAAGTGCAGTTATATCGCAAAGGACATTGAAACGTAAATAGCCTTGTTTCACAAGAATGAGGTTGGACACGCTGGTATCATTCCAACGTAAACAATAGAAAATTGATCATCCAAATCTTAGAACAGTAATTCACCAATTAGTTAATAACTGTGAAATTTATATATTTTATAGAAATCCTATACGAAATAAGTTCTTTCTTCCAAAAACTCTTTCAACAACGAAATTGCCCATGTTGACGTACATATATGTAAATAGTAAGCCTTCGTGCATAGTTTTTATTGATGTGAATTTTCAAAATTTGCGACGACCCTTTTTTGGAAGATAGAAATAGTTTAACTATTGTGCAAATATTAAAGCATTTTATTACGAATCGTGGGAAAGTTAAGAGTTTTACTTTTGACAACGAATTCGAATGTAAAATTTTGTTACAAAGAAAGTATCGACTCTCACATAACAAAACCAAACAATCATACAGATAATTCGGATGTTGAACGCCTCAACAACACTCTAACGGAAAAAATTAGGGTATAAAATCTAGATGATAAGCAACCTGTTAAAGCTACAATGTTAAAATTTTTTTAACAACACTATCTACGATAGAATGTACACTATCTGAAGTTCAGGAAAGGAGAATTGATTTTGATTTCATTAAAGATAGGATAGATAATACAGAAGTTAGAACATCGTAAAAATTATGTCGAAACAAGAACTACAGGATTTGTTAAGAATTATAAATCGCTCCGTCATAAAGAAGAACCTACGTTTAGGAAGCTTAAACTACAAAATGTGGCATACACATGACATTAATGAGTCAATTACCTTATTCAAAAATGTCTTACAATCGGACAGAAATACAATTTTAGAAAAAGTGAATAGCAACAAACATATAAGTAAGAAAATAACGTTAAGGGAATAATTTATAGAGCAACAGATGACAATTAAAATTCTAAAACAGAACATTCATCTAATACGAGATAACATAATTTTTGGAAGATTAAAAATAATAAATCCAAGAATTTTAAGCAACGAAGTATAAAAAAATATAATAATAAAATAATAAATAATAAAATATAAAATTGATATTGAAAAGCTCGGTAGTTAAAAGTTGTATAAGCGAAATTTGAAAATTTAAATCTTATTTTCGTCATAAAAATCCCAACATCTGTAATCAAGGCAAATATAAAATTATTAATACCCATTGTAAATTCATTAAAAAGCAAATTAACTCTGAAATGGAGTATGTAGACAGACATAAATAAGATATATATGTATATATATATCATATGAAATTAATTTAAGTTTACAAGAATTAAAATTACGTAAAAATGTATCATTGAGAAAAATTGTAAGTTAGTATGTTATGTGAAGAAATAATAGAACTTAGTTATGATCTTCTAATTTTAAATAATGTTAAGAAGAAAAGCTTTAAGAGTTGCCAATTGTTCTGTAGAAATTGGTGACAAGAAATCCAGCAATAAGTCATTGAGAGAATTTATATTCCAAGTGACGAACCAATAAGTGCCAATAATTATACATTAACATTGGAAGAGTTTATTGTACATCAGGAACAAATTTTAAAAAAAAATCATACTTTAAGGAAACATATTGTATATAGTTACAGTATTGGAAGCAACTTCACATTACATCTGTATGCTTTTTTGGTCTTACCCAAACTGACAGCCACTCTACTATCAGACAAAATTAATATTTTACTAGTCAGCGATTTGTACACAACAGCGTCTCGTGGACGGCAAGTATGCCGCTCAACTTCCGTTTAAGTAAAGAACACCGCCATTATTAGGATTCTCGCAGCTATCAGCACTAGTCAGGTTCATGCAACTGGAACGAAAATTCAAAACAAATCCATGCTTCTTTGAAAACTATAAAAGAGTCTTCAGGGAATATAAGGAACTGAGGCATGTGGAGGAGATAGACCCCAACGACCCAACCCAGTCTTATTATTTCGTGCCCCATTACGTTGTAATAAATCAATCTAGTTCAACTACACTGAACGATCATATTTTCGTTGGTCCAAGGTTACAGGATAACATCTTTGACGATGGAACATATAGCTCCTTTCATGAAGCATAAAATTGCCTTTCATGCCGAAATCAATAAAATGTATAGGCAAATGCGGGTCCCAAATGGATTCGCTCTAACAACTCAACTTGTGAAGAGATGGCGATAGAGAAGATATCAAAATATTCTGAATCAATACAGTCACATTCGGCACCGCCTCAGCTCCTTATTTGGCTGTTCGTACGTTGCAGCAACTTGCTGCCGATGAAAGCGATGACTATCCAGTTGCATCGAAAATAGAAAAGAGCAACTTTTATGTGGACGATGTAATTCATGGGGCAGATTCGGAAGAAGCCATAGAGATGCAAATGCAGCTGCGAACACTGTCAAAGCGAGGCTTCCCACCTCAAAATTGTGCAAGTTGTTACTTAAGAGAGGTTATTGACATGTGTTCCAGAGGAGGACAGAGAAGTATAGCTTTGCTTATCATTCGAAGGAAATGCTGTTAAAACACTAAACATCCAGAGTCATCTTGCAGAAGAAAAGTTTACATTTAATATTTCTCTGCAGGAAGTAAAGAAATCTTCGAAGCGAACAGTGTTATCGCACATTGCGTGGCTATACTAATAGGCTGTAAAAATTAATGCAAGAGATATAGTGTCGGCTTGGCAAAGGCAAAGGCTAAAAACACGTTTATCGCATCTGGGTACCCCATTCTCCCCCCTGGGAGAATCTACTAATAATAAAGTGCAAAGTAAGTAAATATGTCACAGCTATACCGAATGTGGCCGAAGAAAAAACTCTGAAACTACTGTGGCTCGTTGTTGGGCGTCCGTACCTGGCTGGAAGCAATTTATTTTTTGAAAGTTATTTATTTTTTTTGGTTTTTATTGGTTCTATTTGCTTAAAATTCAACTCCACGTGAGTTTCTTTCATTAAACTGAGTTCAATTTGAAGTCTAAGTTAATCGAGATTGTACTCCTGTTTGAAACTCATTTCAGCACCACAGCTGCATATTTTTTGTTTCGCGCTTAAAACTGATGTTCCATAATGGCATACGGAGCATATAAAATATATAATGGAATTCATCCCATCGTCATATTTTCTTCCAATCCTTTTTTAATTTTCGACATTTGCGAAAAATTTGTTTGTCTTTCACTGTTCATACTCAGGGATGGATTGCCTGAGGAGATTTTGTATATTTGTTTTCTTTGTTTCTTATCTATCTAGCAAAAGCTTACAAAAGCTCCAAAGGACTGCACCCAAGACATTTTAAGCCTACAAAGTACAGCAAATCATCAAGAATCTAAGATTAATTCAGTTATTCTACCTTATGGCAGCGACGTATAAGCATTAGCAAACCCGAAAGAGAAGAACAGCAAGACATTACCTTGGGCGAATGACTAAAGTCAGATTTATGATATGGTGAAACGCAGCTCTAGGTCATCAATTCGATTCTGGGATGGCACATAGGATTTTCTTCGAATGCGATTAATGGTAGTGAATGTCTGTATGCATGTGTTTTCGATGTGAACGAACCAAAATCCTTCAAAGATATCGGGTCCGTTAGATCAGTGGATTTGTGCAGTGGACATGCTATTTCACGTTCTATGTTCAAATATAGATGGAGGTACTTTTTTTTCATGGGCAATACCACTTTGTTTGTATGAATGAATAATTCATATTCTGTTTTTCGAAGTATTCTATTTGCAATCATCTATTTACGACATGTATTGATTGTAGTATTTACAGTAAAACCAGCTAATCGGAACACCTCGGTATAGCACCGCACTTTATGCTTTCCCTGCTATTTTACATACAATTCTCCCTTTATAATCGGGACACTTGCTAATCGGACAATGGACTAATAAATGCTCTCCGTTGCTAAACGTATTTACTTGGCTGATTGGACCATGTGTAGAAAGAGACATGCAATGTGCCTGTATGTATACCTGCATTTCGAATTTCTGCGTTTAGTGAAAGGAATTTCGATTTTGTCCTTTGAAAGTAAGAAAGAAGTAAATTAGGACCATTGCCTGTGCGCTTGGTATAGGCGAACACTAAGTTTTATAGAATATTTTTTTAGTAGGAATTTCTTGAATTTGAACTTTGCACGTGTATTCGGTGCGCTAAAATTGCGAGAACCCCTTTCATAGCTATGTAAATGCAAAACAAATACAAGTGAGAAGCCTTAGGTTATATATATAAAAAAATACAAAATAAGGCTTTTGGTAGGTTATGCGGTGAACACATGTCACTTAATTCTCCAACGACGTCTGTAGAAACTGCTTCTACGAAGAGAAGGAGGAAAGAAGCCAACAACTCCTCTCTAACTGTCCTTTTGCCTCAACAAGAAAAGTCCCTACAGGATCCTACTTACTTACAAAAATAATGATTAAAACCAATCACTGCATTCATACTATATAGAGTCAACTGTGTAAGTAAATCTTGAACTTATTATTATTATTATTATTATAACTATAGCAAAATTACGGTAGTTGGCAAACACATTTTCCTACAACTTTCGAACATACAACGACCCACAGTGGAGTATTTGACTCCAAGACATGGCATATACCCAACAACTTATGAAAACAAGTATGCAGACTTCAAGTAAAATACCGTAGCTATCAGAAAAATAAATCACCGAGTCAATCTGTCAAACCTATTGCACACAGTGGCAGAGTAATGTTGAAGTTTTTCGTAGTCCACGTGTGCAGTTTGAAGCGCTTGAAAAACAACATAAGACCGGGTTTGAAATGCAGTCGGCTTCCAAAGGCTTGTTTTGACTAACAAAAGTGATTGCCCCTCTTCTGCGGGTGTTTTTTTTCTTTAACCCCAAAATGAAATAGACGATTTGTTTATGTTCCGACCGGTCCCAGCTCTATTTTTTTTATTTTGTACCTTAAGATGTCTTCAAATCATGCTATTCTATAGAGCAGCAGGCCACAAATATAAGTCGTAAGTTTTTTCAATATGTGTAGCTATTTAAATTGTATTCCGCTGGGGAAATCATATGTAGCTAAAGAACAAGAAGAACAGTGACTATTCCAATTAGTTAGAATTAAGTCTTAAGCGCATTTCTTATTAGAAGTGACTGCCGATTCTGGATGATTCTGAGTTATTTGAATTATTAAAAACTTTTTTTAAACGAATTACAACTTATCGAAAACACACTAAATTTGCTGTTAGTTGGAGGAAAAACATTTTACAAGCCATAAACAGATGTCCAACTTAAACTGGAGGTTAATAACATTTTTTACAATCAAATATCCTATTGTGCAACCCCACACAGTAAGTTGGTTTTTTTTTTTTTTGATTTTTATGAATCAAATCAAACTTACTGTGTGGGGTCGCATAGTAGGATATTTGATTGTAAAAAATGTTATTAACCTGTATATATATTTTGACACCTGAATATCGAATCTAAATCATTTTAGAAATCCGACAGGGTGAAAGGTTTTGCTTTTTTTGACTTCTAGCTATCACTTAAAATCAAAAGATGCCAACACCATGTGTTGGACACAATTCCATCTTTGTTCACGGAACCTTCGAAAAGGCTTTCTTCGTTATGAGATACTTGGCTTTCACACAAAACATAAATTATATTATTAGCAGTATATTATAAGATTCTATACGATTGTTTATATTTGCAATTTTATTAACAGGAGAAGTGAAATTATTCTAAACAATAAACATAGAACACCATATTTCATAAAATAAGGAATGCGATAAAAAATATGTGCAATGAAAAAACCACACATACACAAATGAGGACATTACGAATCTGATTTTAACCAGAATATAAAATATTAGGATACCAAATTAATGAAAATAAAATTATAATAAAAAAATGCATACATACGTCTCTAAAAGGATGATTTTGGTGCTGATGATTTTGATGGTGCTGAAGTGAGTTTATAACGACTGGTTGTAGTGCGTTACGAATACTGGTGATGCTATTATTATTATTAATATTTGTGGATGTTGTGGGGGTGAGCATTGTTGGCAAAGAACCACAGCTGACCGGTACTCCTCCACTCATCGTTCGTATTTCATAGTTCTGACCATTGGCCAATAGACGGAGACATTGACGTACATTACATATTGATATTGACTGATTTGCTGGAGTAATATCATTATTGGTATTTTGCACACAATTACTACTGTATATTGCAGGTGATGAGGTTGTCATTTCATTTATCATTTTAGATTTAGCGTACTCAATACGTATTGATCCACGATCTGATGATAGAAGATATTTACCTTGTAGTTGATTCATTGCAGTGCGAGCAGAAGTTGAGTCTTTAAATTCAATGAATGCCACAGGATTGTTGATATTGGTATTCATAATGTTTAGGTTGCTGTTATTGGTGAAATTTTGCTGATATGTATTGATCTTGTTGTTGCTGTTCAGATTTTTGTCGTTACCACCTGTGCCAAGATTTGCAGTTGTAGTAGCAGTAGTAGTATAGGAAGTAGTGCTGGTAGAAGTAGAAGTAAGATTGTGCAAGCCTTTTGTGTGCATTCGGAGGCGACAAAAGCCAGGCATACTGTGCAAGTTGTTTACAATATTATTAAATTAAATTTACATTTTACATCATCTCAAACTATAAATTCGATTGAGTTAATACAACGTATTTTCTATTATCTATTTAGTTCATAATTTAAAACAAAGATTACAAAACGGAATAAACTAGCTGTTTAAAAAGTAACGGTGTCAAATAATGATAATATGTGTCGCGCAATAGTTCACCGTGGAAGCTGTGTTTTGCTTCCACCAAATAACCACGTGCATTCTAAGTGTTACTGGTCTCTTATGAACAGGACGAAACTACAATTTCACTCCGATTCCAATCGTTGAAGTTGACAAAGTAATGCTCTCCATATAATTTTGTAATTGGCTATAGTGACGTGGAGAAGTGGATTCAAGTGTTTCTTCTGTTGACAATGGGATTTGAAGGCCAGAAAAAACACTAACATTCATGATAAACGATTACAAATTGTCATAAACGAATGTGGTCGGTTGTGTATTATATTCTTTTATATATTATGTAGACGGACTTACGTCTTAAATGTATAAATGCATTTCATTTTTAAATCCGTTATTTTGGAAATTATATCACGTATTTCCCTTTAGGAATGAACAATATATGCAAATTAAAACCAGAAATTAAATCGAAGTAAAAACACAAAATTCAGGCAAATGTTGTCATGTATTATGTACATATGTGCAATAAGAATGGTGCAAAATTTCGCATGGTGTATACATGAAATTCTAAAATATAAATGTACATAATATATAATACATATATAAATTCATACAATATGTATGTATTCATGTATTAATATATATGTATCTAATTTGCATATGCATTTTCATTGATTATTTAATGCAATGACAGCTGACCTGTTAGGTGTATTCATATAATATAGATATAAGCTTTTGTTATCTTATTTTGTTAGTGAAAAATAATTTTAAAATATACATATCGATGCTTAGTAATATTCAACGAAAAGGGTAACTAAAAATGATTAATGATTGGATATAAATTTAAAAAAAAAATAAGACTACAATACATAATTTTGTTGTTATTGTACACGCATATTTATTAAATTTCTGAACTCACCTTGAGAAAACTTCTTTGAGCTCGTGCTCAGAGACAAATTGTCCAAGATTTGCGACAAATAATGTTGAACACGGGGCGTTAGCAGTCATTGAGGGATTTGACGGGTGGTTATTACCAGCCGAACCAACTGGACTGGCCAAAGCGGGACTTGATAAAAAATGATGACCTGAAGCTGTAGCGCCAGGTGGCAGACCGGCGGACATATGCATTGATGTTGGATGTATTGCTGTTGTATGATGAGGCGGCATAGCCATTTGCGTCTTAAAAGAAGTTCATCTAATTATTCATAAAGTTATGCTATATAATGAGTATGTCTGAATTGGTAAAAATAAATATGTGGGACGTACAAATATTGAATATTAATTGCATGCCATTTATATGTTTTTTGATTTGCTTACATTCCAAAATATTTTTTATGAGCGTCGCCTTCTGTCTCACAGAAAAGTTTTTCTATTTATTATTTATTAACGCTAACTTCCTCATTCAAAAGCTGTTGCGTTTATATACAATTTATATATAAAAAATTAAAATAACTCCAAAACACTTAAAGGAAACCCACATGAGCAACCAAATATTTTTTTTCGCTGATTGCCATAGGTTAAGCGTCCATAGAGTATATTCGAGTATTAAAATAGTTTTAACTCCAAAGCCCAAATATTGCTCGGTTTCCACGCACATTCGTAGGCACTTCGTGTTCAATCACAATCACTATTTTCCATAAAGGGTTCACAATACCATTAAATCTCCACCTTTAGATATATATATTAAGTATATAGTGTAGAAACCAAATTTGAAGTCAGTGAAGTTTATGTTCTATCCTACATTCGATCCATTCACGTAAAACTGGAAAACATTCAATACTTTTCTTCTGTACACAGGTAAACCAGAAATAAGTGTATCCTTCTGAAGCTTCCAGTTTGTCTCGCATAAAATACTGTAATGGATTTTTCTTGCAAAGCAGTACCAGTTTCGTTGATCTTTTTAGAAATTTTTGCAAGATAAGCTCACTTTGTTATTCATTCCTCATCATAAAATACATCAAAGAGGTTTGGAGATAAGGTCATATTTTGGTCCAGTTGGAAAACATTGAATTCAAATCTAAATAAAGCTTTTCCTCCCAAAGTGCGTCTTATTTCCGTCTGCAAGTTATGTTCATTTACTCTAGGTACTGGCCGACGGGCTCAGCAATGAAACACTTCATTATTTTAATATAATTTATTGCGGCAAAATGATATACATTTCGTTCCATAAAGATGTAGTAAAGAATTAAAATAAATTTTATATAACAAAACTAGCTGGATGGACTCGCTTTGATGGGTCCTTTAACCATGAAGTATGTACATATTGATGTAAAATTTTTTTCTCAAATTGAATACATATGTAAGTCCATATGTTAGAATCGAATGAAGTTGTGAAATAGTATGTCAGATATGTTTTTTATTTTATTTTGTATAATAAGTTAATGATTGTACCCACATACAAAGTTTCAAGCTCTCAGTTCAGACTACAATTCCGATATACATATGCAAAAATATATAATGTAGACTTTTGGGAACAAAAAAGGAACAAAATTAAATATAAAAATAAAAAATGTATGTTCATGTAACCTCATTACTGTTTTAAGAATCACAGAATAATGACTGATACATTCATCTTCGCCAGGAAATGTACCAACCAAAGAAAAAAGTCATATTCAAATCTGTTTAGCCATTTTGTAGAAATACAAGTGTAAAGCATGGAAAACGGTTTTTTTAGTTAAAAAATCATATAAAATTGGTTTAAAACGGAATAAGGATACCAAAAACAATCTCCAGCTGTACCACTTACTACTCACGAAAAATCGATTGTATGTTCATATTGTTGAGTCATCATTACGCACCAAATCCATACAGGTGCACAAACAGAAAAATGTGTTCTCATTTATAGATGTAGAGTAGGGTTTCCAGGGCTTGTCTTTTAAAGAGGTCTTTTGCCGGTGATCTTATAAGTACTCTCTTTCTTCGTCTGCCTTTATTATTTTCTTTTTTTTCTGTTTACTTTGCCTTCTTTTTCCATAATGTAATAATATATTATAAATACCAAGTATTAATTACTTCTTCATTTCTTACTTTTATCTTTTGTTGTCTTTCCCCCATACTTTCCATCCAAGCTTCATTACGGTGTACCTTCTTGCGCAGCGTTTGGCAATTCTATGTCGTGTGTAAAAAAAAATTAATCTATTCATTCACTGTATTTATAGAGAATGTGACAAGATTTTTTTGGACCAACGAAAACTGTCCATAACTTTTGAGAACTTTTTTTTTGATTCAAATTTGTCAGAAGTGTTCTTATTACCTGCGCTTTCCTTAACATTTAATATTTTTTGGAAGTATCCGATACATTGAAATCCATTAAAACTTTAATTAAAAATAGATTGGACCTACAGTTTTCACCGCTTACCAAAAAATCAATTCTGTCGGATGTACGTCGGCATGGCTTTCAAAGCGAAATGGAGTTTTTTTTGAGACAGTTATAGAAAGTGCTATGAATATTTAGATAAATGGACAGTCCAATTTGAAGAGTTCGATGTATGCGATTGGATGAACTTAAACGAGGTTTCAATTTGGTCTGATGTTAAATAAGCGATCAACTATTTAACATCAAAAAAGTTATACGATTCAAAACTTTTTGACCAGTTTAGTAATCTGCAAAATTTTCTAACGAACAAATTAAATGATGATTTAGTTCAACCTAGTATATCTGTTGAGAAATGGGTAAATTAGTTGGGTGCTTCAACATATTGTGAATACTATTCAGATATCCTTCGATTGTGTCAATTTGTCTTTTTAATTGCGCGTTTTTTCACTCGTTGTTCACATTGGGCAAAAGAAAGAAATCGGTTGAATTTCAACGGCACGTCGACTCAACACTCAACAGTTTGATTTGTTCATGTGCATAGATATATGCATCCAGCAACACACAAGGAAAATGCTTACTTCCACCCAAAATAAATATAAGGATTGTCTGGGATCTTGGTAGCGCACATTTTTGCGGTAAAGATTCTTTCAATGGAAACATTTTGTATGGACGTTTTTTTTGTTTTTTTTTGTGGATGAAACTATTTTGAAAATCCACACGTAAGTAAAGGAACACGTGGTCTTTATTTTTTATTTCGCTGCTTACAGATTATTGCAATTAATCTTCATCATTCATTGCATTTTGCGTATGAAATATATTTCATCATTGAATGCCTTGGTTTAGCGCAGCTAAACTATCTAACTGAGAGCAATCGCCACTGCCAATTACGATAGATGGAAAATTCTCATGAAGTCTGTCCTAGTGCACTCCAGTCTGTTGGATTACGTATCCGGTATGAAACAGAAACCAACTGTTCCTGCTGAATTAACAATTTGGAGATCTTAGGTTGAAAAAACGTTAGCACCTCTGGTATTGTCCGTAAGGACCCGCCAACTCGTTTGCGAAGAAACATCCATAAGTACGCATCCAACGGATTGTTTTTTGATTTTTAAGAGCTAGAAATAAAAGGGAATGATGAAATGCTTGAAATTCTTCTGCTTTTCGAAAATTTTATTACAGCCATCGAATCGGGGGATAGTTTGCCGACATTAAAAAGACTAAATTTATCAAAGAAGAAAACTGAAGACAAAGTTAAAATAAATATGATGGTGATATCTCGAGACAACCATCATCGAAATCAACAAAAATAAGAAATGAACAAAAAAAACCAACCAAAAGGAAAGTGCTACTAGCGGTTATGCCGCTTCATGTCGAAATAGTAGTACTTCGAAGCTTAATATAAATTGTGCATTGCTGAATCTCTCCAGAGGGAGTCATTACTCCCAATTAAATAGTTCCGTTTGCATTCCGGATAGTGGTTCAACTTGTCACATTTGTTGTGACATATGTTGTGCTATATGTTCCCCAGTTGAAAACAAATTTTTTGTCGGTGACGAAAGTAGCGGAAAGCAATTGCATAGTGAAATTTAATAAAGACAGTGCATTAAGTAAGATCGAATAGTGGCATAAAAGTCATGCAATTAAAAAGAAGAGGAGGTTTGTTTATTTATCTCTTTATATAAAAATCAATGTATGTTTGTTTATTTGTCTCTTATAGATTCTTAAATGGGAGGAGATAGCTTTGGCATGTACTGCCTTTGGCAATATTGTTCAGAATTCTGTGAAAAAGGTTTTGGGAATTGTTTTTTACTATCCAAATTCCGTTATTGTGGCGGAATGAAAAACCCATTTTTTCTAAGTTTTACACACATATTACTACAAAATGGCTGAACAGATCTGAATATGGCTTCATTCTGCGGTTAGTACATTTCCTAGTGAAGAGATTGATGTATCAGTCATTGTTCTGTTGTTCTTAACATGGAAGTAATAAGCAAAAATGTAATTAATTGAGATATACATGGTCATTGCGTACATAGGTAATTGAAACCAACATGCAGTCCTCACGGAATTGCGCACCGAGAACACGCACCTATTTCCACACCACTTTGAAGTAGCGATGTGACCTGATTTGTCGTGTTCTCTTCCGTATATTTCGATGTGCTTTGCCTGTATATATAGTCAAACACAAATATATAGATTGTATGAGAATTTGGTAGCTAAAATGTTTGCGATTAAGAATTTTAGGGTATTTTATGTTAGTTATTATTGCAATAAATCTTCGTCATTCACTGCATTTTCCGTATAAAATTTAGGTATTTCATTAACAGTTTGGCGTATTGATTGTAATCTGTATCGATCTGCGGATTGATTGTAATCTACAATCTGATGTATGTGTCCATACTCCGACAGTCAGGTTAACACATAATTTTGTTCGCATTATGTAATTCTCGTGTTATAGAGTGTAAAATATCATATTCGCCTTACATAGGCTTGACTGTGTATACATATCTACACACAAACAAATTCTGCTGCGAGCACATTTTCCTGGCGATATAATTGTATCCATATAGTATTCATCACTTAATTAAAATATTCATCACCATAAAAATCAATGTTTGTTTGTTTGTAAGCTCTTAAATAGGAAGTGATACAGCTGTCGCAGGCAACTTTGTTCAGAATTCTCTGCGTTTTTGTAATCCCGTAAAAATCTCTCTATGCCTGTAATTCGTTAACTTCCATAACATAATTAATACAACACAAAATCGCATTTTCAAATGTATCAACCGATTCCTGCACAGGATGATCGAGAAAATATTCGCTTATATTTTCCAGTGAACAGATGCACCCAATCCTAAAAGCAACCGATTTACTGCCATCTGAGGAATACGTTTCTTAGGACCGAAAATATGCACATAACAGATAGCAATCTGTCACTAGGATACATTTTCTGTGGTGGAACTTCTTCATTCCAGACGAAATTGCTATGACTTCCCAATCTAATTATGATTGCCTTGATGAGTTGTAGACAGCTTACGAGACGCAAACTGTATGGGTCTTTCTAAGCCATTTCAGTACACCCGTGACAGGACTCGTATCCACAGTAAGCTTTATTTCCAGATTTGGGTTAAAATGAGCCAATGCAATTCGGTAAAAAATTTCTATAAAATTAACCACCCTATGGAAAGAACGCAGTCCTCTTAATAAAGACGTGTTGTTCATTTTTCGAATGGCCTTAATCTTACTTTTACAAGCCTTTAATCCCGTTTTATCATTTATGTGCTTAGTAATTTACTTTCGCTAAGAAAGTGCATTTGCCTTTATTTAGTTTAAGACCAGCGGTTTGCAAGATCACTTTTCAATGTGCTGCCAATTTTTTGGATAATGGGTAGAGCTGATACCAATCCGAGTATATTAGAAAAGTCCTTATGTTGTCGAAATTGTTGTAAATTTCCGTGACTCTATATTTAACACTGTTCAACCGCCTATCAAATGTGGAAAATTCCTCACCACCATGCAATTGCGAAAATAATCCTTCAATTCGCGGCAGTGGGTATTTTTCAATTAACGATTGAGGGTTGAAGGTTATCTTGAAATCCCCACAGATCCTAACCTCGCCAGACTTTTTCAATATTGGAACAATCGTATAGGCCCTAAAACTACTAGCCACTAAATTGTCAATCGCCAATTCGACATTACGTTTCAAACCCAAAAGCAGTGGTCGTGGCTTAAAAAACTTAGAGCTGCAATCGGTCTTCAAATGTAAAGCAATTGTTCCGTTTTTAAATTCTCCTAAAAATCTATCAAGTAATTCCTTAAAATTATTCTAAATGCATGCATTTCCAGTGAAATATGAACTTCATTAAAATTTAAACTTTGTTACTAGTCACTAGAAATTGTATGCCAAATTTGTAACTTTTTACGACTTAGCAATGGTGGACCACCATTTTCCACAACGACAACTTTAATTTGTTTGTTCATGTGGACTTTAATTTTAAAAGGCGTATTCGAATCTTATTTACAATTTGATATTTTAAACAAAGATCATTCTGAATTTTCAATAAATTAAAAATCATGCTGGCCATTTTGGTTACTGCTTTTATGTGGACATACCCTCTGAAGATGACCTCTTTCTTTACACCGCTTGCACCGATAATTCTTAAATCTGCAGAAGCTCGCTACTCGATGTTGATTTCCTGCAGTCTACCTACTTTTTCCTCTTTGACTTGTTTGTCCCATTCGGTACATGGAATCGGATGATGTACTCGGCTCTTTTTTAATGTTCACATCTAGCTCATATTGTTGCGGCACACATTCCACCGTATTTGCCATATCAACTGCCTTGTCAAATGAAAGTGAAGTCGCACTTTCTAAAATCAACTTATCATTCGCCGGGTTCATAATAAACTTCTCTCGCATAGCAGACTGAAGTTCACCACCAAATTCACAAATTAGGGCAAGCGATCGAACACGACGTCAATGGTGAAAAGGTCCTCGTCCGATCGTGACAAATCTCTTGATCATGGGCTATTTTGGAGGAGTATTCTGGACTACTGTGGACTTATGAAGTTGATTGTAGCATCAATAATGTGTGAGTCCTTAACAATGGTACTGCCCGGGTTGTTTTTCGTCGCTTACAGCTTGGTATTCTGCTGATTTTATTATTTTATTTTTACTTTTATTAAATTATTTACTATTACTGCTTAATTCTATAACTACTATATCATTACTAAGAAATTCCTTAATTTTGACTATTATTACTTACTTCTAGGACTTATACTAATACAAAATATTTTTATTCAAATTAATTTTAGTACATTTGCACCGCACTTAATCCAACATTTCGGGATAAAAATTGCGATATTAAATTTTTCGTTCCCACTGGAACTTCAACATTTCAAATGACATCTAGTGACAGAATTGAGTACTGATAATTTTTTCTGATTGGAAATCAGAAGTCGTTGAACCTTTTTGCTAGCTATATTGATTTAATGATGAATTTAAGTGCTAATCTAGATATAATAAGATTATTGTTGAATCAATATATTGTTATTATCACTTGAAATTATTGATTGTTTTGTTTACAGCTGTTTTTTTTATTGTCGATTTGGCAAACTTACAAATGCAGCAACAAAATTCAATTATATCGTTATACTGGAAGCCAACATTTTGAAATGTTGGAAAATATGGCGGAGTCCTGAACATTTGGGCTGAAATGTTGAAACGAATAGAATTGTTGAATTTGGGTGCGGTGTAAATGTACTATTAAATTCGTTTAATGCTAAAGAGATATTTGTGACTGACCCTACAATGATATATTTTTTTCGTCAGTCAGTGAGTACGGGAAAAAATATTACGCTCTTTGTTCTCAAATATATACGGAAGCATTCAGAGTGATAATGCATTTCCACTCTACTTTAGCCAATCTCATACCAATATTCTTCGTCTCTGTTCCCTCCCCTTGCCTACATGCTGTTGAAAACGAACACACGAACACATTTGTGTCAAATTACTCTTCACTCCGTACAATTCTTTTACAAATTATTAGTGTAAAAGGAATATATGAAAAATCATCGACCAGACAGACCATATATATCAGGTACATGATGTCTTTTTTTTTGTTATTTGGGTCGCTGAAAATCTTCAACAAGACCTTATGTGACCCGTGTCCTCATAGTATCGTAAGATTTTTACTGACTAAAAACACCCTTCCCTTTTGATTTTTCTGTACTACAACTAAGTTTCCTTATCTAGTAGTTTACTTTTAAGAATGCTTTCGCGTGTTGCAGGTAGACCTTCGGTAAAATCACCTGCCATAACCATCGTTAGGATGGTTTATTGCTATTGCGCCAAATCTCGCACATTAGAGTCGGCGTACTAAACGTCTTATGTCCGAAGTTTGGAAGATGGCATTGTTACAACGACATTGAAGTCGCTTTCGAGCGGCTTCACAATGCCAGAGAGCTTTCACAATATCCCGTATAATTTTATTTTGAAAGGACTGAATAAATCCTCTGTTATTTGCTTTGGTGCAACCACATTTTTGTGTGACGTAAGTCCATATAGGCTTCAGTACTTGTTGTATAATAGCAGTTTGTTGCACATGCAATAACCACCACATTTCTTTATACCCGTGTTCGAGCTAATCCCGATTCTTTTTCACGTGGGCCTTCCACTTGAGTACGGTATTTGTACAGAATTAATGAAAACTTGTAGATTTTCAATATTTCTGTAGATACAATTTATATGCGTTGATTTGGTCTCATTGGGAGCAATGCGCCAGTGTTCTGATCATTCGTTTATCTTGTCTAGAGCTCGTTGAAGTTTTTCAGTTGAGGACTCAACTGAGCTTCCCGTTGCTTGGATCGATGTGTCATGCGCAAATGTAGCCACAACCTCACCCTCAGTCTAAGGTATGTCTCTAGTGCACAACAGGTACAATGTAGGGCCAAGGAGACGACCTTGAGGTCCAAAATATCCTGTTATCGAGATAAGATTCTAGTATCTTATACTAGCTTGTCGGTAGAAGCCTGCTTAATTTGTATTTTAGGCCTTCATCATGTAGGGCTGTAGAGCAGATCTTTTTCTCCTCTAATGCTCCTTCAATTACATTCATTATTCTGTATTTCAATCAATTGTCGAGAGTTTCGCTCGAAACCTTAACTTATGGTCAGGTATTAGTGCTTCTTTTCGATAAATTTTTTAATGCGTTTTAATAAGAGTTTTTCAAACTTTTGAAACATATAATAGCATAGAGGAAGCGTTAATTAAGTAGAGGAGTTTAATCAGCACCTTTTTTGGCAAATTTTTCAGGATTTGTTGGGTTATAAGATCACAACCAGGAGTCTTGTTCTTTTTTTAGATTTTTGATTGCCTGGCAGACTTCGTTTAGCTATACTCTTTCTATACTAGAGCTGTCAGATAAAGAAGTTACACTTGGATCATCTTCCAATATTTGTCCATAAAAACACTGAAATGTTTCCTTCAAATGTTCGGCAAAGAGATTCGCCTTTTTTTATCACTTTTTCCCCACTCATCATAGTTTTTCTTGATTGGCGCGGGCTGCATTTGGGGCTTCTTGATATTTTTTACTGCTTTCCAAAGTCAGTAGTTTGTACATTTTTCATTTGTTAGGCCTTCAAGAAAAGTCGATATCTCCCGGTTTTTAAAAACTTTTTTCGTTAGTTGCACAGCCGATTTTGGTATGTTCTATGTTGAGGGCGCGAGACTGCTACCATTTCTTGCGCGCTTTTTTCAGAATAATTTGTTTTATTTCTGGCGGAAGATTTGTTTTATTGAATTTGGATATTTTTTTTTACTGCGAGCAGTTTTTTTCCAGGCTGCTTTCTGGATGTTACTAATAAACTTTTCAAGTTCGAGTTCCAACTCTAAGGTTGTTTTTAAAGAGCCATTTAGACAAATATTTTCCTCACAGTGATGTCTAAGACTTTCCCAGTCAGTTTTGTTATCTGTCAATCTCGGCGTACCGTCTACTTTACTTAAGTTATTGCCAATGGTCAAGATTACATTCGAATGGTCGGAAGAGAGGTCAAATAAAATGTTAATAATAAAAAAGTCTACTAAGTCGTGTAATTTTGCTGTATCGGCGGGCCAATATGTCAGTTTTCCTGATGAGTGGATGTTGCTGTGTTTGGCATTAAAACCACAACCAATGATGAAACTCGTTCCAAATTTCCCGAAAAGACCTACAAGGTCATCCTTGTGGACATGCATCGCGGGGGAAAATATACAGATGCTTTGGTCAGATATGATGTCCTGTATTTTAGTTTAACTGACACTGATTGTATTTCGTCAAGTTCTGTTATTGTATTCATGAAGTGCTCTATATTGTCTCTAACAAATAAGAAGGATCCCCCTGCGGCTATTCTAGAGGGATGATAAGTGGAACGTGGGTTTCAGATATCAAGCACACTTCAACGTTAGTGTTACGCAAGAATATCTCCAGGTCATTGCTTTCATGTTTTATTCCATTGACGTTCCATGTTAATATATTTTATATTAAGATCGGTGTTGCTTACCAGGTTTAGGCTCAAGCTTGCTAAGTTTGTCAAAAATTATTTTACTTATTGCTGACTGCTCGTCAAGTTGAGAAAGAATCGTGGCGATCACTTGCGCAACTGGGTCTGCTGAAGCGGCAAGTTTTTTGTTTACCGATAATGCTTGGGCATACGTCAGAGTCTTTGAGGACTCTGGCTTATCCTCCATTTTACGCAGGGTTGATGTACTTTTTCCCCACTTTTTCAGTTGTGGCCACGTTTACTTTATTATTTTTATTGTTTTCGCTTTATTTTTTGTTTTTCCGTTTTAGTCTCGACGGCTTTACGTTTTGACGTAAAGCGTCACGTCTTTTGGCAGCATAGGCACATTGAATGTCACATCGCTCACAGGAAAGGATCTCGAGTAAGTTGAGGAATCTGCCAGGTATCGTTTTGATATCGTGGGTATTTCTTCGACGAAGCAAAGGGGATCTAGAACTGTAGACCTTTCGGACGGGTGGAAATTCTTCCTCTGGGGAGTGGCACCACAAATGTGTAGTGGATTCCGTTAGGAGGCAGAGTCGGGATCTTAAAGCTCAAGCTGGATGAAGTTGATGCTGCCCTTGATAGGGTACCGGAGATTGATTCCTATATCCTGATGGGTGACTTCAACGACACGGGGGAGTGCGATTGGGAGGAATGATGATCCTCACCAGAACGCGAACGGAGAGAAGCTGTTGAACTTTTGCTGTGCAAATGTCATGTCAATAATGAACACCTTCTTTTCACACAAAGCCATCCATAAATACACGTGGTACCATCAGAGTATTCAACAGAAATCGTTGATATATCTCTTTGTGGTGCCAGCGTGTAGGAAACGGATGGTTTGTGACGTTCGTGTGATGAGAGGGGCTGAACTGTCAACTGATCATCACCTGGTGTTGCGTACGCTGTACCTCAATGATAAAGTACCTCTTCTGCCAAGACGGAAACCAAGAGTGGTTACACCCATACGGTGGGAAAAGAGTAGAGAACAGTGAGTTGCGGCTAAATTTTGCACGGTACATATCTGAAAGGTTTGACCGAATTCCAACTGTTTCATCGCAACCAAGCTATCATTGCTCCAACTACAGGAGCATATCCCTCTTAAGTCTCCCCGGGAAAGTCTACGCCAAAGTTTTGGGAGCGCGTACTAGAGCTATAGTCGAGTCAAGGATGAGGGATGAACAGTGCGGCTTTCGTCCCGGCAGAAGTACAACCGATCAGCTTTTCACTATAAGCATGGTACTTGAGAAGGCTTGGGAGTATGCCAAACCCATCTACAGCCGTTTTGTAGTTTCGGGAAAGGCATATGACCGAGTTCCTCGAGGTAAACTGTGGAGTGTTCTGCAGGAGTATGGGATTGAGGGTCTAATTTTGAGGGCCATTCAATCTCTGTACACAAGCTGTAGCAGCTGTGTTCGGGCTAACGGCGCAAATCAGCAGCTTTCACCATGTGCGTTGGACTTCACCAAGTATGCGTCTCACCACCTCCCCTTTTCATTGTTTATACGGACTGGATGTTGCAGCGCAGCCGAGGTGAGGATTGTTTCACATTGGGAGAGTTGAGAGTAAGTCGCCCTTTTTTAGCGGATGACTTAGTTATCCTCACATCTTCCCAGACGGAAATGTTCAATGCACTCTATATGTTAGTGGAGTCTCATTAAAGCAGGTGGAAAGTTGAAGTATCTCGGGGTCTTCTTCGCGAGTGATGGGAGGAGTAATACTGAACTTTCCTGTAGAATTGGTCAAGCTGGAACAGTTTTGACACAGCTTGGAAGATCTGTAATCAGGAAGGCTGAGCTTAGTGTGAAAGCCAAGTTAGCAGTTTTCAACTCAGTATTTGTTCCAGCTTTCACCTATGGTCACGAAATTTGGGTAATGACCGAAATAATAAGATCGCGAATACAAGCTGCTGAGATGAGACTTCTTCTGTTGTGTTGAATGTCGCCGGGATAGGGTGAGAAACACGATAGTGCCCGAGGAACTCAACGTTGAGTAGCTGCTTCCTTGAACGGAAAGAGCTATGCTTCGTTGGTTCGGTCACTTAGCACGTATGTCCTCACCACCCCGACTTCCAAATCGGGCCTTGAATGCGATTCTATTAGGTTGGCGACCACTTGGCAGACCCAGGATGAGGACCATTATGGACCACGTCCATAAGCACGCCTGGTTACGCTTGGGCGTAACCCCTGATGAGTTAGAGTCGTTGACGGAGGATCGAGTTGCCTGCAGATATCTCGTGCGTGGTTTACCCCTGCAGCCCTTTTAGGATCATGCGGGTCAGAAGATGATAATGATGATGATGATGATTTCCGGCGCACTTTACACATTTATTTTCTTTTTGGCAATATACACGTGTATGATTAAAGCCCTGTCTCGTCCGCAGAGGCTTAATTTTCACTATAGATTTAAAAATGATTTCAATCTTGTAGATATCATCAATGTATTCGTTTTTCTCGAATGTTTTGATGAGGATATCCTCTCCTTGTTCCGTTTTTTGCTTAATCTTCTTAATGATATTAACGGCATCAATAGTTTTCAAGCCTTTTGCTTTAAGGTCATTTATAATGTCCTTCATTGCATGAGGGGTGAAGACCTCTGGCTACGACATGGAGTGACCTTTCTCTCTTGTTTTGAAAGGTGTTTTTGTGACAATGCTCTATAGCTGTCGGGGTCCGTTGGGTTGACTTTCCAGGCGTTATTCCGAAACAAGGATACTTTAAATTCCGACGCCAACGACGTTTGTTGCTGGCGGGCGTGTGCATCCTCTTGTACTCGTTTTTTTCCTAGCCCATATTCGTTCAATTCTTCCTTTTGAGCTTCCGGTGAAGAGACGGCTTTGCGTTTCATACTGGGTCTTTTCTTCGATCCCCAGTATGGTTCCCGTTTCAGTTCCTCTTCGTCCGTTGTGTACATTGGACTGGCTACAGGACAGGTGACCTCATTCTCCTTTTTCCATTCTGAGCTCTAAAGGCCCTATTTTCTGCCTTTAGCGTCTATATCTCTCTTTTAAGCTCTTGGTAGCGAAAATTGATATTCATTAGTTTGTTGCGGAGCTCTTTATTTTCCTTCTCCAAACTTTAAAATTTCTCTGAGTCCATGCGGTTTTGTGTTTCCACATCCGGCTGATCTCTTTTTTCTGACATTCGTGGTCTTGATGGTGGAGACCGGACTACCCTTGAGTTCCTTGCGAAGGGAGTAATTAGATGCAATAGCTGGCTCTCCCCAGAATCCTTAGGACCTGTCTCCGAAGAGAGTGGATTCAACGGTGTAACTAGGCTGCCACCTGGGGTAGTTAATCTGTTTGTTTTGTTCACTGCATGTTTTTTGTATACTTTTTAAATCCATATACGATAGGTTGACTTTTAGTCGTCTTTTACGACAGCCATGCCTACCTCTGGTATATTCTTTCCCCTTACCAGAAGGGTAAGTATCTGATGACTGTACATCGCACGAGCAGTTGAACATTTCTTGTGTATGCGTGAGTGCCATGTGTGAGCTGTGTTGGGTGGTGTCATCATCTCTGTTGTGTTGGAAATGTGGACTTAAAATCTGATTACTTTTGTAATTAGATTATTAATATGATTGATTGTAATCTGATTGAAGATTACAAATTGTAATCAATCTGATTATGATATAATGATTACAAAATGTAATCCGTAATATGTGTGATAGACCTGATATGTATGGTATGAATATTTAAATCTAATGGTTACCTAGACTATCCTAATAATCTTGTCATAAACGTTAAAAGCAGCCGTTAAGACATTCTTTTGCGATCCCGCAGAACTGTCTATTCTCTATTCTCCAATTCTTTGGCCCTCTACGGCACTCTAGGCAACGGCCTGTATTGGAATTTTCATCACCCTAAGAGACCTTTATCAAGAATTTAATCTAAACCAAAATATTTGGTCGTACGTAGTATAACTTTAGGTAGCTTTATCTGTCAATATTTGTTGTTAATAAATTTTAGTACAATTGTAGTAATGCTACATATTTAGTTTAATTCGAGGCTCATAAAATTATAATTAGTTTTATTCAAATGCGCAATAGATATTCAACACATGCAGTAGATATATACACCCACTCAAATAATTATACTTCCACACAAAAAATTAGTCAGTAAAAATAAAGCCGCAATTCCTTGTTAGAGTGTTTATATTGGGTAACAAAGTACTAGAAAAGTAATCGTTCTCTATACGGCATGTTTTGTTGTTTAGCTTTTGTGTAAAATTTGTGATAAGAATAATTCTCTGCCGAATTTTCACCCGTAAGAAAGGTGAAACTTCACCTGTGTTGAAAATAGCACGGGCAAAATTATGTTTTGTGACGAGAAATGATTCACTTAAACTACTTATAACCAATTGCCACGATGAATAAATTAATAAAACGTAAGATTCATTTGCAGTTATGTAAACATTCATTAGTCAATTTGGGAACTTGTGAGGAAATAAGGTAAACTAATTTTCGTGTCTGTCTACCGAAAACGGAAAAAAAACCTTCCTTAGTGTTGTCACAACAGAAATACTTTCAATGCGGCTCTTCGCAGCCCTACAGTGTTGGTTTTAATTTCGCAATTGTTATTTTTGTATTAAATTTTTACTATTGCGGTATCGTCCCTTTTATACAATGGTTTCCTCCAATCGAGCAGTACCGAAACTTTAAGTTAAGGATGAACTAAAACATATTATTTGAAGAACGCATAAGTGGGGGACTTGTTAAGCTGCATATGTATTTGGTTTGATTATTTCAAAATAAAAACCATTTTCAAATAACACCTATAATTAACAGGATCGGACATATACAACCCATTTAAAGAGTCTGTGAATATGTTCGTACATAGATGTACACTTTCTTTTGTCGCTCACAGTAAATTGAAGCGAAATATAGTGAATTAAAGCGCATTTTTCTTGTTCAACGAGTTGTAGCGTGCTTGGCGACCTTCAATATGGGATAATCTCAACTCATATTGTTACACTTACTAATGTCTTAAATGTTCGGGAATTCATTCAATTTCGTTGCAACTTGCAAAATTCTGTGTCCTTTACGCGGTGCAAATTCTACGAAGAAACTTTTGATAATTTAATATCTTTATTAAAATTAAACCTTTTGTTGGTGGAAGCATAATTATTTCGCTGAGTTTATTTTTAATATAAGCTTAGATACTTACTTGATGCATGGGTTGTTCTAATACTTTATCTGTATTTAGTCAGAGATAAGATCTAACTGGTACCTGCGGATGCAAAGCCGGATGAACTAAAGTTGCATGTTGCAATGCTGCAGCACCAGGTAATTCAGCTGCAGCAGCGGAATATGCTAGCGGATGGTGCCATAACTCCGGTCCACCCGGAAAAAATGGACCGCCTAAATCTAAAGGGAAAAGAAAATGTTTAACAAGTGTACAAAAAAATTATCGTTTGTAAAACTTTTTAACAAAGTATATTTCACGGGTTCAACAAGTATATTTTCTTATTAGTGACGAATATTTCAATGTATTCAGCAAAGAACCACACTTAAGATCCTTGTTCTTATTTTATAAAATGATTTTCTAATTAAGTAGTAAAAAACAAAAGAGCAAATGACGCATTTTCATGATGAATGTCAGACGAATGCATTTATGTACACACTAAATAAATATTTATTTTTAGAATATGGTGACAAACTTGTTTTTTTGGGGTTTTCTTGGTGGTTGGTGTATGGGATATAGTGCTGTACATTGCTCATTGCAATAAGTCACGTGACCATAGGGAGGGGAGGTGGATGTGGTTGATTTGTGTATTTTAGCGCTATTTTATAGAAATTTAATTTTGAAAAAAAAAAATATATGGATATCTACACTTTGTTATCGGGATATAAGAATTAACGTGAGCCATTTTAGTTAAATAAATCTACATTTTTCCTACTAATGATTAGGATTTTGAAAATTGTCATCAAGTATATTAATTCCAATTCTAATTCAAAATAATCACACTGAAATGTTATAAAAATAAAATTGTATTTTTGTTACCATATATATATTTGATTATTTTGATTAACTTACGTCCAGTGAGTGGGTGCATCAAAGCAGGATGTGAAGCTGTAGACGCTGTATTGGGCTGTGGCTTGGGCTTGCTCACTTTCGTGTTACTCTTGGCGAATTCCAAGCGGATTGTTTGGGGCATATCGGGATCGAAGCGTACACCCTGCTGGAAATGAGCGGTACAGGGGAAAGTTTTGAGTTATAGACAATATTCTTTAAGTTTAATGTTATATACCTAAACGTTTTTTAAAATGTTTTAGGAGCTTATTTTCCAATTTTATATACTTAAATGTATACTATGCTTTCTGAAGAAAATTGGTAACCAACAATTCTCCCATGTGTAGAAAATAATCTTATTGTTTTGAATAATTTCTTAAATTGTGTGCAGCGGTGGCTAATTGGGGAGAAAACCGACAATTCATAACACCAGAAACAGATTGTGCGTGTATGCCATCATATTTTTATTAATAAAAGCTTTACCCCTTCTTTATTTGATTTTCTGATTAGTTCCATATTAAAAAGTTTAGGACAGATACGGTTTTCTCCTACTTAGCCACCTGCTGAAAACAATAGTATTTACGCAAGAGTGATTGAAAATATGGACCTTACCCAATAATAACTACAAAATTTTCACTTATCAAATAGTTTGTTTAAAAGAGTAGACAATTTTCTAATTTCTACATTTCTAATATTTATAACTAGTTTTGAGAGAGAAACCTCATCCGGCTACTTATTTAAAAATATATGCGGAGTGTTAGGAAGCATGCATTAATAAAATAAAGATCTGGAATGTATCCGCCCTTTATCAAAAAAGCGAGGAGCTCAGTAAAAAACGACGTAAGAATCGACGAGTTCAAAAACAAACGTCCTGCCTAAGCTACGGTCGGATTTACTACCGACGACCCAAGGAAAACAGAAATATGACAATGACTTCCGGTTCTG
Source organism: Eristalis intricaria (assembly GCA_964034865.1). Taxonomy (NCBI): domain Eukaryota; kingdom Metazoa; phylum Arthropoda; class Insecta; order Diptera; family Syrphidae; genus Eristalis; species Eristalis intricaria. The sequence continues at coordinate 45,920,241 of OZ035873.1, read as the reverse complement.
CGAAGTCAGTTTCACTCACTTCTTCAATATTAGGTTCCTTAACAGACTACGTGAAGCCAATGAGCTCGCGAAGGCCCAAGACTCGTATAAAGAATACGTAACCGCAATCCAGGAAGTGCGGTGAGATGGGAAGGGGATGAAAATTGCTAATTCTATTACGGTGATTGCTATTGAGGGAAAAGGCAGCAGTTATTTGGATGTGGATTTGTTGTTCGATGCCGACTTAGCAAAAAGTCTTAAGCTTTAAGTACATAAGAGTGCGCCTCTTTACAATTTGCTACGACACCAAAATCGTTCTGGAAGATTTTAAGGGTAATCTACTTAAAGTCTTGCTGAAGTCACAGGTAAGCAAAATCTGCATGACACTGAGCCCGAAAACGGAGTCAGGCTGGAGGAATTTTCCTAATGTCGATTGTATACCAAGAATCGTCATTTGTCAACAGTAGATTGGTTTTCGTTTTGCGATTGTCAATTGTTGTCAAAACCGTCGATTTTCGTGCGGTAAAAATCAGAAATAAGAGTGTCCTTAGCATTGCACACAAGATTTTCTCTGCACTTTTGTGTGATTGCTTAAAGCCGCTTGTGCAATGATATATCCATATCAGTGCAGCTTCCGAGAAGGCAAGTCCACCATCGACCAGATCTTCAGATCCTGCAAAAGATCTCAGAAGATAAAATCTACGCCCACCACTTTTTTCGATGTCAAGCGCATATGACTTGACTGACTGATTTGATGACTGATTTTTTTTTCAAATTCCTGCCAAACTGGTCAGCTTGTGAAGGATGACGATGGAGAATTATCTATGCTTCATCAAGTTCGGTAACCTTCAATGTAAAAATAGATAAGCTAGCTTAACCGTAATGACAAAGGCACCAATTAGATAAGTTTAACTAGGAAATATACTTGGCAATCGGCAATCGCCTATAATGGCCTATGTGTGACTGCTTTCGGCAGTCAGCTCTTCTACCTACATAATCTATGTGCATATATCCCTATCTGTGATGCCGAAGACTTTTTCAAAGAGGACTATTATAACCTCTAGAACCAACATCTTTGTCGGAGATATTAGAACGTACACCCTCCGCGGAAAGGCAAAAAAATGCCTTCTAACTCACAGACTATTCGACGAAATATCATATGATAGCACGCATATGTGCTTATTGACGATAGGCATGTGTCAAATGTCTGGCTCTAGCAAAAGTCGGGCAGGCGCAAATGAAATATGTTAGAGTCTCCGTTTCAGCTTATTTGTTGCAGCTAGGACAATGTGAGTTGTATGGGTTGTTTAGTTTAACTTCATGATTTCCAATCGGGCAATTTTAGAAAAAGTTACTAAAGAGAAAAAATAAATATTAAAAAACAACGGCAACGCCTACCGTGAACTTCCTTTTTGGTTTTGAAAGCCATACACTTGTTCTTTAATCTGAAATTTAATTTAAAATTTGAGATCCATCTACTATAATAAAGCGCTATGTATGTAAGTATGTCACAGCTATACCGAATGTATACGAAGAAAAAACTCTTCGAATCAAGCAAATAAAGCAATAAAACTTTTTTTTTTGCTTGGTTTTGTTTGACTAAACATTTTATGTTCTGTTTTCCTAATGCCCAGCTTAACAGTGCTAGTTTGAACTCCACTTTTGGATTAAACTTCAGTTCGATGTGATTTTCATTCCATGAACTGAGTTCAATTTGTAGTTTAAGTTAAATGAGATTGTACTCCCGTTTGAAACTCATTTCAGCAACACAACGGCACATTTATTGTTCCGCTCATACAACTGATGTTCGATAATGGAATTCATCCCTTCCTCATTTTCCCTTCCATTACTTTTTTGTTTTCAACATTTGCGGAAAAATTGTTTTTCCCTGTTTCTGCACAGAGACTAGCAGTTTTCACTTACATTTTTTTATTGTTTGCCTTTCACTGGTCATACTCAATGGATTGTCTGATGCGATTTTGTATGTTTTCTTTGTTTGTTATCTATCAAAAGCTTACAAAAGCTCCAAAGGACTCAAGACCCAAGACACTTTAATTTCGATCCTGCGATGGCACATAGGATTTTCTTTGAATGCGATAGTTGATATTATGTATATGTTTTCGAATGTGAACAAAAAAATCCTTCGAAGATATCAGCTCAGTAGATTTTTGCGTTGTTCATGCTATTTCACGTTCTGTATTCAAATCTAGATGGAGCTACTCTTTTTGTTTCATGGGCAATATAATTTTTTATTTCAATAGGCAATACAATTTTGAAAAAATTGTTCTTAATAAAAGTAAATATTATGCAATATAATTAAATAGTTCATTACATTAATGCTTATGACATTGCTCCTGTCATACGACATGTTTTTCTACTAGTTTATAAATTAATAAAATATGAAAAAAAACCATTTCTTTTCGAAATTGTGAAATGAAGTTCTTAATTGGCTCATTGTGGTCAATGTTTGTATAAATTGTGAAGCGAACATAACAAAACTGAATGATTTCTAGTTTTTGAGAAAATTGAAAATAAGTATCTTTGTTTTATTTTTGGGCAGGGCAAGTGCTTTTAGCCTGGCAGACACCTTTATCAGAAGTTTTCTTAAATAAAAGTGCCCGGGTGGTGCAATTCTTCAATTTTCTCCAAAACTAGAAGACATAAGACCACTCCGTTCTCTTTTTTTTTTTTACCAAAAACAGCTAATTTAGAACATCATTTCACAATTCTAAAACAATTCGTCGGTCGAAACTTTTGTCGAAAAAAAGTAAATAGAAGACAAAATGAAGAAATGAGAAGAATTATCCAACGTCAAATGCTCTCGCTATGAAAAGAGCTAAACAAAGTGCAGCTGTGTTGCTGCACTGAGGCTTAAACGGGAGTAAACTCTCGTTTAACTTAAATTACTCACTTCAAGGAAAGAAATTGGACATTAGGAAAACAGAATATGAAATGTTAATTCATACAAAACAAAGCAAAAAAAAGGTATGGCATATAAAATGGCAAAAAAATAAATAAATTGCCTCCAGCTGGATTTGAAACACGCAACCTGCAGAAACGTGAGCATACCAACGTATATAACGCGTAACATAGCTTTCAGGGCTATTTCTTCGTTCACATTCCGTATGGGTGCGAAATACCTACATTCATACACTTTCATTCATAGCTCTTTATTGGTAGTAGATATGTAGAAAGAATAAGATATTTATTTTATAAATTATAATTTTCATTATATTCGTTGCAAAAAGAATACTTCAGAAAACAGAATATGATATATTTATTGAAACTTGTATTGTTTATTTAAATAAAAAAAGTGGTATTGCCCGTGAAAAACTTCTACGCAGATGTGAACACAGAACGTGAAAATAGCATGACACGCACTAACCCACTTAGCCAACGGAACCGATATCTGTCAAGCATTTTTTTCGTGTACATCCGAAAACACATACTTACATAGCGCTTTATTATTAGTAGATAATCGTATTTTTGACTTTGTGGTTCAATTCAATTTCAATTCAATTTATTAGCAAGAATAATAAGGGATACATTTAAGGCATATGTCTCTTATAGTACTAAGTTTTAACAAATTCAGCGAGTTTTACAATGATACAATGACAATGATAAGAACTAAAAAAACTTGGAAGTAACAGGAAGAAGGAAGTAGAATGTGAGTGGGAGGACGGTGGGGAGTTTGGAAAGGGAGGAGAAGTGTAGAAGGACAGCACATTTGAAACGATTGCCATTATATCATCAATATATAATTAACATTCGTATATTCAAAGGTAGTGAATTTCCGAGTCGTGTTGCATAAATAATGAACAGTCGGGATGAGTTTGTATAGCGATGGCGAGATGGAATCAGAGCACAGGTTCTAAGTAAGTGAACAAAATTCAGTTTTCAAACAAGTACACGGTTGTCTTATTTACTATTAAGTTATGCAAGAAAATGCAGTTTCTTGCGTCAATGAAATGTTCAAGAGAGTTTGCAAAGAGATCTTTTGGTAAATTGAGAAATGTGACCATGTCTTCGTAATCCATAAATACATCGGATAGCATCATTGAACGCTACTTGCAGTTTTCGTTGAGATATGCAGTCAACCTTGCAAAAAATAACATCAGCATAGGTGATGAGTGCCAAAATAAGTGTTGAGACTGTTTTTTTTCTTGTACCAACAGGTGTATATCTAGAGGCTTGCGCCAGAGCTTGCGAAGGCAACCGTATATTCGTATGGTTCGTATTGGTTCATATGGTCATAACCTGGAACTTAAAACATAGCCTAGACTGGTAACAATTTCTACAAACTCAAGTTTGTCCTCGACGAGAGCGATGTTACGGAAGGAGTTGAGGGATACTGTTTTATTACAAATGGGAATGACCTGTGTCTTTTTCGCATTGAGGTAAAGTCCTTTTGTCGCAGACCAACTGTGGATACTGGCAAGATCAACATTTGTTTCATTCGTTAGTTCCACTAAATCATTTGTGTTCTTCGATAAGTATAGTTGAACATCGTCAGCATATAAGTGGACAGTGGTATATTTACACACGATTGTAGATAATTTATAAATTAGCTAAAGAGAATTGGAGCCAGGATTGAACCTTATGCGGGATACTTTGCTTGATTGCTTGAAGTCCTGAATAAGAATTAGAGGTATCAACCCTCTGAAATCTCACTGATAAGAAACTAGTGGTCAGTTTCAGTGAACATTCGTCAAATGCAAATAGATTTTTCATCTTCAATCAATCTTCAAGTTATGACTTCAATTTGATTGACCGTATCAATTTTAAAGTGCCTAATACTGCGCTGAGTGAGTGATTCACTGAAATTAAAATTGGAGTAACTGTTTTCAGTTTCACTTCCCGGAAATAAATAGTTAAGTAAGTCTGGGTCCAAATTACATGTGAAGCTATTTTTCTCAGTGGATACACCTAGTTGACGCAGATTATTCCAGAGCTTCTTGGAAGGGAGATTAGTGTTCAGCTTGGAGGCTAGATGTTGTGTTTCGCGTTTCGAACAGCAACTGTTAATTGGTTTCGCTTGGTAGGCAAAGCAGTATGAGACTGAAGGAGTTTTTCTCCATTGGTCTTTCCGAGAAAGGTGAAATTCACTACCATCCATTGCATTCGAAAAATTCCCATAAGCCATTGGAATATCGAATTTTATAGCCAAAATATCATAAATCATATCTTTGTAAATATGCTTGGGATATTTTTCCTTAGAGGGCCTAGCTAATAATCATGCTCCTCGTATTTCGTGCACCCGACAACGGTGTATTTCGTAACAATAGCGAAATTCAATACAATTCCCAAACCACCAGTTAACAAAGTCCCAGCTGCACCGCAACTGCGGATCGTCCAAACCTAAGTCCCCAAGGCACATATGAAGAAACAGCAACAGCAGACAGGAAGCAACATCAACCTCAACGATGAAGGCCACGAGTGTTCGGTGCCAACCTTAACACATTAATAGGCTAAGCTCGCAGTACTATACCATCCGCGTATAGAAATCTGAGCGAGACTGAAAAGTTCGTGGCCCTGGCCGGTTTCATTTTCCAAATAAATGACGTCTAAAACGACTGCGCATAGTCGGATACAATGCCAAATCATTCTACAGTCCAGTTAGTCTGTTCATAAGACCTAACCAACCCCACAGCGTCTTAGTTAGCGAAACCCGCCTGAAGAACCGAAGTCCTTTAAAGATTTTTATATTTTCAGATCCTATGGTACAAAGAGGAAATGGGGTACAGTCGGTATCATCAGGAACACCATCAAATGCATCAAGATCGCGGTTCTGAACCTTATGGTATTTGAGAGCACTTTTGTCGAAATCCAGGTGACACTAACGGAAAAGATAATGAATCTGAGCATCTACCACCATCATAAAAGCAACGGTGCTAACATATGTCATGATCTTGATGCGGTAAATGCGCTCTTATCAAGACATACTTATATAGGTGGTGACTTCAATTCAAGACACCCAATGTGGCAGGACACAGAGTCAAATCGACAGGGAAACCATAGTTAAATCGTTAAAAATAGAAAATCCGATATTTACCAACAGGCGACCAGAAGGGGACTTCGTCAATCCACATCAGCTGGATGTAGCTAAGCTACAAGAAGACATAACGTGATGTAGATTGATACAGCGATTCAAGGACCCGAGAACTCAATCAACAACGCCTTAGACCAGTAAAAACGGCCGAGGACAAGCAGAGACGGGTATATTCACTTACCCGTACATATCCAAAACCGTTATCACCACAGGCGAAAGATGAGGAAAATACTCTAGCGAATATACCCCCGAGTGCTGAACACACGAGGTAGCAACTACCAAGCTGTTCTCAGTGAGTTGAACTGCACGAACATCATGTTTCGGAATTCGGTACACAAACAGCTGGATAATAAGCTCCACAAGATACAGTCAGGACCCGACATGTTCCGACAAATCCACCGAATAATGGGCAAAAGAAAGAAGCTGCCATAAACACTGACGACAAGCGAAGAAGGTGCAAACACACTGTGGGCGAAAGCAGAAGCCTTTTCATCCTTCTTCGAAGGCAAAATTCAACCATCACCGCCCGATGACCCGGAATTTGTCGCAGAAGTCAACAACTACGTCAATGCAATCGAGAACCCATACGCACCAGACATCATCTTCAACGAACCCAACCCAGAGAACGACCCTATAGAAAATGAAGACCTCACAACAGCCGAAGAAATCGCGGGAATTATTCAGCGCAGCCCAACGAAGAAAGCAGCTGGAGCCGAGAATATTTGAAATTCCGTCCTCAAGCGAATGCCACAAACGGTGGTGATACTTCTCACCATCATCATGAACTATTGCATCAACAATTGCTACATCCCGGATATGCAGTACGGATTGCGGGAGAAACGTTCAACGCTATATCCTCTAATGAAGTTCCACCACGAAGTTGTAGCTGACCTGAACAAAACGAGGTCATTGTCGCCTGCTTCCTGGACCTGGAAAAGGCCTTCCACACGGTCTGGGTAGAGGGACTCATCTACAAGCTGAACAACATGGAATTTCCCTACAATCTCGTCAGAATAATTCATAGCTTTCAGCTTTCCACGTTCAAATTGAATGTAACTAATCAAAAGAGCGGTGAACCAAGGGGAGGGGGGGTTCCAGAAGGATCGAAGCTGGTACCGTGGCTTTTCAACATCTGCACGGCAGATCGACCACATCCAACTAACACAGTGAACTGCTGTCTATTTGCAGATGAACGGCTGACTTATGACAGCTCGACGTCACCACCGATAGCCGTGCGAAGGGTCGAAATCCAAACAGCGAAGAAATTTGACTACAATACCAAATTGGGTATTCGTATCAATGCTGGGAAATCGGTACTAATGTGCTTTAGTAGCCAAATGTCGGAGCATAAAGATAGTGCTCCCTAACGGTACAGAATTATTATCAAACGAGAAGGTCAAGTATCTTGGCGTTAATTTCACCGAAAGGTTGAAGGTCAACAGAAACTGACCCTTAAGAAGGTTAATCTAGGCTTCCATCGCATCTATCCCTTTATGCGCAAGCAGAATGGATTAAGCCAGGGGACTAAGCTGCTGCTCTACAAGCAGCTTATACGGCCCATCACAACGTATGGCTTCCCAATATGGCATACCATCTCTACGACCAGAATGAAGAAGCTCGCAATTTTCGAAAGGAAAATACTGCGAATATGTACTGGACTCAACTTCGATGGAGACCGTCAAGGACACCACAGCAATAAGAAGCTTTACGACCAAACACGAATCACCCCCTGCAACAGTACATTGTGACACTGTTCAGAAAGCAGTTACTAGATATCAACAACCATCGTAGTGAGGAAATCAGGAACTTGAAAATCACAATCCCCGGACAACGCTACCTCAAGGCGCTAAATCTGCTAAACGAGCAGAACTCTCCAACGACATCGAACAACGAGCTGCATGGATTCTACCAGAGCACCAATAGCAATCACCATCGAGGCTAAATCGGCTACCACACCACCACCCCATCCCAAAAGGAGCACCATGGACACACGGATTTGAACAACCAGATGTAAGCACTAGACTTTGCAGGACATACAAAATAAACATTAAATTATATTATATTTTATTGTTAAACTAAACAATGTACATCAGTTGGGCCCCTATTGTTGAGCCAACACCCTAACCTTTAGTTCGTAAGCCTAGTTGTAATCTCAATTGTAAAAAAAAATGTTCTGTTCAATTCAAATTTTTTAAATCAGAGTCTTGTCAACAAAATGGATGAGGTCAGTAACATTTTTGAAAACAGCTTAGCAGATGTGATTTGTGTCTTTGATACCTGGTTCTTGGATGAGATGAAAAGTGAATTGCTTTCTCTAAGGCATTTTAAACCATATCGAGCCGATCGTGTTAGTGGTATTAGAGGTGGTGTTGCATTTTATACACGTAAAACGATAAAATAGAATATATAGTAATATCTTCTAATCACACTCACCCTTGTGAGTTTCAGTTTATTGAAGTGCTCTCAGGCGATAATATCTGCACCATTGGCGTAATGTATATTGCAACTCGTGTTGCTACCACACCCTATGTGGCAGGACACAGAGTCAGATCGGCAGGAGGAAGCCATTGTCAAATGGTTAGAGGAATATGTGGACAATTACTCCCTGATCGTGATTTCCCATCAACAGCCGACAATCATCTCGACATCAATAACCGAGATAGATACAGAGATTGAAGGACTCGAGAACTCAATCAACAATGCCTTAGGACAAGTAACGGGCGAGGACAAGTAGTATAGTCACTTACCCGTACATAACCAAAACCTTTATCACCACAGGTGGTGAGGTGAGAAATTACGAGGTACGAATATTGGGTTGTTTCAATATTGACACATAGATGTCCCGCCTCCATATTCGCTCTTCTCCACACTTGTCATTTTTCTGCAATTGCTCATGTCACTCTTGCACGAACCGCTTTCGAGGTAAGAACCCATAATGGTCCAATTAAACAGGATCTCGTGGGCCACCCGAACTGGAAGAAATAATAATATCAATGTTAAAACACCAATCGAGAATCGCTGCACTCCAGCGAAGTTCCCGTTAAAATATTAGAATATCAACCGAGGATCGCAGCAGAACACAGCGAAGCAAAAAAGTCAAGCGAAGTTCCCGTTAAGAACGAAGGTGCGCACATTATAAAAGAGTGTGTTCTCTTCCGTAGGTATAGTACGGTTCAGTGAAATCCTTTTTCCAGTCGAGTCACTAATTGATTGAGTGGCTAAGGGAGGATCTGTGATCGCATTTGAATTTAATAGGTCTAAGCGATAGGAGTGCTGGTCGATGCACCGCAGATTCGGGTTTTGAAAGAGAGTGCTTTATTATCAAAAGTGGGATGCAGCTCATGTCCTAATTTTGACATTATTATGTGCATTTTGTTTTAAAATGCGGAGTTAAAACGGTGTTGTGAATGAAATTGGTATTACACCACCATGTTGCTTTAAATAACAATGAATAGTAAATATCAGTGTATGCGTTGAGTCGCAAGCAAACAGCGTTGCGCATATCCCTTCGCGTCGTGTGTATCTAAGTATTGTGCGCAGTACGGCTATCTAAGTGTGAATCTGTTTATGTCAGATTAAAAGAGAAATGTGTTTTTGCATTTGAGCGGTTCGAAATTGTGCGGTGTACAAACCAATAAAACAAAACGTCGCTGTGTGTGAACTGTTGGACATTGTGTACAAAGCAACTGTCCAAATAAAGAGAGGAATAGTGCATTCTACGTCTGTTTTAATTTTGGGACTGTTGGGTAGTGTGGGTTTGGTATTTTCTTTTGCCTTTAGTACTGTACTTATTACAAAATACCTGGGGATAACAAGAGTGGATATGCAGCCACTGCAAAGGAAGGGATTTTGCCAAGAAAGAGACGATTCTGCTGGTTTTCCATGCTTCAATCCTGATCATGCTAGGGTCGATATCAATAGATCGAGTACCGATATCCAAGTAAGAGTCGAACGGGATTGCCAAGACTATGATGTAATACCAAGGGTGCAAGCGGATCTACTTGCTAGGGGAAAAGTGTGGTATGAGGAGCACGGGTATCAGATATACACGTGGCGAGACCTACTTGCGTCCCCATTTCATGCGTTCTCTAGCGGAACAAATTTAATCGAACAACTTCGAAGTGTTGCAAACGTTGAAAGCGAGGCATTTAAATCCAACGCTGATTTTTCTATGGAAAAGGTAAGAAATTAATCGTTTGCCTTTCGACGTTCCGGAAGACAAAACCGTACTTATAGTTATAGTACGTAAGTCTGAGGAATTCCCTCACATTCGTGATGCCTAGATCGATCTAAGTTCTGATAGAACACCTGACGTCTATCCCATTCTACTTACTGAGAAAGTAGCTTTATTTGTTCAATTTGAGGCAGTAAAAGTGGAGGAATTGACCGTGTCTACCTCAAAAGCGAGATGGTAGTAGGAAAAGATGTCCTCAATGACCCGTCGTTAAGGGTATGAATGGATAACCATGGATCATCGTTAAAAAAAGGACATTTAGCAACAGCTGTTTTAAATTTGTCAAAAAATAATTGCCGACCTGAACTTCAGTATAAAATGGAGCAGACTCCAAAAACTTTCTTAATTCATCATCAGTGAATATCCTACGGAGAAAGTTAAGACTGGGTCGTTGCAAATCCGATTAGTAAAAGAGACAATAATAAATTACAGAGTATACCGTTTGGCGATATCGGAGCGAAGTATAGTGAAAGCTCACAATATAATTCGCGATAGCAGCACTCCATTTGCCAGCCCAATTGTGTTGGTCACGAAGAAGAATGGGCTGCACAGACTATGTGTTGACTATAGAGCCCTGAACTGTATCACAAGCAAAGAGCAGTACCCATTACCCATGGATTATGTTTTTGGACGAGAGATATCTGCAGAAAGGGGACGACCTTGTTAATCCAAAATAGATTCGCTTAAGAAAACAGCCATTCCCAGTAACGTAAAACAAGTCAGACAATTCATCTGGTTAGGTAGCCACTTTAAAAAAGTTCGTACCAGAATTCTCAGCAAAAACAAAATGCATCACAGCACTAACAATATGGGTGCACATTATGTGTAGGCGACTAAATGTTAAGAACCAAGGCAGTATGTCATAAAACTGCTGACCAAAAGACCATTAAAGGTAATTTTCAACCCAGATTTACCCATTGAACTGAGTCGCCAAATACACTCCAAAACTGTGGAGGTAAGCTGAGGTAGTATTCATACCAAAGTGTGAGAAAGCAACGCACAGCTTACCAAAGGACTTCAGACCCATTACCCTCTCTTCATTTCTTCTGAAAACATTGGAAAGGATAGTAGAGCATTGGAATATTAAGGAAAGCACAAGCTTTAACTCACTATTACCTACCAACATGCCTATCGCAAAGGGTATTCAACAGAAACGGCACTTTACTCCTTAGTCAGCACCATGGAGAAATACTTTGATAACAAAGGTTACACAATGCTTGCTTTCCTCAACATAGAGGGGGCTTTTAATAACGTCAAAAGTGAAGCAATAACAAACGGTCTAACTAGACAAAAAGTAACTGGAAGTATTAGTGGCTGGATTAAGAATGTCTTATCCCGTAGAAGAATCCAATGAGAACTTGAAAATCACAGCATAACCTTTTCTATAGATACTAGTGGTGGACGAAATTCTTAATGAACTTAGTCATGGCGGCTGCAAGGCAATAGCCTACGCAGAAGACATAGCCTTAGTCATAACAGGCAAATTTCCCCAAACCATTAGTGATATTATGGAAACCACTCTTAAGAAGCTAGAAAGGTGGACGGGAAGAGGTGTTGGTCATGATGTTAACCCATCCAAAACGGAACTCGTTTTGTCACAAAAATATACAAAATACCTCCTTTAATCCCACCAAAGTTGAAGAACAATCAACTAAGTTTTACTAGCCGGGCCAAATACTTAGGTGTAATATAAGACAGTAAGCTAAGCTGTAAATCAAATACTCAGGACCGTATTAGGAATGTGGCTGTAGTTATGTATACTTGCAGAAGGATGCTCGATACCAAATGGGGGTTCAATCCGAAAATGACATACTTGGTATATACAGCAGTCGTCAGACCAAATCTAACATATGGCCAGCATTACGAAAAACATTCAATCTTAGAAAGACAACTAGTATACAAAGATCTGCGTGCATTTGCATTACGGATGCACTTCGCTCCACACCTTCAGACGCCATGGAAATAATGCTACAGCTACTTCCCATGGACATTTACGGGAAGTTGGCGCCTACCAAAGCAGCGATCACGTTGAGGGAATGCAACCGCTGGTACAAAATTCACAGTTTAGGTCACATGGAAATAATCAAGAATGCAAACATCCTGAAAGCATACAGATTATCTTGCGCCCGTCGTAGACTTCGAGTTTGGGTATAAAACACTCATCACAAATAGAGAAGACTGAACATCAGACGTAGTCAGAGAAGCTACCTATCTGGAAGTATACACAGACGGATCTAATACGGAAGAAGGCACTGGACTAGGAGTATTTGCGTCATCGCTGGCAATATCCTTACTGTCAATGAATCCGACAGACGGTCTAACTATCGTTATATTCATAGACAGTCAGGCGGTCATCAAGGCTTTGGATATACCATCAATCAAATCTAAGATGGTAAGACTTTGCCGTCTATCTCTTAGGGAGATAGCGGTCAGATGCAACCTTACCCTATGCTGGGTCCCTAGGGATAGTGGTATTCCAGGCAACGAAAGGGCCGACAAGATAACTAGAAGAGGGGTGGGTTTGCCAATGGCAAGTAATCAGGACACCTTTTTACTTACAGTGGGTCGCCGTGGCGTATTGGGTAAGTGCGTCGACTGCTACGCAGAGGGTGCCAGGTTCGTTACTCGAATTTAACACCTTTGACAATTCACGGCTTCACCTCTTTCGAGGCACTGACAATGCTCAAAACGTATTCCTGTCCAGCAAAAGCTTCACAACTTCGCCGTTCGGAGTCGGCATTAAACTGTAGGTCCCTTCCACTCGTGAAAGAACAATAGCACGCACAATACGACTAGTTGCTGAGAAGCTAGGCCCAGGTCAGGACTGTAGCGCCACCCATATTATTATTATTATTGTTACTTACAGATATCATCAACGCCGCCAATCGGAGGTGGATGGAATTAGATACTTGCAGGACTTGAAAGCTAATATGGCCTTCAATAAATCACAAAAAAAAAACAGCAAACACATAAAACTAAATAGAAAGTAAATCAGCAATGTAGTTGGCGTTATTACTGGTCATTACCTATTCACACACGCAAGCAGAATGGGAACCACCTACAATGACTTTTGTAGTAGCCGTAGGGACGAAGAGGACAACTACCTCGGCACCTGCCCAGCACTTGCAAAGACAAGGAATAACTCGCTGGGCAGCTATTCATTCAATAGCTTTGAGGAAATGTCTGGCATTAAAATTCTGGACATAGTAAGATTTATAAAAATTACTAATTGTAAAGGAGTGGATTATCCAGCATATGCCACGAGCATACCAGTATCTTCAGGTGTTTTAGTAAGTACCCAAAGGAGAACCGACACGCAAGCTGCCGATTAGTGATATCACAATGGATCCGATCAGGATCTATGTGGGCCAGAACTGCTTCAATTGTGGCTATCACATTTATCTAACCTAACCTACCCACAGAACTACACACTGATCCAAGCTCGATCGGATATGGAGCCATACTCGTTCAACGAGTTGATGACAAGCTACATGTAGTGGCACACTACAGTCAAGCAACCAAGCTACGAGGCCAAATATCACAGGTACGAACTGGTTTACGACTTACTGTCGTAAACGCAATAAGACACTTTAGAAACTCTTGGGGATCAAATTCACTCTAACTATGCCTTGAAAGCTACCAATGAGAGGATTGATCTTTTACCGCGCATTGCCAGGTGGTGGATCTACCTTCAGGACTTTGATTTCGATATTGTGTATAAAAAGGGGAACTCCATGCAACATTCCGATTATTTAAGCCGCAACCCTCCGTTTGAAAACTTGCACCATCTCAACAGTCTAGCTGAGAATTGATTACAAATAGAACAATCCGAAGATCCTGAAACTGCAGACATTGCTGAAAAAAATTAAAGAAAATGACGTCGACTCCAATTTTCGTTCCTAGGCAATGTCGGTTGCCTTTAATGAGACGCTACCAAGAGACTGGTGCGAATTATATCCAATTGAAAAAACAGCATTACCGTAACACACTATTCATGCAGACTCATTCATGAAGTCGGTATGTTATAGTCATAATCGATACTAAATTTGCCTTACTACTACTTTGTAAAACATTGAGGGCAGATGAGACCGTGCGGCATTTGAACAATCTCACTATGATATATGGAGTGCCGCTTAGGAATTATTAGTGATAAAGGTACAGACTTTACCAGTGAGCATTTTCAAAACTTTTCCAATTCATTGGGCATAGAACACCATACCATCGCACCTGGGATAAGTCTAGCGGACGGCCAGGTCAACAGTTATGACACAGTCGCAAATTTACTAAGAACAAATTTAGAAGCGAACATTGAATGGACGAGTTATGTCAGCCGGGTAAAAATTCTGTTCGAAATTCTGTTGATAAAGTTAAAGTGTATGTTGGCGGGTTAACCTGGGCTGATAAGTTCTGTATTTATGAATCATAGAATGATACCTGGCGTAGCGGAATGATAGATAGCGAAGAAAACTATGAAACAGAAAAAAAAAGTTTATTTGTGTTACTTTTTGTCTTTGTTGAACTAATCAATGGTTTGTTTCAAAATAAATTAGATATAATGTGAATTTTGCTGATCATGATTGTTTTAATTCATCGAGAGCGATGAACTTACAGAATGGCCGAGTAAAACAAAGGCAAGCCGAAATAGCTCGTATTACGAATATAAAGAGTGTGTTCTCTTCCGTAGTTATAGTACGGTTGATCGAAATCCTTTTTCCAGTCGAGTCACTAATAGATTGAGTGGCTAAGGTAGTATTTGTGATCGCATTCGAATTTAGTAGAAAGTAACGATGGGAGTGCTGGTCGACCACAGGTTCGGGTTTTGAAATAGAGTGCTTTATCATATATACTTAAATAAAGCAGTATATCATATCGGCGTTAATCGGTAAATTTGTGTTGCCCCTGTGCAAGACACGTGTGTATCGGTTTTGTAGGTTAATTCATTTGTTACCTTCCATCTTACCATCATTTGTTGCTCCTAATTTATCCATAATGATAGCCCTAGATGATTTTATCGTCGTTCAGACCAGCTTATTGAGTTCGGTGTTAATCTCAAGGAGAAAACCTCGACTACATTTAATATAATAATAATATAATAGGGGGTATTACTACAGTCCGAGGCGGACCTGGGCCTAGCTTCTGAGCAACCACTCGTGTTGTGCATGCTATTGTTCTTTCACGACGCACTTACCCACTACGCCACGGCGACCCACATACATATTCACCACTACATTTACTATTCACTTCGCAAAGTGTTTCCGATCTCAAAGTGCCTCCATGTGACACAGATTTTTTGCGGTGACTACACAACATGACCGTCGCTTAGAGACATGTTTAGTGCAGTATATATTAATCAGCCAATGCCCTGTTAAAAAAAGTTTCCGTCTTCGGTCTAAGACTAAAGGCGAAGCTAATAATATTGTTTGCAAATTTCCGCTCATAGATGAAGGTTTTGATCTTGCTTGGAATGCATTGCGTCCCGAAAATACACGAATATTAGTTAATAACCAGCTAAATGTTTTGTTCTGCAAATCGATTATTCTAGCAACAAACAAAAGTTTAATGCAATTTCAAAGAGAAATTAACGACTGCATTTCAATCCTTAGAACTTACAAGGTTGAGACTTCTCAATGACTTTTGATTCTAGTATATATATGTTCCAGTAATTTGACTGAAAACATGCTGTCCCTCGTGGTCTGAAATGGATTCGGTCCTTACTGTTATAAGAGGAATTCCCAAAGTTTCCTTCAGTAAACACACTCAAACTAAGAACTCGCAAATAAATCGCGAAACAATCTTACATTGTTTGTGTAGGCATATACCAACAGCTTAATAAAAATACCGGAGGAAGGCCTTTCAAACCCTATGGTTAGAAGGACTTTTCTACAAGCTCAGTCAGTTAGGAATAAGTAAACAACTATTGTACCTAGTATGTACATCTTATACATCAAGGCACACCTGATAATAGCGGTCAATTTCCAGAGGAGACCATACGAGGTCATACTACCAGAGCGATGAAGCTCGTCGGACAATAACCGGTAGGTCAAAAGTAGTTACAGATGAAGGAGCAACCCAATATAGGGGATCTCGTCATAATACGCGACGAACGACTGCCAACTTCTAAATGGATGATGGCACGAATTACAGAATTATGTTTCTGTATGTGCGTGTGCCACTTTATGAATTGAAGATACTAACTAATCTTCTGAGGACTTCGACGAATAAAATTTATTTCTTACCAATGTATTTAATTCACATACATTCTAATTCATTACGTTCTTGTGTTGCAATAATATTTGTTCCTCATGAATTTTTTGCTATATTTTCATTATCATTTAAATATTCAGTTAACAATTGTTTATTTATATTAATATATTATATAATTGACATATTAAATTAGTTCAATTACATTACGTTACAAATCATACATAACTGATTATATTTAGCTACGCGGGAATGTATGGATACCTTACTCGGAATAACTTGTGTTGCCAACACTGATGAGCATGCAAACTACTCACCCGTGGTATGATAGCAAGTGCGAGCAAAAAACAAAAAACGCGTCACCCACGAGGCGCTAACCCGAGTACCGGCCTAGAAGTCGGGAAGAAAAAAAGCGTAATTAAAAATCTCGCAACCTCCTAGCTCAAGAATATCGTAGTATTTAGGGACAAACAGAAACTACGGGCCGTTTATGAAAAGCCCAAAAACCCTTGACTCTGTCTTTAGGAAAGGCAAACAGGCTCTTCGAAGCTATGAGGGTAACCTAGTTATTGACCCGAAGAGAATAGTGGAATAGTGTTTAAGCAGAACATCCATGGGCCTGACCAGGAAAGATTAATAGGGAACCAAGAAATCCCAACGCCAGTCGATGAAGTCGTCCTCGTACCCAAGCTTGAAGAAGTCGGCGCAGCCATTAAAAAGTTGACGAACAACAAAGCCTAAGGTTCAGATGGGTTATTTATTTTTAATGTTTTGATAAGGAGCAAGCACCAGATCATTTGCACAATTTGGGTGGACGTAAGCATTTCCGACGACTGGAAAATCAGCTCCATATGTCCTATCTACAAAAAAAGCGATCCTACTAATTGCAACAAAAACACAGGTAATATACCTGCTCAACGTTACCTACAAAATCCGTACTATGTGATTGTCTAAAGCCGTGTTGCAACGCACTAATCGGTACGTATCATGGCACCTTCCGGCCCGGTAAATTGACTATAGACCAGTCACAGGAACCAGTTATGGGAACAGTTACGTCCTTGTAATGACACCCGGCTTGCGGTAGAGATATTAATGAGTAATGTCATCTACGCCGCAACCTTGAAAGGGAAGATTGATTCCACGCATGTGTATAAGTCCAAACGACATGCCATTCAACTTTAAAGGGTTATAAATTTCCGGTACGGCTTTCATTTGCACTGTTGATAACTAAATTGCAAGGGCAGTCGTTAAGTGTTCGAGGTATAAATGTTTAAAATCCTTGACTTTGTATATCGTCTGTTCCCATGTGAGTAAACCATAAGCTAGGAAAAAACCATAATATTGTGTATCAAAAAGCATTATATAATAACGAATTGTTTTTGAAATATTTTTTTTATTATTTATTCGACTCCGAATTGAATATTTATAACAACAGCACAACGTATGTTGGCTAAGCTAGTATTTATATTTATATATGCTTATATGTTTTGTTTAAGTCATTTTAAGTTAGTAAGGAGTACCATTGACAAAATTTACACACTCTCATTTCGAATTTACTTCCCAAAAATTACAAAAATCAATACATTTGTTTTGTAAAGAAAGGTTTTTCTTTCACCCATTTTTTTCTTAAGAGAAACATTTTTCTTGAATCCGTTCTCCGGATATAAGAAAAACTCGTTTAAAAGAAAATAAAGTTCG
This sequence comes from Eristalis intricaria, assembly GCA_964034865.1. NCBI lineage: Eukaryota > Metazoa > Arthropoda > Insecta > Diptera > Syrphidae > Eristalis > Eristalis intricaria. The sequence goes on along the minus strand of OZ035873.1, from coordinate 45,902,080 downwards.
GGCATATTTGAGGTTCATATAAGCGTAATGTACTGTAGTATGATAGTCTAGTATGTAAGTGAATTCAAAAAACATCTCTAAAGAAAAGGAAGGCAAACATATCAGCTTCCTCTACATATCAATGGCTCAATAAACTGTTCTTGTTTTACAGCACATCTTATTATTTCTTTTACAACGGGGTTTCTCGAAACGTGTCAATATCTATTCGTATCCATTTCAAAGGCTTCTACAATAACCACTCGTGTAGTGGGTTGGTGCGTTGAAACCTAGGCTAAGGGTGCTAGGTTCTCTTCTCGACTTTACCAACTCTCATAACCCACTAATGCACTTCTTTCGAGTCATTGACGACACTTAAATAACCCCTCCCTAAAAAAAGCTTCAGAGTCAATATAAAACTGTTGGTCCCATCCACTCGTGAAAGAACAATGAGACGCACAGCACGAATGGTTGTTGTAGAAACTAGGCTTAAGTAGGGTTGCTCATCTTACATCGATGGTTGCTATTTGGTTTATCGTATTAAGCCGAAACATCAAATACTTTGGATAATTAACGATGTGGACATCCTGTACACTGTTGAATATACTATTTAATATTTTCAGCAACATATACAACAAAACAAATAAGACTGAGGAACACGATCAAGTTTGTAGTAAAGTGTTTCCAAGTAAGTTGGAAGAAATTTTACAAAACGAATAAGAATAACCGTATGTATTGGTTGGGTCTCCGTGCCGTAGTGGATTGGTGCGTCGGCTCCTACGAAGAGGGTGCCAGATTCTATACCCGAACTCACCACCTGTCATAACTTAGGCCCAACATATTCCAAGTCAGTGACAAAAAGTATTTATGTCTCGAAAAAGTCTAAAATTATAGGTCCCATCACTCGTGAAAGAACAATAGCACGCACAATACGCGTGGTTGATGTAGAAGACCCAGATCCATTTTTATATTATAGTGATGGTTCTGAGTCGAGGTAAATGTACTTCTTCTCATTGGATTATATCTCATTTTCTTACTTCCTATATTTTTAACAACTATGCGATGTGTTTATTCGATAATTTGAAGGCATCGTTTTTTTTCAATATTTGAAAGTTCGCGCGTTTGATAACTGTAAACTGAGTGCTTTATTTGCGTTTACTATAAAGCAATGTTCGTGGTCGAATGTCATACCAATATCTGCGATCTATTAACATGTACTACGCACCACATAAGCTAGATAAGACGGTAAACGTTTGGGATTACCAGAGAATGTTACTCATTGGGACGTCAAATGCTAAATAAATAAGAACATGGTTTGACACCCGGCGAGACTATAACTATCTAGAAAAAGCTTCTCAAACTTGACCCTTCGTGAAAGAACAATTGGTACGAAATTATTTTGGAGGAAAGCGTAACCGTGAATTATATGGAGGAATAATGTCACAATCAAGCAAGTGAAAATAAAACAATTACAAAATAACCGCAGTTGTTTAATAATGTTCAAGATCTTTTGTTTGTCATGGTTTTCGATACTTTGTACTTGATCAAACATTTCTATTCAAATTCAAATTGTTCCATTCCATAAATTATTGTTATTGAACATAAGCTTTTGTACGTCACTGTCTATACTTGTATCGCACCATCCCGGCGAAAATCCATCGGACCATCACAGCAAAGACGAAGAGACACACCTACATCCCAACACACGCAATCGACATGCGTGTGTGGAGTTTCACCAAGGCATCGACACACACCGCTTGTGGTGAATTATGTGTTTGGTAGTGACGGTGAAGAAAACCTACGAATGGGTGCTGATGGTTGAGGATGGATGTTTTCTTCCACTTAGATTTCGGACTCAGTGCACTATACATGATGATAGTAAACCTCATAATTTATATACTTATTGTTATATTATCATATAAAATTGTTATTTGGAGTTAGTTGGTTTGAGTCACATACGTTTTCTTTCTGGGTGCAAACTCGCTTGTTTATTCGTATACAACAGTAATTAAACAAAATTCGAAACAACTCATAGATCTGATTGTTTATAATGAAAATCAACAAGTGAACGAAATGAATAAGATAATATTGTAATATTATAATATGAATATATATTTAGAGTGTATAGTCACCATCTGTTTCCTGACACGGCCGAATTTCAAGTGACCGAGAAAAACAAATTTTCATTGCGTGTACCTTGCCATGCAGTTCCTGATGCTACACACTGTACACACATCTGTACTTATAAAAGTGCATCGAGCGTATGATCCCACATATCCTATGCATGGCGCGATCCTGCAGTGTTAATTTTTTTATACACAAAAATCTTCAAGGACACTTGAGTTATTTACAGTGACTAACAGCAGATTTGTACTAATATACAGTGATTAACATCATAATTTATATAACATCAAATACATATGTCAAGAGTACTGAACAAATATTTAACACTGATGAACAAATGTATAATCACAAAAAATTTATTATTTTAGACAATTTTAATAAACGCATTCTCAAACAACAATATCACCCAAGTGTTTGCTGTCCCAATACGATCTGTATCACCACACATTTATTATTGTTATAACTGGCATTTGAGAAATGACAACATTTGCTAAATTTGGCCTGACGTGTCAAAAGTGTACTTAGTCGATATACATAATTCTCTGAATATACTTAATCGGTGCAGCCAGTTTCAAAAAAGATATAACAAGACAAAGTCAGAGCAAACGTCTGTTCCTTTTGCATAAGGAGGAAAGTTGCGGGTGGACTATATGTCTATTCACGTTAATTAAGTACACTCTTTTCAATTGCCCATAAGTTAAGTAAGTTTTTTTAATCTCGTTGAAAAATTCAACATAAAGGCTCTTAAAGGGGCATTATCAGTTGTCAAAAAATAGCTGTTTTTTGTGATTTTTTTCTTTGTTACACATTTAAATAATTGATTCCATATGCTTTTCAACATGATGAATAAGTATGTACATTTAACGAATATATATACATATACAAATATCTGGGTTGTTCATTTTCTGTTCTAATAGAATATCACTTAATAGTTCAATAGTTGGAATATATCTATTACGTCCAAAAAAGTTTTAAAATAAGAGTTGTAAAATATACATACATATCCTAAATATAAATAAAATTAATAAATAAGATTTGATTGTGTAAATGGAGATTCTTCGGGACTTTGGCATATTCATAGTAACTTAAGATTTCCATATTGTTCACAAGCTGTAGTATGAATAATATTAAATCCAAAGCATATATTATCTTATATAAAATTAAAAAATATAAATAAAAATTATTAATTTGTTACCTGCAGGTCTTGTTTAGCTGCTTCCGCTCCGGCTCTTGTGTGGAATGTTACGAAACCCACTGGCTGAAATAAAATAAAATTAGCTGATTAAATAAAAGGTTTTGACAAAATGGCAGCATTCCTCCGGTTTAGTCTAAAAGCGGTGGACCAACATACTGCGGTGTTCAACATAAGCAAATTCACTGGATTTGTTTTCTAGAAAACCTGTTATTATAATCGAAATATATATGAAAAATTATCAGTTAACTTATATATATATATCCTCCATATAAAACATGATAGCCAAAACCATTATTATACGACGATATAGTGTCATGGCCATCACTCAACAAACATTCATAAGCATTTATATTATCTTGGGGTGTCAGGCAGCATCGCCGCATACCGGATTTGTACGCAGTGGCTATATATTTTGCAAGTAAGAGCCTCGAATGAAATTATATGTGTCTATCATTTTTGATGGCAAGAGACCCAATCGGAGGAGTTAATTGGGCCTTTAAATCGAAACCACTTAGAAGTCATCAGTGCAGAGTGATCATTGAATCATTCACATCTCCAATCAAGATAGTTTTAAGAAATATGATTACCCTTGAATTAAATACATTGCAAAGACATTGACGAGTTGAAGTATTTATTCATGATATACTTCCAAACCTTAAAAAAGGATTTTTTTAACAATTTGAGAAATTATAAAATTTATTGCAATAATATTTAGTAAACAATTTGGTTTTTTTTACATTATCACTTGCGTAAGCATGTGCAAATAGTTTTCCGAATCGTTAGTATGTATATAACACATGCGAGAAAACTGGATTTTCAAAATTTGTACCGCACATTTCAAATTACTGTCCTGGCTACGATTGATGGTAATCGCGAATGCATGGCGAACAGGAAATTGAAGATGCTGCATATCAAATGGCACCATTGGGATGCGAGAAATCAAAAATTTGAAATTTATCATTCCAGCACCTTCAAATTCGGTCAATGTGGTGGATGGTGGTGTCTTCAGCTGTAAAATAAACGCGTTGACTATTTTCAATATGGAAAGTTAAATGAACAACGGTTTGATGTTTCTCACAAGTTGAAAATGGCCCTAATAGAAATTTAATGATTTCGTCAATGGCATCGATGAAGCAACTCCGTCCAGTTAGTGAGCTAGAGAAGCTGCAATGCAATTACTTTTTTCAGTATTTAAAGAGTAACAGTAAAATATTGCGCTTGAGCCAATACACCGTGGAATAAAAGAAAATATGAACAAATCTCTACTTCTCCCTACACATTCGTAAAATGTCCCAACATTTCCCCCTACTTTATTTTTGAAATAGAAGAATTAAACTCAAAGCGATACAAAATAAGAAAACTTTAAATGATTTATTATATTCCTAACAAACCAAAAACAGCATAAGGCCATATTGCCACTTTAATGATCATTGATGAATACTGACAAATATCCCAAAAATAATGTTAAATTTCGTAGGGTATTTGAAAAAATACCTACATACATATGTCAAATATGCAGTTTAAACTTATTGTGATACACTCCCACAAAGCTATTTTTTTTCATAGAAGTATATAATTATCGTACCTACACATAAAACGAAGGCAATTTTATGTTCAATCATCCAAGTATGACCAGATATTACAAATCGATTTGAGATTTTCGTGACTAAGATTGCTTTTTTTTATAACATCGGTTACTACAGAATACATATTTCGAAATGCAAGATAAATATGAAACATAGGTTTATCATTAAAATTGGGAACTTCACTTATTTTCAACCAAAACGTGTCATCGTCTAATTCAATTAAACTGGCCTTTTCGCCATCCCTGTAAAAATGTATTCTATTGAGAAAAAGAATTTAAATTCAGGTCTTTCCCTAAATAATTGAAGATTCAAAAATCAATTTCTTTCAATATCGAAAAATTTCTTATGGGTAACCTCTTCTGTATCTCCTCTAACGCGGTAACTTAAAACAGTTAACAAACCGAAGCGAAGCAATTCAAACAGACATCGAAATTTGATTTGAATTTGGTATGTGTAGTTGAGTTCGAACGAAAATTACTACCTCACGTGAAGTTAGTACTGGATAAAAAAAAACATCAAGCGGGAAAAGCAAGAGGATGAGGCCAAGAAAAAATTTAAGCTTTCATGAAATAATGAGTGAAAACTGTGGAAATTAGTGAAGAGCTAATATTTAAAATACCTACATTTTCGCTTATAAAATGATGGCCTTTTTTCCCTACGGGTTAATTTTTGAGCTAAAAATAAATGCATGCAGGGATTCCCGTTTACGATCACTGTATAGTTGTTATACTGATCACCCTACAGGAAACTTGTGGCCAAAAATGGTAAAGCGCTACAACAATCTCGTTATTAGATTTTCCACCAGACAAAGAGGATAAGCTTTCAGTGTATAACCTAACTTGTTGATCGTAGATCACACAAAATTAATGTTACAACCAGAGAAGACTACAGAGCCATCACTAAATTGATGTCAGCTTCAAAAATTAATTGGTATTCATATGAAGTTAAACAATCTCGACCTATAAGAATCATTGCTAAAAACTTACATCACACTTGTGATTCATATATGATTGTCAAAGACCTGCAAAGTCGAGGATTCAAAGTCTTAGTGCGATTAATAAATTGCAACTTAGAACAAAAAAACCACTAGATATGAATTTGTAAACGTTGGCCATAATGAGGATACCAAAACAGGATATGAAATTAAGCATATCCTTCATTCCATAGTCACCATAGAGCCCGATAAATCTGCCAAGTTTACCCCACAATAAACCATCTGCCAACAAACTGGGCACACACAAAACTACTGTGATAAGACCCCAAGATGTGTGAAATGTACAGGAGGGCACAGCACTGTTAACTCTACCAAACCCTAAGACATTCCTGCAAAATGCTATAACTGCGGTGAGGATTAAAGTGCAAACGAACGGATTAAACAAACATGTGAACACAGCGTATTAATCGATATAGAAAGAATAGACATTTGTCTGATATCTGAAACTCATCTCACTACGCAATTCTATATCAAATCAATGAAATATAATTTCTACCATACGGTCCATTCAGAAAACTGTGAGAGAGGAGGCAGTGCTTTTATTAGAGATAGCATTGATCACTTTAAAGAAGAAAAAATTAATTTCTGTAACGCATAAACGTCACGACTCACTACAAAAAAATGTCGTGAGCTGCACAAGGGAGCACGAAACTCAGGGTGTGAATTTATATCATCTGGTAAACTGACATTCAAGCTCACGGAAGAAAGATAAATGTCTGATCTGATTGATTTCTTTGTGATAAACAAATTGTCAAGGAACTTTATCTAAGTACAAGAAGGGTTAGATCTTGTCTCGGACCACTCACCAATCTATCTGACATTAAGTGAAACTGTTATAGTCAAAGAGGAAAATCGTAAGCTGTCAAACATATTAACAGATTGGTCCAGTTTTAAACATATACTACAAGAGAAAATTAATATTGGTACCTTTATTGAGACGACAGAACAGCTGGAATGCGAAGTATAAGTATAAGTTTATCCAATACATCCAAAATGTGGCCTGGAGATGTACTTATCCACCAAGGAGAAAAATATTGGGTAGCAATCACAGGCAATGGGCTAAAATCAATGAAGAAAAAGCTGCGGCTTTTGCTGACCACCTATCGAAGACCTTCAAGCCTAATGATACTGTTTGTGATGAGTTACTTCATTCGAATGGAAGTGACAGTTCTGTGATTGATCCGATCAGGATGCGTGAGCTAAAGCATGAGGAAAGACGCCCTAAAGACACAAACACAAAACAAATAAACTTTGCAACAAAGGATCAGTCAAACTCCTATGCTTAAAGAACAAAACACTTAGTCTTGCGTATGTTCCAAGCGCTTGGAAAGATGATGTTCATGTGATAATAATCATTAAGCCTGTTAAGGGCCCTCAAGAGGTATCCTCTTATAGGCCATATTGGCCTCCTTCCTTTGACCACAAAGTTGTTTGCAAGATTGACTTCAGTAGAAACAAGAAACCTAATCCCAAATGACCAGATGTCTTTGTCTTGACAAAGTATGGCATAAGGGTCTACTAAATAAATTAAAGATGTACCTCCCATAACAGTAACTCCACCTATTGGAGTCTTACTTAACATCGCGTAACTTTCGTATAAAACAGGAAAACTATTACTCCAATCTAGTGCAGATCTAAGCTGGATTTCCGCAAGGAAGCGTCCTCGGAATCCTCGGTCTCAACAATTGGAATATGTTTCCATAGGAAATAAAAATTTGTTCAAATAATAAAATAAAATTGTAAGCAAGTGAAATGTAAATATATTAGTAAAAGAAATTTAATTACTGTTGTAAAAAGAGGCAAAATTGTGAAACAAATAAAATTCAAATGAATAAATAATATTGGTAAAAAAAACTATTGTTAAAACTCTAAAACAAATAAAAATTGCAAATATAATAAATAATGAAAAGTATTCGTGAACAAACCTAATATGATAAAAAACGGATAATAAACAAATTGATTGTCTTAAACAAACGGAATTGTGCTTAATTTATATCAGGCACGTACATATATTCTATACCATACGCAATTACAGTGCGGTATCTATGTATGACCCTAGATGTAAATCTTCGTTAAAAAGACCACATTAAAATCAAAATTACAGAACTAGCCAAACATAGAATGCAGGCTGTAGGATGCTAGATCCTAAAACCAGTTTGAAAATATGGCGCTCAAATCTAAGGATGTAAAATACTATTTCTATCAGGTACACTAAACACAGCTATGTCGCTATCTCTATATACAATTCAATTGCAATATTCCATAGTGAATACAGCTCGATCCAATGATTATCAGCTTCAATGTATTGCTCACGCATTTCAATAGTTGTCGTTTTGCCATAATCCTCTGACGCCCGATCATGATATAACTGGTATCCGTCACTCCCTGTTGCTGTATTTAAACTCATTTCAAGAATAAAGATAAACAATATCTATATACGATGCATAGGATCAGTTATAAAAACAGGAAAAGGGCTCTGTGACGAGCACTGCTCTGCAATCAAAAGAGATTTGACCCTAAAACTGACGAAAAAAAGGATGTCGCAGCGAGGTGTGTATAGACATTTATTTCACACTTATTTTGAATGTCCTACAGCTAACAAATCAAAAAATATGATGGCAAAATTAAAAGTCTGTCCAAGAAAGGCCGTTTCAAGTTAGCTACAGAGATTATTATTGAATTCAACTTCTTTGTGTACTCTCCAAAAATACAAAGAAAACTTTAAGTACAGAAGAATTCCCAGAGAAGCGCCGGTCCTTGTCGATTTTTGGTACAGGAAAAACCGTCTTATGTTCGCAAAAGACCGACTTGAGTTTGACAGGTGAAGGAAATAACAAAATATTCTTTAGTCTAGTGAGACAAAGATGCATTAAGTTTGATCACATGAAAAGCGCTGGGTATGGTATCCAAAAAATGCAACTTACATACATCAGTCTTTTGGAATGAAATGTACAAAAATATTCGGTAGTTATATTTTTTGTTCGTAAATGTATATCTACCAAAAAACATGTATGAAAATAATAAATCCTTTGATTTTAAAAAAAAAACAAAAACAACAATAAAGAAGAGTTGTTGAAAAATGGTGTAATACCAGACTTATATAGACGTATTTCTTAAATAACGTTAAACTTTTCCGATAGTTTGTCTTATAGAAAATGTTTCCGTGATTCTACTGCATAAAAATACATACTTATATATAAAAGATGGCCCGTGAAATTGTCCAGGAAAACCTAGACAATGTAACTGATTCAAAGGAATTTATATACTATAGGAAGGATATTATTTTGTTGTTGTTTTTGTTAATTAAGTAAATAATGCTGAGGAAATAAGGTTTTTTAAAAGAATTATTAGAAAATAAGTTTAAATAAAGTACATCTGCAAAAAAAAAGCTTACCGAGGCTGTTTTTCCATTTTTGCTGGTGACTTTCAATAAGGACCCTTCATAACCCTAAAAACGTTAATAAACATAAAAATAATAATAAACATTGACCAATGATGAGATTGACATTGAAAACTTACATCATAAGCTCTAAACAGCAGATACAGTTCTCTAGGCTTAGCATCCATTGGTAAACCACTCACAAATAGCGTCCGAACCTGAAAATAAAATAAAAAAAAATTGTATATCACATCATTTTCCAAAAAATAGCAATAAAGTACGAGTTAGTGTATTGTTTAACAGCGTGACAGTACAATCCCAGAATATTGGTGTTATTTCAAGAATTCACATTTATTTATCACTCTCCCTATTTAATTTCATCAAATGTGTGTAACAAATGTATGAGTTTACCAACGAGACCACGTACTACGTATTCATAAAATATTGTTTCATTTTGCAGAAATGAGTCCACGTAAAATTAACCATATTACCCAAAAATAGGCTCCGATCACTGGATTGTGACGAATGAAACACAAATGTTCATTTATCCGATATACAGATTTTTTTTTTATTTCGTAACACCTTCAAGAACACTATTACTATACACAACCTTTACTATTTATTGCTATTCTTTACTGCCTTTCAGGCTGAACCGATTTGCACTCTATAGTTCCAAACTGAACTTTACTATTTCTCCAACTGCCGCCGTCCTGATATTTATGTCTCTTAAAGTTCTTCTGGAAGATACTGGCGCCAGTTGGCTATGGAATTTCCCCGCTCTCGATTATAAAATTGATTCTTAGTACTCTATCTATAGGTGGTGATATATAGACAACCGTGTACAACAATCATTTCAGGAATACTCTTCGGAGTTATGATCAGTTCCTCCATTTGTGTTTAGATGGCCGTTTATGATGGAGGTGTGGACTAAGGTTGTTAGTGTACTGTTAGTTGGTGTCCACATATGCTATTGACGTCACAATATTGTGAAATATAATGCTTTTTAGGCAAAACTTAAGAGACTTTCCCACAAAAAAATTTCACAAGAGAACAGAAACTGTAGTATACTTCCAATACCGCGTCATGCATGTAATGCTATCTCCATCGCTAGAAAGGGCAAGTAACCCGTAGAAATGTCAATGACTGTAGATAATAGGTTAGGTTAGGTGGGGGGGCTGCTAGTGCATTCACCAGTACACTTAGACCATGTTGGTCAATTGTGATACCCCTGTTGAACTACTCCCAAAATAGTATTAATTTTGCCTTAGCTGGGATTCGAACCGTAGACCCTACTAACCAATGGCAGGCACTCAACCAACTGCGCCATCCAGCATTTTGTGAGTTTTAGTACTCATATAGTAGAAAGGGTATACTGATATAAAATGTCTGGCAGTATCTTCACAATCACTTTTAAGTTGCTCGTCGAGAGACATTTGAACTTTATGTGGAATCTGTGAACAAATATTTTTTTTTCAAAAATCGTTCGGCACATTGTCTGTTTGGTGTTCACGTAACTCGGCTGGGTTTGATCAACATTTTTCCTATTCTAAATCAGGGACGAACCCATGCAAACAAAACGGATAATAATTGGCAATTGCATCATTTCTATATACAGTTAAAGTATATATGTAGACTAAATACCACTAAGTAAAACTTAATACAAGATTTTGTATTGCTTAAACTGTTGCAAACCTTACCATAAGTCATTGAAAATATAATTTTATGTTTCACTAAAAAAAATTGAGTTTTATTTTTAACCAAGGACATTTTTGACTTGCGTGTCTTTGATATCCTTTTCAGTCCTCACAAGTTCATCGCTCTCTGTCCGGAAATCGATTTTGAGTTGACGGCAATAGCGTCCAGACGACGGACGTGGATCTTTCCAAAGCTAATTTTTGGTTTTCAGAGAGTTGTTTAGTTACCAGACTCTTCATAAGAAAAAAATTATCATCAGCTTCGTGGTAGTCTGCAAATTGTTGCTGGTACTGGGTATGCCATGAACAAGAGATATAACGAATATTCGGTTAGTATCCATTATCCGTCCATATTTTTTTTCTATCCGGTCGGATGCCGGACAGAGAACTAGCATGCGGCAAAAACCGGATAGGATAGATTACTGCGCTTATTTTCATATACTATACTGGCTTCAGAAAACAGCCTTTCGTTGTTTTTTGGTGTTGCAAGATAGAGCTTTGCATATTTTGCTAAAATTTTGTACTGCCGCTATTCCAGTCAGTCGGAATATTACTTTTTTCGGAAACCTCACACATGGCTGAGATCTTGATATTCATCTTACTGCACTTCATTAAAACTTTCCCAGAATGATGCATGCGTATCACCAGTAATTATACCTTCGCTTTCAAAAATATTGTCTCTGGGTGGCGGATCCCCTCCACTGCTAGAGGAATCGTCGTCGTAAGTAATTTATAAAACTTTCAACTGGATTTTCTGGCGGGCTTGATTTGAATAATCATAAGAAACTTATCTTGAATCTTGAGTCTAGAAGATTTGCTTTTAGGTAGCTTGTGTTACGTGGTCTTAGAACCATTTTTTCTTTTTGTATGTACCTTATAAATGTGGTAACATGTGGTATAACTTCAGATACATGAAAGCCAGAACTGACTATTTTTGTTATGTGTATTATGTATTCTCTAAGGGTTGTATATACAGAGATCCATTGTATCCCACTGGTTGGGTGTCAAATTTTTGGGGCCAGTGATATAATATATGATATATATAATATGTGATATAATATAATATTTGAAAGGCATGCATCTCTCCAAGATTGCAAAAACCCAAAAATTCCTCATCGGTCAATGTCTGGGTGATCTTTTTTTTGCTTTGCCTTTACGCTCATATTTGTATTTATGATAGGTTTAAGTTATGCCGTAGTAATTGGGTTAGTACCTTTGTATGTATTTATGTGTAGTCAGCACTTTTATGTAATTTTTCTAAATCGCAAGCCTGTTTGCTTTAGGCGATTGATTTCAAAAAAAAAATGCTAAGTGGTAGAATTTTCATTGGTCCTTCGACCCGGATTATCCGGACAAGGTTAGCAGTGGAAGTGTAGTAAAGTGTAAAAATGTAGTAAAGTGTAGTTTTGAACAGTAATATTAACTAAAGTACGATTCAATCGATTCAAAAAACAAGAAAAACATTATTTAGAAAAGTCAGTCAACTATTAGTAGAATGGCGCTAGAACAAAAGCGGATATCGGTTGAAGTCCGGAAACTCTCGACCAATTTTAAGAGCGGAACAGCAACGGAACCAGCCAGAGGCAGTGTCAGGTGCAAAGACTAATTAAACTTTCACCAATAACTATCACATCTTTCGATGGAAGTTACGATTTTACGAGGAATTACTGATGTGAAGCGCATCTAGTACTTAAAAGGAAGCTTGAAAGGGAAAGTAGCCAAAATCATCCAACACCTGGCACCAACATCAATAAATTATGCACTGGCGATAGAGTTCCGAACAAAACGGTATCAGAATCAAGCAGTCTTCATGAATACGTACATTCAGAAATTGTTTTTATTGAAATTAGCACGGCCTGACAACTCCTTCGACCTTAAAACGATAATGGACTCCACGAAGGAAATTTTGTATGGCATAAGGAATTTAGGAGTAGACACAGATACCTGGGATTCACTGGTCGTACATCTCATACATCATCATACATATTGCATAATCTGATTCGTACAATGCAGGTTCCCTGCCTTGGAAAGCAGCCGATCCTTCAACAGAGAACGACTAAGGCTGACAGTCACAAAAAATCATCTAACGACTAGTCAGGAACAGACAAGTCACTCGGAGAAGTGCCAGCAATGACATGAAGAGTTACAACTTACAGTAGTAAGAAGATGGTATTATTGGCAGCAGCAATAATTAACATACGTGTTGGAAGACAAATTCGACTAGTAAGAGCGCTGATCGTTCAAAGGTCTCAATCGTGTTTCGTGACAACAAACCTCGCCCGTCAGTTGAATGTTCCACTTTCAAGGTATGAATCAATGGAATTGATGGAAATGCCACAGAGATCATCGCAGCGTGCAAACTTGTGATTCAGTCCATTCATAATGGAGAAGTCAACTTGAAAATAGATGCTGTAGTTACGCCGGTGATAACATCAAACCTGCCGACTGCATCCATTGGCCACAAATTCAAAGTTCTGGATCAGATATACCAGGTTATACGTCCATGGCACAGAACACAACGTTCGGGTGGATCCTTTCCGGATCACCTAGCACCACTCCAACAATAGAAAAGCAAAAATCCGTACTCACATCTTGTATGATTGTGTGTACAATGGATGAGGACTTAAAGATAATTTGGGAGTTAGAAGAAATTCCAAGATCAAAGATCAGATTTGATGAAGATTAAATGTGCGAAGATCACTACAAACAAACGCACAAGCGCGATAAGACAGGACGGTACATAGCTATGCTGTCATTATTAAAGAATCGCATGGCTTTGGGTGACTCGAGAAAAATTGCATTGATGCACTTAATGGATCCTACGTGGATGATTGCCTCGGGGGCGCGAATTCACTGAAGGCGTGTCAAGACGTGCAAAAGGAACTGGTACGGCAGATTGCACTTACGGAAGTGGACATCAAATAGTCCACCCTGTATTAAAGGGCTGCCAAAGGAAGTATTTGAAATGGAACCGGAGTAAGATTTCAATAACGACAAGACCTTTAAAATTCTCCAAATTGGTGAAAAACATGAAAAAATTACTTCCAGCTTAAGATATTTTACCCCTTCGGATGGCTGTCTCCAAAAACTATCAAGCAAAGATTCTTATACAAAGTCTTTGGTTATTGGGCATCGGATGGGATGATACTGTTCCAATAAATATGATAATGAGACAAGGCTAATAACGACTGAAGGCGTAAGAATAGAATTCTAAGATGGACACATCAATTGAGGGACTCTCAAATTGAATTACAAGGATTTGGAGATGCTTCGGAGTCAGCGTATGCAGCAGTAGTCGATCTACGGATTATCCAATGTAGCTTTGTTAGTATAAGCATTATCGTTTCCAAAACGAAGGTTGCACCTATAAAGCAAGTATCACTGGCAAGATTGGAACTATGCGCAGCAGTATTGCTTACAAAGTTGATGAAATATATCAGAGACGACGACGACACAGAGTATTCGAAGGATATTGCATAATCTGATTCCCTATTGTATTGATCTGGTTGAAACAATACCCATTGAAATGGAACACATTTGTTGCCAATCGGGTATCTAATGTACAAGAACACTTTAAAGGGAAATGGAGGTACGTTCATGAAAGAAAAAAGCCTGCCGATTTTCCATCAAAAGGAACCTGGTGGCAGAGTCTAGATTGGCTGAAGAAGGATAAACCACACAGGCCTGTAGACAAATCAATGATGGAATTGAAAAACATGCCAGATATTCAAAGAATACATGCTAGTTTGCCAGTTGTAATGAACAATACGTCAACCAAAGATATTCTTCGTTTAAAGTTGGAAACATAGGACCTGCTGAAGCTGAAAAATCGCTTGTAAGGGGTGCTCAACAATGCTTCTTCAATGATATGGAAAATCTCGGGGCAAGGAAGTTAAAATCATCCAGCTATATTTGCCATTGAATCCATTCATTGACGCTAATGGAATACTCCGAGTGGGAGGTCAACTGAAGCATGCATACTTGTCAATCAACCAAAGTCATCCTATGATTATGTCACCCTTACATCCGTTAACAAAGTTAATAATTAATAAAGCCCACCTTGGTACTCTTCATGGAGGAGTAAAGCTGAGTAAGAATTTATGATTTATGAGTAAGAAATTATATTATTATTCGGAGAGAGTAAGAATTATTCGAGGAACAAAACTGTAAAGGACATATTTACTCAATATATAAAATGTTTCTGATTCAAGATTCAAATCAACTTATGGGACAGATTTCAGAAGCAAGATCCAATCAACATCCGTTGTTCTCAAACTCGAGGAGTGGAATTACACAAGGCATACATTCACATGGATGAAGAATGGAAGAACATTCTCTATTATCAACAGACTTCAAGCAACGCCAGTATGGCGGAAAAAACGTGGTTTACTAGGAACACTTCTAAGATCAATATTTGAAGTCAATGACGAAGTGTATCAAGATATCGAAGCCCTAGATAGTAATCAAAAGGCGTTGATACAAAGTACTGAAACTAACTAACTAATGCTATCAACTATTACCAGTGTAGATAATAAATAAGAAAAAATCGACAAAAAAAAAAAAAAATAAAAAAAACAAAACAAAAAGCTCAATGCTAGTCTAGAAGAGGTTAACAAATGGAATCTTGGTAAAATGTAGTTGACGAGAATAAGCTCCACATCCATGTAACGAAAACATACTTGATTGCTCTGAGTTATATGCGGGAAATTGAAGTAAATTACATCAGCTACTTAATGCATATATGAAGCTCAGTCATTTATTGCAGTTTCTGTCTTATGAAAGTACGAAACAAATTATCAAAAAAGGGCGGAGACACTTGGTCCAGATATGTACTTCATCCGAAGTGATGATAACAGGATATTTTGTGATCGTTGACATCAATGATACACCAGATTAAAATTAATACAGTTTCTGTAAAAACGTACGTGCAGACATTTGAAAAAGTTCAGATACAGCAATCGGTTTTTGGACTAAACTACTATCATGAAAGATATTTCGAAATATAAGGAAAGGAAATATAAGTAAGGATTATATTGTCCAGCATCTAGTACAAGAAATTCTTATTCAAGCAATGTCCAACCAGAACGCTATGAAAGACACACAATATGGAAAGAGTTATGTACTCATAACACATTGATGATCATTATACCACAGGAAACAACGGTATTTATAACTTGTGGATATGAACGTGAAGAGATAATTCTTAAAGAGACGGGAAATATTCGCATTACATCAAACTGTGTCATGCAGTCCAAGGTTAGAAGCAAAGATACTTAAGGAGATCGAAGTGATAAAGCATTTTAGCAAGTCAATTACCACAATGAGCACATCGTTATCATCACATATTCCTTTTTATATTGCAAACTTAATAAGTGCTTTGTAAGGATATAATGAATGTCACAGATATTAACCACCGGGAGGCAGTTGAAGCACTTAATAGATTGCATGACGAGAATTGGAAGAAGATAAAAAAAAACATCACTTTTGAACAACATCAACTTTCGTTTTGATATGTTTATTGACTGTGATTCGGAAGTATGGCAAGTGTCGCAAAAATCCTACGAAGCCTTTGGAACCACGACATGTCGCCGAAGTATTACAAGTCGCCGGCCTAATATCAACTGGAAGACAACGTCGGAGGAGGCAGAAAGTTTATTGTATCATCAAAAGGCATACACTTCTTCAAGATTGCAAAAACCCAAAAATGCCTCATCGGTCAATGTCTTTTTGTTTAATTTTTACGCTGATATTCCTAATTATGATAGATCTAAGTTTCACCGTAGTAATTACGTTGGCACTTTTGTGTGTGAAATCGCAAGTAAGCAAATATAAAAATAATTTGTTAAATACGAACAACACCAGTACCAAGATTGAACGCAGAATTACTCTTGCCAATCGCTGTTTCTTTGGGCTCAAGAGGCAATTGAGTAGTAGAGTCCTCTCTCGAAGGACCAAGATAACATTATATAACACCTTGATCATCCCTGTCCTGGTCTATGGTGCGGAAGCATGGACAATCTCAAAAGCGGATGAAGGAGCACTTGGTCTTTTCGAGAGAAAAGTTGATAGTTATTGGAGAAGAAGATTCAACCACGAACTGTACGGGCTGTAAAGCGGCATGAGCCTAGTCAGGCGTCTACGGATTCAACGCCTAAGATGGCTGGGCCATGTAGAGCGCATGGACAACACTGCTCCAGCCCGAAGAGTCTTCGACTCCGAACCAGTGGGACAACGCAATAGAGGACGCCCACTGAACCGATGGCGCACCCAGGTGGAGAAGGACCTCAACCAACTTGGTGTGCGCAGTTGGAGACAGCTGGCAAAAGATCGTGCCGGCTGGAGATGCTTACTGGTTGAGGCCCAGGTCCACCCCGGAATGTAGCGCTACCAGAAGAAGAAGAAGAAGCACATTTTTTAAAAGCGTAATGTACGTACGGTACGGTACCGCAAACTGAAAATTAAACAGGGGCTGCGTAAAATGGTAATTATGTTGTAAGATAAATTAATTTTGTTGTGTTTACCATGGTTCGACCACAGATAATAGAGTTAAATAGATATGGCACGGAGAGTATAAAAATGTGTCACTTTTTCATTTGAATTGGATTTACTACTACGTCCCACTTTGACCGAACTCGTTCGACATGTTGTTCTTTCAAATTTTTTTTGGATAAACAAATTGCCTGTTGCTTATTTCTTCTTTGCTGCACGTGGGAACCTATGTACATAGACATGTATACACAGGACACTATTTTATCGTTTATGCCTTTCCTGACCACTCATTCACATTCGTACTCATAATACAATTTCAATTCCAATCATAATACAATTTAGAAGGTAAAAATGATTTATTTCGATTGGACTGGAGTGCCAACAATAGTTTTACACAGCGTGGTTAGGGATATCAGGAGAGTAAAAAAAAGGACTGGGAATTCCGATGTTCACATATTGTGCGATTTTTTATTTTTTTGATTGATCAAAAGACATGGGTCCAATGGACCCACGACTGTAGAAATGTACGGAATTTCCACGATGTTACTTAAAACGACATTTAATATCATCATTGTTTACAAAATGAGCCACGAATAATGTCTTATGTTTAAAATGATCATGGTACGAATAGAAAAGCATGTCGTACGACATAAAAAATGTCTATCGCATTTATATAATCAATTTTATTAAATAATACTTATTTTATGAAAAACAATATTCACTATATTAATTGCAAATGGAATACTTCGGAAAACAGAATATGAAATGTTTATTCATACAAAACAGAACAAGAATATGTTGTAGGTATTGCCGGATTTGAACAAACAAGTGAGAGCAACAACTCCGCCAACGGACCAGATAACTTTCAAGGTTTTCTTTTACGTTGGCTTTCGGTATTGGTGTTACATAACTACATATTTAAATACTTACATACATAGTGCTTTATTATATAGAAATTATATATTTCGTTCAATTCCCAAGACTTTCCATATTCTATTCACAGAAATAAAATATACTTGTCCACATACATAACTATTTATTTAATAAATCCCAAATAATCTTTCATAATATCCTCTCTGTTAAGCTATGAATAATCGTTCAATTAATTTCAAAATCCCTATGTGAAAACATATCTGGCATTTATTTACTGTGAGGCAATCCATATCACATCTCAAAGAAAAAAATCATCGAATGAATTAATTTTAACACGTCCCATTTGAATAAGTATAGGATGAGGGTTTAAGTGAGGTGCTAAGCAAGCAACAAGGAACACTGTCAACCATTTCTTGTTAAATTATTTAGTTTTCTATTTTCACTTTGACATGCTTGTAATTTATCCACCGCAGATGGGACAATGACATAATACTACAGGAGGCTGCGCGCTTTATTTCGGTCACGACAATTAGAATAATTACACAGTTTGGAGTATGACACACGAATATGAGAACAGAAGTGTATCTCACACCATGAAGAGTAAACAAACAAATTTGTATTCAAAAATAATCATGAACATTGCGTTTCAGAGCAGTCGTTAAGAAAGTGAAGGAGAAAGAGCGGGCAGTTCGAATCTGGTTGCGTTTTATTAGTGAAGAATTTAAGGTTAGAATTTAAGCATTATAAATTGGGAAATTTCAAATTCAATTGCATATTGAGGTGATATAAAAAAGTGACGATAGATATCTTTAAATAGTTGAATCTTTAGTTTTAGATTTTTTTACTAGGAAACTCAATTAAGTGTGTAGGGTTGCAGATATGTTACACAGATTTATATATCGTCGTAGTTATATGGAAGCTCCCAGTTTTTTTGGTATTAAGATATTTGCAGTTTAAAATTGTTATTAGTAAATTATACTTTTTTTGACTTTGTGGTTAAGAAAAAAATGTAAACCATTCCCCATTATTCCATAGCATTAGAAGAAAATCCCATGTGCCATCGCAAGTTTGAATTGTATGGCAAAAATTATGTTTAAATTATCTGTATGTAAATATCCTTGTGATCTTTTTCCTTAGAGACCATACCTGGTAATCATGATCCTCCAGCTTCATGCCAGCCAATCATAAGTTTGAATGTAATCATTTGAAGAGGGTAATGACTTGTTTTCGTTCTTCTCTATCGGGTTTGTTAGTACTTATGCGTTGCTGCCATAAGGTGGTATTTATTTCTACGACTAATGTCATAAATCATTATATCATATAGTAAAGATGTCTATGATTGTATTCATTGCAAATAGAATAGTTATACCCAGTTTCAAAGTGAATAACTCAAGTTCAGCTGAACCTTAAGCGGAGATCAAATTTTCAATCTAACGCGTTGGGTTACACAGTGAAATCTGAGCTTCAGTTCAGTTGAGTATTTTTATTAGATTTTTGATATATTTCCTACACTTTGTAGATTTAAAATGTCTTTGTTGCATTCATGCTGTTATCCGTAAAGAGAAGTAGATAACAATCAAATAAAACTAATGTACAAAATCTCAGTAAAGTAAAAAGACCAGCAAATAATAAAAAAAATCTAAATAAAAACTACCTAGACGCTTTGCATAAAAGGGACAAATAGTTTTTTCATCAAATGTCGTGAATTAAGACAAAAATAAGGGATGAACTTCATTATCGAACATCAATTGTATTGCGAACAAATTGCTCTCGCTCTCAAAAGAGCAAAACAATATGCAGGTATGTTGCTGAACTGAGTTTAAAATCTCGTTTATCTAAACTACAAATTGAACTCAGATCAAGTAAAGAAACTGCAAAAAGAATAACTAATAATTCAAGTGAAGTTTAAACCAAAAGACTTTGAACTTGCACTGTGAAACATGACATTAGGAAATAAAATAAAAACATTGGTATTAGCTATAAAAAAGAAAAAATTAATTACCAGCCAGATTTGATCACACAACCTGCAGAAGCGCGTGCAACGCAACTCACTTCGCTAACGAACCGCATTAATCTTAAGGTTTTTTCATTGTTCACATTCGGTATAGGTGAAACATACTTACATACATAGCGCTTTATTAGAAAGGTATAATGTTTACATATCATTCTTCGATTTCTGTGATACGTTGTCTGTGATCGAAACGAAGGATGTTTGTCCATCGAAAACTACTACGTGTTAATTTGCATACTGCGATAAACTCTATAAACAATTTGACATCACCCAGTCCGCCATTGAGGAGCACACCACTGAGGATGCTGATCAAGAAGCAAGTGCCAATGTCAGGAAGGAAACTGAACTCGAGAGGAATTAAATCGACAGCCAATATGAGCAAATCTCTGCAATCATCAAGCAGATACTAAAAAAAATGGAGCGTCAGACAGAATAGACTCAGTTCGAGTCTACCATGGTGGATGTTGATCCCAGTGAACTCGCACTTCTCAGGGAACAGGTAAGGCACCTTACATTGCTAAACTTAAATTCCACAGCGCGAGTGCAACCGTCATCGGTCCAACCACCTCTTCACCAACCATGAACGAACCTTCGTCGGATAAAACCTGCAAAATTTGATGCAACTCAACTTTAAATATGGCTAAGCCAAATCGAAATGACACTGGAGCTTGAAGGCATTACGACGGAGGAAAAAAAATTTAAACAAGTGTTTATTAATTTGGAGGGTGATTGTCTGGCAGCATCAGAAGATCTCAGTGGCGACTCGACAGTAACAAATAAGTTTTCTTTGTTTAAAATACGCATTCTCTCCAGGTTTGCTGAATCAGCAGAATCGAAATTAAGACGCTTGTTAAAATGTGCAGAGACAAAAGATAAAAAAAACCGTTCATAATACTGGCTGATACGAGATATCTTGCTGGGGAGAATGTGGTCCGAAAATTCTGCGAGAGTGTTTTATGCAGACCTTGCCCTAAAATTAAACCTGGGTCTACGCAGAGAATTCAAATGGTCCTTCATTTAAGCTGATGTTCAGACAGCAATCATCGCTGCAGATTTTCTAGAGCATTATCACCTCATAATTGATATTATAAAACGCTGCCTTATTGATGCAACAACAAATTTTACAACTTGTGGAGCATTGTCAACAGTTTCCGAATTTGGTCTTTCAACCTTGACTGCAAGTGCATATCCTATCGGTGAGTACTCAAACCTAGTCAAGGAATTCATTAATATCACAACCATTCCAACAAAACCACAATCAAAAATCGACACATCAGTGCGCCATTACATCGAGACAACAGGGGCTCCGGTTGCAAGCCGCTTCAGACGCCTTTCAGGAGATAAATTATCAGCCGCCAGAACTAAATTAGATTAAGTGCATGCCTATCATCAAATTCTAATGGCAGAAGATGACATCGAAAGAACAGCTGTCTGCACCCCATTTGGTCTTTTCGAGTATTTTTTCATGCCGTTCGGTCTGAGAAATGCGTCACAATCGTTCCAACGGTTCATGGACTCAATCTTTAGATGTATGCAGTGTGTATTTTGTTACATAGACGACATAAGCATTATGTCGGAATCCGCCGAGCAGCACAAGAAAAATCTTCGAACTGGCTTGGTCAACATCGCCTCACCATCAATGTGAACAAGTGTTCTTTCGGATTACCTGAGGTCAAATTCCTTGGTTACATTATTAATCAAGATGGCTGTAAGCTTCCAGAAGACCGTGTATCTGCTATTGTTAACTACGAGCTACCTGAAACCATCTCTCAACTAACGAGATTCTTAGGAACTATAAATGACTACAGGCGTTGCATACCACATGCTGATCTTCAACCACCGCTAAATGAGTTTCTAAAAAACTCAGAGAAAAATGACAGTCGAAAAGTTCCTTGAACAGAGAAGACAAAACTAATTTTCGACAAATGCCGAAAGAGTCTTGGTGAAGCAACGTTGTTAGTACATCCTGTTACAACAGCACCCCTCGTACTAACTACAGATGTGTCTGACGTAGAAATTGGAGCCCTTGGATTTTATTCTCGAAAGCTGAATCCAACGGAGATGAAATACAGTGCCTATGACCGAGAGCTATTGGCGATTCATGATGCCCTAAAACAGTTCGAGCACATTCTTGACTGTCGACAATTTGTCACCAAATTTGACCACAAAACTTTGGCAACGAACATCGTGATGACAATATCGTTGCGGATGAATTTTCACGTCTTGCTCACCCTCACGTCAACGCAATCAACATGCCTATTGCAATCGACATCCAAACACTTTTCAAGTCTCAATCAAAATATGATGAATTGTAGAAAGTCTAATGGAGGGAACGAATTCTCTCAAACTACAAACAGTCCATCTTGCGCCTGAAACTCCAATCTACTGCGATGTGTTGGCAAGATTCGTGCGACCATACGTTCCAAAAGAGATCAGAAAAACAATCTTTGATTCTGTTCGCAGTCTTTCACATCCAGGCGGACGAACAGCTCTTCAACAAATTAAACAGAAATATGTTTGGCCATGTAAAAAGAAAGTTGTCAATTGGGTCGCAACTGTATTTCATGCCAAGCATCAATAATTCATCGACACAACAAACTCCAACAAAATCATATTGACATTCCAGACAACCGCTTTGACCATGTCCTTTTGGATTTAGTTGTCATGCCGCATTTTCAAGGTTACAGGTATTGTCTAACAATAATTGACCGATTTTCCAGGTGGCCAGAAGCTATTCCATTGAAAGACATGTCTGCCAGCACTGTTGCTACTGCCTTCTGGACTCTTTGGATTGCACGATTCGGCTGTCCTAAGACAATTACCACCGATCAAGAAACACAATTTGAGTCAGCTCTGTTCGAGGCATTAACTTACTTAACTGGAACCAAACGAGCGCGTACAAGTACATATCATCCTCAAGCAAATGGAATGATTGAACGCAGGCATAGATCATTTAAACCAGCTTTGTCACACCAATAACCCATGGGTGGAGCTTCTTCCAACAGCACTGCTAGGACTCAGAACATGCTACAGGAAGATTTGAAACCATCAGCAGCTTCCAAATGAATTTTTCAGCAACGAAGACATTCCAGCAGATCCACATGCCTTTATGGAAAATATTCGCCAGCGCATGCGAATGTTAAGACCTACACCATCAGCACATCACATCAAGCAGAACATATTCATTTTGAAGGATCTGTACCAGTGTTCACATGTCATGCTCAGAACAGATGCTGTAAGAAAACCGCTAGAACCCCCGTATACTGGACCATATGAAGTCATCGACAGAATATCCGATCGTGTTTTTACTATCCGTATAAGCAACAAGAATCTCAACGTCTTAAAACTTCTTTTGTCGCTCAAGAGGAAATACCATCGCAATCTGATTTGCCAAATGAAAATCACAGCGAACTCCTTATTCCACATTCACTTCAACAATTTCACTTTCCAAATTAGCAAGTATCCAGTCAAAATTCACAACAGAAACATCACAAGTAAAATCATCCAACATAAAATAAGTTTCTTTCCAAAACAATAACAAACGTGACATTGTGACTAGTGGGGGAGTAGATGTGGCAGCACCATTGACAGAAGAAGCAGATCAACTGGTGGCAGCACCATCGATAAGAAGAAGCGAAGCAATTGTGGCAGCACCATCTTACGGAAGAAAGAGAAAACAAACACTGATACCGAGAGCTGTGTTCCGTTGTTCTCGAACTTGACTCCTGTGCCATTGCGATTAGTTTTCTGTTTTTCCGAAATTGCAACTCTTTAAATAATTGTTTAATCAAATAAATTTCGTTTGTGTTAATGGAATATCAATATGTTTTATTGGTGTTTAGTCCAAACACTAAAAATTTGTTTTACAAAAAACCGTTTCCTTTTGTATAGTGTCAACGGTAACAAAGCGGTAGATAAATATCCATTATATCTTAGATTAGGTTAGATTGTACGACTATCTAACAGCAAGGATCTAGTCTAGATCCTAATACCTAGTTACAGTAGACAGTGCAAAAGAGTAATTTCGGTAAGCGACGATGTACCCAATATTATTTGAGGGTCAGTACAACCACTCACTTATCTCGGGTACATCGACGCACTGATTTTGTAAACCAAACTTACTATTGGGTCAGCACATTCGACATAGCCACTGAACTCGGGTGCATAGACAACCTGCATTTATGAATAAAATAACGTCATCAAGAATAACAATATGGGTGCAGGTGATCGGTTTGCATACGCACTGCAAGTTAATTTCTAATTAATTTCAAAAAAGATATTGTTTAAACTAAATTGGCGCTGTCGGTAAGATTCGTTTTAGCGATTAATGACGGTAAGAGAACCTCAATATCGAGTACGAAAGAAGCGTAGCGAGTGAAACCCACCAGAGGCCTTAATGGTTAATAACAATCCGAGTATTTCGATATTGCGTAGGAAAGATGCATCGCGAGCGAGAACAATAGAAGGGACAGTGCGTTACAACTGTGTAAATTAGAGAAACGGAACATCAATTATGCAAATACGTTGATTCTTCTTTATTATTAAGTGTGATCAATAATTAGTTGAAGTGAAACTGTGAGCTCAGTCCTAATAAGAAATAAATAGTGACTATCAATCATTAAGTTTCAGAAAAAAGAAATAAAACAAGGTTGGTTATCGACCTAATCGATAAGATCTACCCAATTCTACAACAATATTATATTTTAGCATAAAGTATCTTCTCAGACACTATACGATCAAAAAGAATTTGAAAAATAACAGTAGCAATAGTTTTAGGAATCACGCATATACACTGGCGAGAAAAACTGGATACATCATTTTAGCTCTTGAAGGTTTACATCATCGAAATTGTTTTTTCTATAGACGTCAAACAAACAATAAGGCAAACTCTTACGCTAATCAAAATATTGGACTCCCCATACCTGAACCCATAAATATAAATAAAATTAAAATAAGACCTCTGAAATTTATCATAGACTACGGGGCTACATACTCAACAATAAATCCACATCCCTAACCACCTAACCTTATCCAACCCTAAGCAAAAGACATTCCTATCGACCCCTTGAGTCAAAAAGTTATAATTAAAAAAAAGTCACAATCCTTCTATTTAAGCAATGAGGAGACCCCAAAACAAAGGTCGAGTTCTATGTATATCACTTTCACAATAGTTTCGAAGGTTTAATCGGAAATAATATCCTCATACCCTTAACAGCAAAGATAGACTTTGAAAACCATTTCCATTACATAGGAACTAAAGAACCAAAACTTCACCTCATCCCTCATCATCAGTTAACTATTATATTCAAGTTAAAAACGAAAGGCCCCATAGAACAGTCCTTATCCGCACTACAATATTAGGGTCTTGCCTGCCTCAGCAGAAGTCTGCAGATGGTAAGATAGTAGTAAGCGAAGAAATCTACATTGTAGAAGATTATAGGATACACGTAGAAATAAACAATGATACTCTTGACCAAAGTGTAGAGTTCAACACGTTACATACACAAGTAGTGGATAGTAAGAACTTCAACATAATTGCGACTATAGAAGCCAAACCAATCCTACAACAAGTTCGAAGAGACCACCTTGGCAAAAAAAACATATGACCTTTATAAAATTATAAAACACTATACCAACATATTTTATAGCGAGGAATCTGATTTGACCTTCACGTATGTCATCAAGCACAGAATCCGTACGAGCGTCAAAAAAAAAATATTGATACCCATACATACACAGAGAAGAAGACGAAACCGAATCCAGGAAATGCTTAGGAAAAAAATCGTTGGATACATAGTTTACCATATTCCGCCCCAGTCTGGGTCGTCCCAAAGAAGGATACCAGTGGGAAAATTAATTGGAGAATAGTTCCGTACCATGGTTTGAACGAAGTCGTAGTCGATGACAAACACCCAATACCAAATATAAATGAGATACTTGCAAAAGCAAAAGTTTTCACCAGATAGAGATCAACGAAAATGATATCCACAAAACAGCCTTTAGCGTTGAAAACGGCCACTATGAGTTTCTCTGAATGCCCTTCCAAGAACCATGTCCTTGAAGGGTACATTAGTAAAATTTGTCTAGTTTAACTAGATGACATTATTATTTTTTCGACCTCCCTTGAAGAACACTTGGACTCGCTAAGAAAGGTTTTGCAAAAAATGGAAATGCAGATGGTCTTTCCAGAATAAAAATTATTATGGTAAAAACACTGAAGAAAGCCAAACTCGAATATTCCGCTCTAGTAAATCGCCCCTAACTTATTCAAAACACAAATTGCGAAATTCAAAACAAATTCTGCAACTGTACGAATAAAACAAGCTTTAGTAAATCTAGGAATACCGTATACTTATAAACTCTAGACACAGAAACAGCAAAAACACTAATAAAATCTCAGTTCAACCCAATAAGTTATAAAATTTCAGTTCTCTTAATGCTTTCTATGTAGAGGACCCTCAATTACTTAACGTTTTAGAAACCACTTATTTTAATCACTTCAGTAGAAATAACAAGTTCAAAATAATCGTAGTTGACAGATTTCTAAAGCATATAACAGAATAATAGAGAAAGATAACAGAAGTATGTAGTTCTTTACATACAATCCGTATTACCACTCAAAGCTTCATACTAGAATAACACAATACACTATTAATTGAAAGATCTGTAACATTGAAAAATATGACAGGAAGTCAATAAACCTTAAATACAAACAAAATCATCCATATTGATGTGTTCTATAGCCTGAAACGACACCTATTTCATACATTTATAGATAAGTTTAGGAAATTTGCACACGCGATAAAAATTAATACTAGAACCTGCACAGAATTTAAGAGAGCCATACTAATTTATAAGACTTCCAAAAGCTAGTAGCAGATAACGAACTAGGATTGAAAGTTCCTTCCATTAAGATCATTTCTCGAACACAAGAATTCACAATTACACTTTACGTCAAACAATAACCATACCTCGAATGCCGATATTGAAAGGTTACAGAAGGCACGGTGAAAATATAGACATCGAAACAGTAGAGGAAAATACAATGTAGATTTTTAAAGGTATAGGTTTTTTACAATAATGCAATCCATTCAATCACTAATAGTAGACCAAGAGTTTTCGAAACTGGTAACATAAATAATGATGAATACCAACTAATCCGAGAAAAATATTAAAAATTAAGTAATGGTTTATTAATAGATTGAAAAAAATTGGGAAGATGTTCAGATAGAGTCAGTATTAAACTTTATAAGATCACAAAAACATGAGCCGTATGAACCACTAGACATGGGCTCACCATGCATGGTTAACGGTAAATGCTCGAAACGTTATCCAAGAGCTTTGATCTGATCTGTATGTGTTAGCAAATGAAAGTCGAGCTCAGTTATCTAAATAAGAACAAACGCGAGTTAGAGTTATGCAAGATGGCCGTGACATGCACATGTGTTTTGTAATGAACAGTGTGACTAACTCGCAGATTGGATTATTTCCTATCCCTAAAGAAAAACTTTGTGGGGAACTACAGCAAGGGAGGAGGAAGAACAGTGAAATTCGTAGAACCTTTTTGCAAAGAACAATGTCATTCGTACTTCAGTAAGAATTATTATCAGTTAAAAGGGTGGCAGAAAGCATCAGGGAGAATATAGAAAATTGCATGCAGATGTCAGTAGAGCTGGAGAAGGATGATCCGAATCTACAAGGTTTTGGTGCAATTGGAAGTAAGAGTGTGACCAAAAAAAAAGGGAAACTGTTTGCATGTTTTCTAGACGAGGATCTCTTACAGTAGCCTGTCTGTGAGAGACCCCAACAAAGCAACCTAGCTCCCATAGCAAGGTTGGTCGTTTTAATTGCTTTATTGCGCAAATTATTCAGTAAATGTTCCACAGAGTTGGCCAAGCCACATAAAGAGTCGGCAACAGAATTGAGATAAGATATTTAATTCGTATCAGAAATTGGAAAATTAAATCACAGTGTCTGACGTTGAGGAATACTATGAACTTAAAGAGCAAGAAGACACAATAGTAATGAAGTTACATCAGTATATGAGTATGCTAGATACAGGGGAAATCCATACCAAGGATTACTTCTTCAATGAAAGCGCAGGAAATAGAGCTGCCTTACTTTGACTGGAGTTATCTAAACTGGCGACAATTCTACGATTTCTTTAAGAAACTAATTCACGACCGGCCGATTTCACCGGTGCATAGGCTGGTCGCATTTTCTTATAAATAATCCGACAATAAAACCCTAAAAATACTCCAAAACTACCGTAAGACCGTATTTGTGAAAGAAGCGTTAATTTACTTCTTCTAAATATTCTAAATAATTGAAATGGTTTACGATTTTTCAAGAATATTTATTTTATACGAACTACGTCCTGACAATAACGAACACAAAACAAATATAATTATTCAATTTGGTGCAGTCGTTTATTTATTGGGTTCGAATGACGTCCCTTAATTTTAGCAATTCAACTGACGTGGTGGTAGCTCTTACTTTCAAAATTCGTTTTATGTTCTCATTTTTAAATAATACATTTTAATGTATAGAGTGTGCATTATTATAAAGAATTACTTATAAGTATATAAATGCAAAACTATTAAATCAAAGAAATGCATGTAAATAACATTTATTGATATGAAAAAAAATAATTTTTCACATACACATACATATATGAAGAGAAAGAAAACATTAACATAAATATTTTCTTCATATACTTAGGGCAAACTACCCAGTAGCTAGCCTCCTTAAGGAAATAATTTTTGACTTCGTTGCTCTCTTAAAATTAATTACTTAGATATATGAAAACAATTTTATCATTTAAGATGATTAACTGCTGTTTAATAAAAAATAATAACTTTTTGTAAGTATTGGACTCAAATTAAATAAAATTAAACGAATTACAAAATGAGATATGAGCCAGTACCGAGCCCCCCTGTTCATATAAATCACAACATACAAATTAAATCATAGTTGCCTTATATATTTTATTTAAAAGGAAAAAAATATTAAATAAATTCATGACAAAAATTAAAAAAAAGGCAAAAACATAAAAAATTAACCAAAATAAATGTTGAATTTTTTCTCGAGTCTATTTTTTTCATGTTGATAGATCAATTGGTTTTGCATGAATAAACAACGGATGGAGTGAAAAAACCTTAGCACCAAAACATAATTTTATTTGAAATGCTCATTATAAAAATATTTATATTTACACGTTAAAAAATTATAACTTAATTATAAAGTATCCTTGTTCTTATTGATTCTGTACGAAACAGCATCAAAGAGGACTACTAACATTCGGAAAATAATTAAAAAATAATGGTCTTTATAAGTAAACATCAAAAGTCGATAACAAGTTTTTATAAATATCTTATCTGATCTTGAATCTAAGACAATCAATCCAGGATGGTCGGAAAAAAATTACATTGTCTAGGTTGTGAAAACACACCTAATCAGACTGTGTTCCATTTTTATAGCAAATTATAGTTTGTAATTAATATACTTAAATAAACAATAAGAAATGCGATTAGTAAAAGATAAAAAAAATTTTTGGTTGAAAATAAAGCATTCAAATAAAAAAAACTAAGAACCAGATGATTGAAATCGAAAACGTCGTGCTCAAGTTATCGCGTAACCAAGGGAAACAGGCAAATATTATATTACTACAAATGTACTAACACAATCTGTCTAACCACAATCTAATTCAGCAAAGACAAAAATTACAAAACTTAAACAAAAAAAAGTATTCGTCAAGTACAGTGATCTGTGGTCTGTGTCGTCGTCAATGTGTTCGGCACACGAAAACAAATCTAACCTTTTCGGAACTGATGTCAAATTTGTTCTGGTTTTCGGTAATGAAATTTCTCGTTATACTGGATAATTTTTCTTGTCTGCGCAAATTGTTAGCGGACGTTATGGTTGCAGAAATTACCAACTGCTTTTTTGCTATTTTTCATGTACTTTGGCGACTCTTTTCTCTTTTTCGGAAAATTAAGCGTTAATCGCAACGTGCTTATTTCTGGAGATTTGGTTTTTCTTTTCAAATTCGATATGATCGTTGTTCCTGAACCGTATTATGATGTCACGTATTAGGCTTCATGATATAAATATTTCCGATTTACGTAACCCTCGATTTATTTAAAAAAAAAAAAAACGGTCACTTTTGTGTGTATCCATTCCTGGTTTTCGTTTTCTGATTTAATAAACAATGCGTTCATCAATAATGATTTGCGTTCGTTTAAAAAATTTGTGCTTTACCACATTGCCACATACCTGTTTTGAATATAATTTCTTATTGAAAAAATGTGACCCATTCTCTATATATTGTCTATTATAACAAATTGAGAATCAAATTCAGCCTAATGGATGCAATTTATAACTTGATTGTTATTGCTCTCCCATAAGTGGAATGGAACTGCAGTTTTATGCCGACTACAAACGGCCAAGTTCGAGAAGCATTTTCTTGACAGTTATAATTCGTTGAGCATTATCAGTGACTCGAAAGAGGTGGGACCGGGAATCGAACCCAGGCAGCGAGGTTATGTTGCGTGTGGGTCGACGAACATACCCACAACTTCCATGGCCATCACTTTCTCTGGTAAAAGTAAGTGATTATTTTTGCAAACAAATTAATAAGTTAAAAGAAAATTAAGAAACTGACCGACCTTCAAATGAATGGGTTAACCAATCGGTTCTAAATCCTAACTGCAATTCTATTCGTGTAAAAAATCGAATATTAATGATACTATATATGTTTATATTTACAAAAAAGTAAGCCATTTACAAAAAAGATGTCCACGTTCAAAATTTATAATTTTATTTTTTTCTAACTCAAAACTGCTTTTTCTGTAATCTACTTCTATATTCTATATTTTCATCCAATTTTTTTCCTCAAATTTTTTTATTACATTATGTATACTGTTCATGCTAGTAAAAGCCATTGAACATGTATAAAGGGTACATTGAGTTATGTACCTTGAACAGCAATTTACTATTTTTACTACAACTTTTGTTCTACTTAAATATTTCCAATTTAGTTTGTTTATGATAAAAAGTATTATTTTGGATATTTAATAGTATTAAAATGGCATCTTAAGTATTTACCGTATGCCACCAAAAATGCTTTTTGCAAGGAAACCACAAAATTTCCGAGGGACATACACTGAATGTACCTTGAACCGAAATCAGTTGTGTTCATTTTTTTTTTATTAGACTTACTAAAACATGTAACTAAAAGTTTAAATATAATAAGAATATACATAAAATAAAATTAGTACTTCTTACAAACGGGAACTAAATATGTCCCTTGCAAAGTAACCATCCCAATTAAATACTTGATGTTGCCAGAGTATTGACCCCTCCCGTTGTCAACAGCAAAAGTGTCGATAATAATTGCTGCACAGGATGTGTTGCAGTAGGGCTTTGGTCAAAATTAGAGACGACATGATTTCACCCCTCCTTATTAAATAGAAAACATTTAATGTAATAAAAATAGTAGCTTAAAGCAATCCTATTTCAAATTGTGTTTCAATTTAACGTTTTCTTGGTAGTTCCAAAAGTTTTCTTTAATCTCTTAACTGCCTCCGGACCAATCATTCTATACTAATACTGAATTAAAGGAACCGAAGCAAAATTGCAAAATAGAATCCATGGATTGTTTTAATCGTTACACCATAAATAATTTCGGAAATGACACATATTTGACGTTTAACTATTACATTCATTACGTCCGACTCATTACAATATTTCTTAGAAATATTATAGTATTTGGAAATGCAATTAAGAATCAAATCTCTGTGTAAAGTAATGTGCGGTTACTTACTGGTTACCATGTATATTTTAAAAGCAATATGAATAACGATCTATTTATCTTGTACTTTTCCACATGTTTCTTTCATCAACATCATTAAATTTAACATCAGTAAATGTATGGAAAGATGGCAAATTTTATAGGAGTTGTTGAGGGGTATCTGCAAGAAAGCTAATATTTGCAAATATAGGACAACTGACTGCGACAACGACTGATTGTATGCAATGAGTAACAATCTAATTAATTACACCGCAGCCTTTCTAAATTGATTATTAAAATACATATACACTGGACTGTCCCTAAGGCGAACTCTCCCTACAGTTTAATGTACATAATTAGCAGCTCATTGATTCTGGGTTACCTCTCACGTATGTTAACTTGAGCTAAATTTTTGATTTTGCGGCACTCTATAGAGTGATATCAACCGAAACGTGTTCGAAATTATGAAGTGGAGGTCTCATTCTCAACTCACATTTCCTTAGCATGCACACACATACACATCGAAAGCAAATATTGTTCCTTTATGTGACTGTGTAAGTACCACACCCTGAAATAGGCTTGGGTATTTTAATTACTGTGAATTTATTTGTACTCAAGTACTCTACCATAACGGATACAAATGGATTACGCTATAGTATCTGAAAACCTTGCACGATGTACATTGTACAGAGAATTAAAAAAATTGGATTTCATTTCCGTTTCAGATAGAATATAATGGCTTTCGATTGGCTTCATAGAACTCGATTCATACTCAACAGCTCGAGACGAACAATTGTTAACTTTATGTTTAGTGATGGATGTTGGTAGATAAAACGATTACAGTTCTTTGCTCAATACAATCTTTAGTTAATGCATGACTTAACAATATGCACCATTTATAAAAGAAAAAAACTGTTATTAGATACAAAAACCATAGGCTGGATAGTCTATAGAGTCGCATTCCAAGAGAGTAGCATATAAACAGTGCAGTTTTCCAACTAAAGAAATGATATTAAACAAAAATACAACCCCAACTACATATATTGGCATAACTTATCATCATTTAGTTTCGATTAATTTAATGGACAAAGATCCAATAAAAAAAAATACATTTTGTTGGTACTTTTCAGTCATCAGTTATTAATTACGCGAATACAAACGGTATGACGCAAAGGACTATTCCATTTCTATGAAACTCTGCATAATGGCATATCTGGTATACTCGCAATATTCATACCTAAATAATTTAACTGAATGGAGCATATGACAGTGACGAATATAGGTATGTCATGGTCAGGTTAAATGTTTCGGCATTGTCTTGTACCCGCGAGAATATTTCCCGATTTCGAATAAATATTTAAAGTTTATCATTCACGAAAGGTTCAGTTTCGTAATTGTCATGAAAGACATATTTAAATAAGTTGTATCCACATGATATTCATGGACCACACAAAAAAAAGTAATTAACTAAAATTAAGAATTAATTAAAAAATCGTTTCTATGTATAAATTCAAAGTGAGTATCACCAAAGATAATGAAATTACACAGATATAGCACGCAGAGCAAAAATAAATTCCCACTTTTAATCATTTCAAGTTGTGTAGTCATGGATATCAACCATCTTCTAGAGTTTGTACCTTCGATACACACACATTTTTTTCATATTTCATTTTGCTGAACCCCTTTTTTTTGTTTTACGTCCCAATCGATCTTACAATCGAACATCTGCGACCGACATACTGGGTCATCAAACGAAACAATAAACATTCTTGCCTTTTCTTATCTTCTTGTTCTCATACCCATTCTATCTGCGGAGGAATACACAAACACAGCTATGGATGTGGGCACACACTTACCCATAAGCTGAGACAATGGTTGGTGTGAATAAAGAAGGTAGGTACCCTCCCTTAAGATGTGGTTTGAAAACTAGAGTTCTTGGCGTTTAAGGGTGAGTGCACAGTCGGGTTAAGGTAGGTGCAAAGTATATGCAATAATATTCTTATACATACAAACGCTAAAAACAAAGAATTATAACTCATGTCCTTTCGGGGACACAGGGGATACTTTCAAGAACGTGTATAGGTTCGAGTTCGATAACATGGAATGGTTAAGTACTCATTTCCTTTCCGATATTCCTGAAGAAACCCGTGGTGATACCCTACCTTTGATTGTTTTTGTTCTTTCTAAGTATTGGAAAGATTGGCGATTGCCCGTCTTTTTCAAAAAAATTTCATTCACACCAGATGGAGCATTTCCTCCAAAATGCTAAGGAAATGCTCACACTCAGTTTTTATTCATACCACCCAATATCTTACTTCTCTGCTCCGGAATCGTTTTTCATCAAAAATCATTCAATTTTGCTGAAATTATGAATATCAAACTCCTGAACGGATTAGCCGATTTCGATAAAATTTGAGACCTAGTCTAAACATATGTCCTGTACTAGTTATAATTTTGTACTTGATGTACAGTGTTGTATACACAAATACATAATGTTGCAACATTATAGGTTTATGGGTTGTGACTTCAATTCACATTTTGGCAATAGGTGACCATCGCACTAGCTTGTGATATGATGATGATTTTCCTGATATCCCTAACGACGCTGTGTAAAATTGTTGTTGGCTCTCCAGTCTAATCGAAATAAATCATTTTTGCCTTAGGTTGTGCTTCAGCACACGTAGATAATTTCACTCTGAAATGTATCAGAGTCAACAAATTGATTTTGTTTGTTGAGAGGATGTATGTATATATGTTCCCACTTGCAGCAACATTCAAAACTAGAAACCAATTTCTTGATCCAACAAAATTTTAAAGAGCGCCATGTGACGTAGTAGTAAATTCCATTCGAAAGAAGAAGTGGCACATTCATTTCCTCAGAGTGCGCTATCAACATAAAGGACTTTAAATATTATTAGTTTGTTTTCGGTTCTTATTTACTTAGTATATTTATTAATGGGGACATAACACGAATTGTTTGATTAAGTTTGTTGACGGTATTGGAGATATGCTTAATTATTTTTATTATCCATATATTCATTTGAATGGAAATTTGCATGAGAACGGGAAGAAATTCTAATCACATTGTGCAGTATATGCCACAACGACCAAGGCGGACGTAGAAGGGGATCCAATAAAAATCACCCGACTGAGGCGGAAGTGAGGCGATTGAACTATTTCACACCTTCACTTTCGCAGACGCTGAAAGGAATACATTTAGTAGCGTTGTCTATAAATTCGACGAATATTGCAATCCACGTACTAATATTGTGTATGAATCAAAAGGAATGGAAAGCCCTTTGATCACTTTTTAAAGGAGATATCATCGCTAGTCAAAAACTGCAGCTCTCGGGCAGAAAAGGAGAAGATGTTATGAGATCGCATTGTAGCAGATGGTTTGGCGTAGCAGATGGTTTGGTGCGAACACAAATGCTAAAGCAATCTGGCCTCTCATACGCCAGGGCGGTGGACATTTTTCGCGTGGCAGAAGTAACAGGTGTCCTGAGCAGGGCAACGTAAAGTGAGGGGCGAGTGGTACGGCGTCTTCTTCTCGAGGCGTGCTAATATGATGTCTTCTTCTGTGTTTGTGTCTGTATTAAACACATTTTGTTTGAATCGTTTTGAGTTTTAGGTGTCATTTGTAGGAAGGGTCTGCAGCTGAGCATCGAATGAAGGGGATATTGATGGTTGGACGATGAATGAGAAAACTACCGGCGAAAAAGGGAAGCTAATCGGAGGATAAAAAATTTGGAAGATGGAAGAAAATCGGGAGACAGATTTCAGCACTATTTTCGGAAGTAGGCTGTACTCCGCTCTGTTTTATTTGTTCTGCGGGTGTTAATACTATTTTTCGAGATTGTTTTACAGATTTTGAGTGCGGTAAACCATCATCAGGGTTGTAATTTTCGACTTTCGGATTGCTTACGACTTTATTTCGCGTTTTTAAGGTGTACTCATCGTGTTTCTTTTTCTTTCGGAAGCGCTCCATATTTATTTTTCGTTCATTATCTCTTGATGCATGTGTATCGTTAAATTTTTCATCGTTAAGTTTTCAACGTTCAAAGGCAGAGGGCCACACTAACCACGTTACATATTTCTACTTTAAATATAGATGGCGTTATAAATTACCTTTGTGGGAGTTACTTAAGTTCTTTTCTAAAATTGCCATAAACACTTTATCTGTTGAAATTGAGTGTGAAGTTATAAAAAGGAATTAAGAAACTAGCGATTAAATAAGTAAAACACATGAATTAACTTACAAATGTGCTTTGCTTTCGTGGCTCATCGCTGATTGTATCGACGAGTCGGTTTGCTGCTGGACGGTATGGAGATGTTCGTATGCACTGCTAAAGATGAGGGATTCGATCTGGGTGCCTTTGTCGCTTGTTTGTTTATGGCGCACCGAATCTCGCAACACAGTTCACGTGGACTTCTGCTACTACCCCTGCTGTTTGTGTCGAGAGATACGGCGTCAGACCACCTGAAGAATCGATCAATCATCGTGAAGAGGTATCGAAATTCTGTAAATTCGGCAATGGTCCCACGAGATCTAGTGGTCACAAGCTATGCAAGTGCACGCCAATTGGTGTACTTCCTTTTGAATGCCCGGCCAAACGTATTTTTGAGATATTTGCTTGGCTGTTGCTCGACTGCTCGGATATGAAAAACTGTGGATGATGTCGAAAACTTTACGATGCAGCGTTGTTGGGATATATGGACTTATGATATCGATCGAAATGTCGCAGTAGAAGTATTTGCCGTTGTCTGGCATTTTAAACCGCTGCACTGCAGCAACATGTCACGTCGAAAACTGGCCGATGTAGTCCAGTTTATTGGCATGTTGAGGCGCCATCTTCGCCGATCTTTGCAAAAAGGCGTTTATCAATTGTTTTTGGTTCGCTTTGATGGTCAAATTAGATCCCTCCAACATATGGCGAAGATGTTTTGGTACAGAAAATTGCCAGGAGCTTGCTGCCGCATGGGTAGTATGCGCTTTCTGTTGGGCCAACCGGCGGCAGAAGTAAGCTAGTGGCACCACCCTGTTATCCTGTAGTTGTTCCAAGACTGCACCGTAATCTGAAGCATCTATTGTTAGAAAAAGGGTTGCATTTCGTTGATATTGTACCAACGAAGCTGCGCTCGCTAAACATTTCTTGCACTCGTTGGAGGCTGCACTGCTTTAGGGAGTCCACTGAATCTTTTCAGTATCCTCGTATTCCACACAAGTTTTGGTTAAGTAGTACCTATATGACAGCAATATCTTGCAGGACGCGACGATAAAAGTTAACCATACCGAGAAATCGACGCAGTTCTTTGATTTTCTTCGGTGTCACAATGTTTTTTATGGCCCCCTATAGATTGTGGTAGCTGATACCATCCTGCATGATCCAATAGTCTAGATACTCGAGTTCTAAGAAGAAACTGCATTTCGCAGTGTTGATGATCAGTCCATGTTGATTGAACACACTATTTAGATGTTGTTGGTGTTCTTCTCTGTCTTGCGATGCAATTAGGATGTCATCCAGGTAGCATGAACAAAAATCCTTCAGTCCCACCAACTCTCGATCCATGAACCTCTGGAATATTTGCGATGTATTTTTGATTCCAAATGTCATCACCCCGAACTCATATGCACCAAATGGTTGACACAGCACATTATGTCGCAGTGATATTGCCCAACTTAAATATGCTGATATTTGCGTAGTGGCCAACTGAGGATATTGTGCTACATAATTGTGCTGATCTCAGGTGGAAATAGAGCTGTGTCAATCGTGATCGGTTTCTTCGTTTTGACCCGTTCATTCAAAAGTATTGGTGATTAAAACCACCCAATTACAAACTAATCAATCATACTGTCAATACTTTTAGAGATTCAGAGCTATATGAACGAACGAAACGATATGAGCGACCGAAATGTAATGAATGACCGAACAAACGAAACTATTTAGTATTTTTTCTCCGTTCGATAAATTCGTTTCCGTTGATCATTTATTTCGTTCGTTCATATTGTTCCGAGCGAGATGATTTCGTTTCGTCGATGTATACTTGTTTCGTATGATTTCCTTCGTTCGATGTATACTTGTTTCGCAATTCAATTTTCTTCCTATTTATTTCTTCAAGAAAGGGCCGATAGGCATGCACACATTAGCATATAATGTTCGAGTCCTCATACATACATATATTGTACTATGTTTAGGTCTTCTTATTAATGTATGTAGTGAAAATTATTTGATGACCGAGAAAATTTTTGCTGTATGGGCAAACAAACAATCTTGTAACAGGTGAGTGCTTTCGTATACCAATACAATGAATCTGTACCTGTTGTTCAAACAACGATTGGTTGGAACCATTTTTGGTTGCTGTCAGAAGTATTGAACGAGTGCAACACATCGGTCTCTATCTTTGAATGACTGATGATTGAAATGAACGATTCGATTGAAATGACCGAATCCTTGTTAAACAATATTTGAATGATTTGTTCGTTAAATTTGGACGATTAACCCAGCTTTAGTCTGAAAATGTAGTGGCATTGTGGTTGGATATGTTTCTGGCGAGTGATGGGTTGGTCAGGGCTGGATAATTTTTTTACAGCTGATGAAGTACGGCGCACAATTTTGTTGTTTCTCGGCCTGCCATTAACGTTGTTTCATCTGTTAGTCGCTTGTGTTTAAGATCCACTAGTAGATTGAACTCGGTGAGGAAATCAGCTATAATCAACGGCCCGCAATCAGAAAATGCCATTTAGACTGCCTGCGAAGTCCAAGTTCGCACAAAAATTTGTCTTCATATGTACGACTTTGTGTGCCATTTGCTGCGCAGAGCTTGAAGCCGGATGCTGCGCTTCGATTGGAAAACGAGCGAGGGGTACCAAAATGCCAGCGCCAGTGTCGATCCGGAACTATGATTTTGATGAAAGGTCAACAATCTGTAGACGGAATTTTCGTTCAGAGTCGGTGCTCTCCCGTGAAATGCGGTTGGTTTGGGTAACATTTGCGAGCTTCTTGCCGAATTTAATGTGGTAGAAGCTAATGGCTTACTCGCATTTTGTTGTCGTTGTTGGAGTACTCGGACGGCTGGGGTTTGATGTAAGCTTGCTACTGCGTCGTCGATTGCTGCTGCGAGTTGTTTCCGAATTGGCTAATCGCATTTCCATGGATAGAAGCAACGCTGTGGTGCTGCTAGGTTCGCCTTCCACAGCTGTTGAATTTGAGGCTGAGGTTGAAGCAATCAACGCCATAATGGTGTTAGATGACGGCTCCATCACCACCGCTCTTAACGATTTTGTCAGCAACTTCGGACAGCTTGTTTAGGTCGCTGATAGCGGTTGTAAGCTACACAGCTCGCACCGGTGTACTCAGTCGTTGCAACAAAAGGGTCCGTAGGAATTCATCCGACTCTGCGCAAATATATGTACAGGTCGCTCATTAAGAGTTTGCTACCTGTTCGGTTTGCGGGAGGATCTTCAATGCTGTTGCTCACTTGATCCCGCGTAGCGCAGTCTAGTTCACTGACCAATTTGGTATACTTAGAGGCGTCACTGGGCACATTGTTCATCTGAAACACTGACTCGATGTATACGAACCACAGTTTTGAACCATGTTTCCAGAGTGGGGTGACACGCACTTGAGAAATGTCCTCGATGTTCTTGCGACGCTAGGAATTTAGTCTATTTCACTTTTTTGTTCAACACCTATTGTTCTTAATTTTATTTGTACGTATTTGTATTTAAATTTGTAAGGAAACGTCGGGGTCACTAATGTTGGAGTTGCTTAAGGTCTTCCAATAACGCTTGAAATCTTGAATTGTCATCAACACTATAGTACAGCTATAGTAGCTGTTGAAATTGGGTGTGAAGTTATAAAAAGAAATTAAGGACTAGCGATTTAATAAGTAAAACACATGAATTACATTTTAAACTGATATATTCATTTACATGCGGGTCTTAATTTTAATTTTTTGCACTGTGTTGATGAGCTCATACTTGTGCTGTTTTTGAAAGGTATAGCGCAATATGAATTTTTATTATTTATTTTGGTAGCTTTTAGAAATTCAATAAAAAATTCTATTCTTTATAAATTAAGATTTGTTTCTGCATTCAAAGACAATTTTCTTAATAAAATACTCTAGTATAGATATTAGCATAGTAAAAAAAAGGTAAGTGGCCGACCACTGATGATGTTTCCTTAACGGATGTAAATATTTTTTTTTCAAAATCCCCCAGATCTACCTAAAAGAACTAATGCAAAATATACTATCTATATAACGCAAATATTTGTCAAAAACATCTTTCTAATGAATTTTCAATATACAATGTTCAACTTTATTCAAAATCGTTAGCTATAATAGAGCAAGAAAATTAGTACCTAAGTAATGTTGAGGTTACCTTGTTAAATTAATCGTAGTCCAACTCAACATTTAATCTATATAACAAAGCTCATTGTAACGAATGTTTTTCTAATTCTATTCAGGTTTGTTATATCGAAGTTGAGCTATACATTTACAATTAATAGTTCAGACAAAAACAAAACACAACATGTTTTCAGTATTTACTTCAAATATCAACATTTTCTATTACAAAATTTTGAAGGGTGGTATAAGGAAACACAATGCGTGCTAACCCTTACACCATGGATGAACAATTTTGAAGTACAACCTTCTTTCTTCTCATTGTAAGACGCAGGAGCGCAAACATTTTTTTGCGAAATCAAGCAAATGTCGCAAAAGCAACATGATTGCTTTTTTAATTCAATAAATAAACAGAAAATAAGTCAATTTTGTCTTTAATATGTACACATGTAACATATTATGTATTATCGGTGTAATTACTATGCTGATAGTCTGTCATTTTAACATCTCGTTTTTGTCTTTCGTGACAGTTTGAAAAGTTACGTCTTATCAATGTTTAAGTGGAGTGCCAATGTGATTGTCACCACCAATCTCCTGAGTATGCACGTCAAGAGCATGTTCACAATAAAATCAAAAATTGTGCAGAGCTCCGGAGATTATGTCAAAATACTTGGTCTCGAGTAGTTTTAACACCTGCAAAGATTTCCACCCAAAATTTGTTTTTCAGCATTCCAAATGCTTGTTCAATGGATACTCGAGTAGCAATGGCTGCCAAAGATGTCATTCGCAATCTAAAAAAAGGAATTATTTAGGTAAACACCCAAATTTGTATAAGCAAAGAATAGTATTCTTGAAGACCATGTTTTTCCTAATATTTTTATTGCATCCACCCAAGAAAGTGTAAAGAGTGTTACATTCAAAATGTTCATTATTGTTCATATTTCTTAAAGAAAATAACTTATTTGTAATCGTCGAAAGTCTGCTTTGCAGTCGTGTGATGTTGACGTCTTAACTGTATTGTTGCACATGCTTTGTAAAACGCCTTGCAAAGTTGCGAAAAGGCTCTATGTGCTCTTTTTTTTCTTCGATATTTTTTAGGCCATACCTTTGTTTTGTTCTCTTTTTCCGAAAGTACAATAATATATTGTGAATGGCACTACAGCCCGTAGATTGTCAGGGCCTAGCTTCTCAGCGAACACTCGTATTGTGCGTGTTAGTGTTCTGTCACGAGTGGAAGGGACCTACAGTTTTATGCCGACTACAAACGGCCAAGTTCAAGGAGCGTACAACAATTTCATTTTCTGTATGAAACGTATGACACATTTATAAAAAAAAATGCGTTGTGATTCGATAAAAATCTTTATTTTACGAAATGTATGTGAACAGTGTCTTCTTTATGTGGCTGTCACTAGTGCACACGCTGAAATGATTATAAAAGTAAAAATGTTGACAAATATTGGAGAATAAAATTTATATAATATTGAAATAATTCGCGTTCGAACGTCCGATATTCGTATTCTTCGATTTTTCATACACGTCACTGCTAGTGGCTTACAAGTGTTTTCATGGGATGTATCAGCTGCTGTTGATGTCTGCAGCGTACCTATGCTCTGATCTTCATCGTTTGAAAGGAAGGCAGCCTTCAGCCGTTTCACGTTATCGGAGTAGTATTTTCATTTTTTTTTGTAAAACTTAAAAAGAATCGTGCCTTACAAAAACGAAAGATCTAGCTGAACGAAAAAGTTGCCTTTATTGTTGCAGATTGCAGGAACAGGTTTTAGTTCACACATGTTCCATAAAAAATTCTCCGGGAAGTCTCAAACAGGTGACAAAAACTAATTCCTTGGCTGAAGCTCCAATATCGGTTTTTAAAGCGGAACACAATCCTTAAAGGGCAAAATAAAGCATATCGCACCGATACATATTTTGATAGGAGGTTATGGTAGTTTACATGGTACGATTTAGGCGTTTAACCATCCCATTTCCCTGTGGATGATACGGTGGTGTACTTAGGTGGGTTACACCTCACGATTGGGAGAGTTCATGGAACACTGATAGTTCAAATTGTCGGCCTAAAACTGTGGTAATTCTTTCCAGTATTCCAAATTTTGCAACCCATCCATCATGTTATTGTCGTCGCTGTGATATCTGGTGTTGGAATCACCTCAGGTCATCAGGTATATCTAATCAAACTTGTGAGGCAATACCGGTTTCCTCTTGATATTGGTAAAGGGTTGATATGGATATTGGTTGTTGTGTTGATGGATTTACGTTTTTTGGCATGTCAGATATTCTTTAACGTACTTCCCACAATCCTTACGTACTCCTGGCTAAATATGCTTAAAGTGATTAACGCCTTCGTACATCGTGCTATATCGGTTCTGGATAGCTGCTACATTTCATTGAAAAAAATCGAGGGGAGATGTTATACCATCCCGACCTCGATGAAGACCTTCCCCGATTGCATTATCCGGAGTCGGGTGTGTGCCACAGACGGGCGTCAATGAGGTCCTGCTTGCACTTGTGAATGGCCTCAGTGGATTGCAGGTCCAAATTTAACTTGGAACAGTCGTTTTTCTTATTTCCGCATGTGAGATTCCGAAGTATTTGTTGGTTCTCCACCGCCCTGGGAATAAATTGTCGGTAATAATTTGCCGTCGCCAAGAAACGCACTATGCACTCCATTCTTTCAAGTAAGGTACCTATTCCGTTCTTGTCTACCAAATGACCTAGAAATTTTATTGATTCTTTATCGAATTCACATTTTGAGCGATTAATGCTAAAACGTTACCATGCTTTTGTTCGCGGCAGCTTGCTTTCGCACTGTCGGTACGCTTAACGTCGTTTTGTTGTCGATTAACCTGCCTCGCTTACTATCCACCAAAAGATAAATATGTTTTAAATATGTTTCAGAAAATCGACATTTAACTTAGGTTTGGAGGTATCACGGAGATGTCTATTCTGGTATCGAACAAATAACGAGTGGAATATGTGGAGTGGATAATGTACATGCGGTGAAGTGTAATTTGTCATCCCTAGCCGATTCATCTAGAGATAAGTGCTAGCGTTTTCCGAAATATTTTTCTTGAAGTTACATGGTTTCCTGCACTTCGTCGCCTGCATACCAACAGAAATTATAGCGAAATGTCGAGACAGCTCTAGGGAGATCTTGCACGAGTTATGCTTCGACCACTTGAGGTTCGCTGCATCGAGTTTGAGGAACAATCTGCTACCCCCATGATTTTCTCGGCCAGTATGGCTAAATCAGATTAGCTTACAATACCCGCCTGTAAAATAGCCTGAACTTGTCAACATCTCATTAACGTGTTTCCCTGTAATTTCTTTAATTTCGCGTAAAATTACGATGGCTTTTTTGCGCCGACAACAATTTTTTTTTATTTTTGCCTGCTTCTAATCGCCGAACCTCTCGAGAATTTTAGTTTTAATGTTGTGATACTCGTTTGTTATAGGTGGATCCAAAACAGCGTCGAAGACGAGCGACAG
Source organism: Eristalis intricaria (assembly GCA_964034865.1). NCBI lineage: Eukaryota > Metazoa > Arthropoda > Insecta > Diptera > Syrphidae > Eristalis > Eristalis intricaria. The sequence continues at coordinate 45,858,118 of OZ035873.1, read as the reverse complement.
AATTGTTCCTTCCATGCTTCCGATGATAGAATCAAATTTAGTCGTGTAGGTTGATACACCTCATGTTTTGAACTGCGACGTCATATTCGTTTCGTTAAAATATAATGCATTATTTACATAATTCAAAGGTTTGTTGAAAAATATTGGAAGAGTAAATTTAAGTAATAATGAAATAATTCAGTCAAAATTCATAATCAGTCAGCCACAATTGGCCGCGATGACCGATTTCTACCTCCCTTGCCAATAAATATTTTGGTCAACTGTTTGTTACAACGTTTTCTCAAACCAAATTGACCAATCACGGAACCGTTAAAAATGCATGATTATCTGGCAAAAAGGCAATTTGTCGATGGACTTGGGGGCAATCAGCTGTGAAGTCGGCCATCTCTGTAGTACTTCATTTCTGATTACAGCAGTACATACAACAAATCTGAGAAATAGAAATCGTGCAGCAGAAGTGTCTCCAAAACCGTTTATGGGCAATGGAATCTCTAATTTTTAATTAATCGAACCAACCCACACAAGACACCCTAGAATGCTCTCGTGGATTCTTTGGTCATTTCTCTTATTACAATTCCTGAAAGCGGTATATTTTTATGACGAACTTAGATTAGCTATTCGATCATAGGTTTTAAGTCCTATTTATTATCATTGTATTTCACTTTTTTTAGGAGATCAACCATGTTATTTAATGTTGTTGATGAGGCATTCGAGGGAATACCATATTGTGCAGCAATGTCCTTTTTTTCGTAGTACATTTTCGTAACTTACTTATTAGCAATATATATAAAAAACTTATTTTCAACATCTTTTCTGTATTTTTGTATGAACGTCCACTCACATGGAACACAAGAAATTGAAATTATATAACATCAACACCGTTGTGTTTTTCGACAAAAAAAAGCTTTCAAATGAATTTAAAATTCTTAATGTACAGGGTCCTGAATTATGTCCCTAAGTGTCCCTAAATTGCCATAATTCTATGTATATTAAGTTTTACCATCGAAACTTATTTGTCAGTTGTAGTATTAATTTTTACTTACTTTTTACTGTAGAAAATATCGTCAGCACATGTGAAAATATGCGAATGAATTTTTGAATTTAAATAACAATAATGACTTCTGCACTTCTGAGAAAACGTACATAGTTCAGTGAGTAAAATCCCCGAAAAATTCAAGCTGCAGTTTAAATATCTCTGAAGTTATAGAAATTCGAGTAAAGGAGCAAGCACTTTAAAAATGATGGACTACATTTAACATGAAATATTCCTACATGTGCTCATTTTCTTTCTTTAACAGCTCTTACGTGACGTTAGGTTAGATTTACATAATTGCTGCATTTTGAAAATTGTAGAGAACTACACACATTTTTACAAACAAAGGAACAGCGGTACAGTTATTGTCGCTGGACCTCAAAAACGGGACTGTCCTACTGATCATCACTATATTATATTTCCCTGGCAACTAGCGTTTGTCAAACGTCATCACAATTTGAATATTTTGATTTTTTTCACGTTATTGCAGTGAGCAAAACAATAACAAACGATTTTGTGCAATAATTACTTAATATTTACAAATTAAATACCTGTTTTTTATGTGGTCACTTTTTTTTCTTGAAAGTTCTCTTTTTTATAGTTTAATGAGGAAAATACACTCTTTTGGTGAATATCTCAGTTTCGCACCCTGCTATACGCTCATGGATCGAATGTACAAACATATTTACACACACGAAAATATACGTCTAAGTCTTCCAAAACAGTCGTTCAGTTCAAGAGTTATTAAAAACATTTCGTCGTCTTAGAAACTTCATACAGATGTATGTACTTACAGTAGTGCGATTTACAAATTGCAATCATCAAACTTTTTAGCATTCCATATCTCCATTTTCATAGCTCATGCAATAATTATATCACAATCGACAGTGGTGTACTAATCGTATTAAGTCCCTTGATGATGAATGCATACATTTCCAACATCAACACACGCGCATATGTATGCCATGTAAAAAAAATAGTCATACAATTGTGTGGTTGTTCTTGAGTTTATTTATGAAAAAAAAAAAATATTTCACAAATTTTGTGGAACGTATGTAATTTCCACAATCATCTAAAAAAATTCCCAGCTACCAAGCTTTATTCCATATCGGACTGTAGAATAAGTACGTGACAGCGAGCTCATGACAGTTTTCTTCAATACATATTTTATACTAACATGTGGCATTAGTACATATGTACATGCCATATATCTACTGAATTATACAATTAGATATCCACGCGTTGTTAAATGTATGTAGACATGTGTAGAAAACCTCAATTAACGTTTGTAATTAGTTTAATTGAGAGGTATTTCGCAGTAGGAGTTGTATTATCTCATCGGAAGTACTACACGCCAGCGCAATCACATAATGTACATATGTACAGAATAAAATAGTAAGAATGTATGTGTTAAAGACAAAATGAACTGAAAAAATAATTGAAATCGTTGTAATGGGCAAAAAATATGGTAGATAGGAACGAAAGTGGCTTCCATATACAAATTTATGATATACATAGTTGGACATACATATGTTTATGTAGTAAACTCCCCGACATTTGACTTTTGTTAGTGACATCGTTGTTAGTTTACGTTATTCGGCACTTTCAGAATATGTTTGTGATGAATTAAATATAATTAGGTTGAGCTAAAAAAGTTGTCTCCCCTGCAGAGTAATGGAAATTATCTGAGAGAATACTTAAAATGTGTGACCTGATAAGTATTTGTTTGGACGCTATGATATAAAAAACAGAAATATGCTTTTGTAAATACATTTGTAATTTGGAAATGAATTCATATGTATTTACCTAGGGGTGATATTAGAAATATTTAGCTACCAAAAGCAACTAACCGTGGTGAAGAACAACACCCTCAAAACAGCACTAACAAAACAGCCATGCAGATTGCATATACACATGCTTGCGTATCTTCAAACGGTGGAGTCAAAGAAAGACAATGTTTGGTACACTCGTGTATTTAGGCACACCCTGGTTTTTCTACCTATTTTCCCCATTGAATCAACTCATTTATTTTGTAATTACACAAAATTAGGTGTGCACCCGCCTGAGTCCAGCTAGCCACAATCCAACCGGAACCCCTGGGTGAGCATTTACTGTTGTTGAGACGGATACAACATCGGCCACTCGACCGAAATGGGTAATCGACCCCTTTCAAACTTTACTAGGGCTAGGTACAACAGCATGTAAAAAAAAAAATGAAGGAACTAGTTTCATATTAGGGTATTTTTTGTTATGCTCAGAATCTCGGATTGGATCTTGGATGATATTTATTTCAACAACAAAATAATCCTGCACTCGCTTAGGTTTATTTTTCAAGAATCCACAAGATAGTAAGTTCATCTGTGACTTTTGCTATGCTCCACACAAGGCATCTCTATATGCAGCATTGCCTGAATATATTACGTTCATTTATGATCATCATCATAAAAAGCGGACCTATAAAATGTGAATGCAAAGAAATATTTTTGTTGGCATGGCAAGTCCACATGCAAATTTCAACAGAATCTGTTTGCTGTTTTTGACAGAAGTGGTGTGCAACCAACCATGTATAATCGCTCTTGGCTGTTTTATTATGCCCGTGAGCCGATCCGGGATGTGTATTGTCAAACTGTATACCAGCACAGACTCGCATAGTCTGTGCTGAACTATTTTGTGCACAACAATTGTATCATCATTGTAGAGCAAACTGTATGCTCCCTCAGAGCAATCTGATAGCATATAGTTTGCTTATAATTTAAGAATTTGGTCTTATTTCGTTTTAAATCTGTAAATTAAACTTTAGCTCCAGTTGTTGCATGCCCTAAGCGGAGCGAAGAGGTCATTTGTCATTGTGCTCTACATTTATATGAGTACAATGTAGTATGTTACAGAGCGCTCGAAGTTTGTACTGGTTTACAGTTTGGCAATACGCATCCGGGATTCATGGGCATAATAAAGAACACTTCTGTAGTATATTCAAATTTCCAATACGCCCGCGCGTATTTTATAACGCCTTGTCGATTTAATGATCATGTTATTACATGTAAGTTATAATTTAAAAGCCCGACCTCTTCGTTGGGAGGCTAGCAAACTTGTGTCGCACTCCGTTTATTTCATATCTTTCCTACCTTTTCACATATTACTTACTTATATCTTACAAATAAAACTTAATTGTGACTTAAATATATTCGGCTGCCCAGACAGCTGGATCAGCAATACTCCCGCAGACGGTTGGCAGACAGGTGTCCGTTGCGTTCTGCTGACGCAATGGCTGGTGCTGAAGATATTTAGGCATATATAGGCACTCGTGTCAGATGACGTGTTATCTTGTATTAGAATATTAATTATAAGAACCCTGCACTCGATTAGAATTAAGTTTCAAAAACGCAATAGTTGATTTTATATGACTACCCTATTCCCCACGAAGTTCATTCGGGAATCTTAATGTGCCTGCCTGATAGGTATGTGTATGAAATTTAGTTGTGTGAGGTTAACGCGGGTGAGTTATGTAAGTGTTCAAGTAAAGTAATATTTTATGCATTATGATATGCATGCATGTGTCAAAAATATGTATTATTTATTTCATTAACTTAAGCCATTAACTTATGACTAATAAGAAGGGAGCATCTGACGTAAGATGGATATGTATCCACAGACGCTGCTTTTATTTATCTGCGTGCAGTGTTTGCTGCAGTTAAAACCAGTTTCAAAGAAGCGTAATAACGAGGTCTCACGTGGTGGCGATGTTAATTGGCTGCCACGATCATGTGATTCGATACAGTTGGACTTCTTTTTTTGGGGATATTTAAAAGAAAAAGTGTACGTCAATGAGTGTAGTGTACAGAACAGCTATAAGCAAGGAACAGTTCAAGAGCTAAAGGATGATATAACGGGGTTTAACGACATTGAACCTCAATTATGTCTAAGAGTCATTGACAATATGGACCATCGGATAGAGGTATGCCACCGAAGCCGTGGCGAGCGTTTAACTGATATTTTGTTTTACACATAATTTTCATAGAACCTTCATAATTAAAAATATTAAGATAATTTTCTGAAACCTTTTTGCTTTTCTACAATTATCATTGTGCGTTTTCGTTGGACCCCCCTTCATTATAAGAAAATTGAACATATTAACAGAAAAACGTTAAAGGAAAATTCACTAAAATCAAAAATCCCTATTATGATTCTTACAACTCTTATGGCTAAATTGCACCTAAGCCCAACTATTCAACATACAAGAAACTTATGAGTATATAAAGGGTTTTCCAATAAGGACTTGAACACTTTTTTTAAATACAACGCAAACAGTGTGAAATATTTCAAAATCTTTAATATCGACTTGAAGTACAATCAAAACATTTATGAATGGAACTCGACTTCGTTGATATGGCCACCGCGGACACGTTTGCAGCGGTCGATTCGTTGGATCCAATTTTTAACGACTCGGCCACTCATTTCCATCAAAACGGCTATTTCGAGTTCAATGTTTGCTTTGAGTTCTTGCAACGTCGTCGGCTTGTTCGCATTAGCCAAAATAGGCAAGCGGCGTTTAATCGCATGAACGAGGCGGCCAATCGACAGGGCCATTTTTTGAGATAACACGCTCTTTAATAAATCGATTGTAACGTGTGCTATGTGGCTTGTGGCGCCATCATGTTGAGACCTCATGTTGTCTTAGTCCATAAATTCCACTCGAAAATAATCGATAATTATGGCGCGATAACGCTGACCATTCACAGTAACGTGACGATCGTTATCCTTGACGAAAAAACATGACCCAATAACGCTGCGCGCATGCATACTGCACCAAACGATTATTTTGCGTGGTGCGACACAACTGTCAGCTTTTCCGGGATCCTGAATTCGGTCATCGCTTCGTATAGTTCTGCTGTCGTATGCGGCTGAAGATGGTGGTGTGTATTGCTCTGGATCTCGCTAGTCTTCTCCAGGACTTGCCTTAATGTGAAAAGTTGGTTTATAGTCGATTTCCCGGGTCAGAAGCCGCACTGGTACGTGCCGATTAGTGCGGTGCAAAACGGCTTTAAACACAGTACGCTGGACAGGATTTCGTAAGCAACATTGATCAGGGATATACGTCTGTACTTGTTCCAAGAGGTAGGATCGCCTTTTTTGTGGAAAGTGCATATGGAGATGATATTTCAGTTGTCGAAAATGCTTTCGTCTTTCCAAATTCCGCAGATGATCTGGTTAATGCTCCCTGCCAGAAAATTGCTACCGGCCTTGAAGAGCTTTGATGGTAAGCCATCTGAGCCTGCGGCTTTGTTGTTCTTTAGCCTTGATTGTGCCGATTTGTTCAAGCCTGGGGAGATGACTTCATCGACTGGACTTGTGATTTCTTGATTCCCTATCAATCTTTCCTGGACATTGTTTGGTTAAGCAGTTTTTGAAACTGCTGGCTAAACACATCCACTATTCCTTGCGGGTCAGTAACCAGGTTTCCCTCACAGTTTCGAAGAGCCTGAGTGCCTTTCCCAAGGCAGCGCCAATTCTGTTGGCTTTTTTTTATAAAAGGTCCGTGTTTTCTGTTTGTCTTTAAGCTCTTCAATATCCTGGAGCTGTTAGCTTGCGAAAGGCATTTCTTCAGGTGTAGAAGTTTTTTTCCTTCCGCCTTCTAGCCCGGTACTCCTACTGCTCTAGTTTATCATTGCAGCGCCTTTTGGTATGCCGCGCGTATTTTAGCTCACACTCGCCATCATACCCGCGTTTCTTGACAGAAGAGGTAGGTAATCTTAATTGGTTTCAACAACTTCTTTAATGGTCAAGCGGCAGTGAAACCACATATCGTCTGCATTTGTGCTCGACGTAGGCTCCGGCAATCTCTTGTGTGCTCAGGCTTCCAATGTCAAAATTCCTTTCTTGATCGCTGGTGCAGCTTTCTGATATTGGACAGTCGAGCTTTGAATCGCGTTGCCAGGAGGAAATAGTCAGAGTCGACTTTGCGCCCCTGAATGTTCTCACATCCAGGATATTTGACGCACGTCTTGCGTCAATGATCCCCTGGTCGATTTGAAGAAGAAAATTTCTCTCTTGAACAGATTTGAATTTTAAAATGACTGGTGGGTCAACCGTATTATTTTTTGTCTGAGTGCGAAAAACAGCATTTAGTGTCGGAGGCTGGATTCAACAATATAACATAAGTGGTGGAAACATAGACTTTATGTGTTCGTCAGCCAAATGTGGTACACCAAACATAATAGCATCAGCAGCTATTTCTCTTCTCTCAAGAATGCCGCAGTGTTTATTATGGTGAGTAATGGGTTCTTCGGTAAAGCTGTCTTCCAAATGTACGAAGGAGATCTCAACGATTCAGAGGCAGAACAGACTTCCAGAAGCAGAATTTAATATTCAAACTGGCGAGACGCGAACTGAAGAATAGAGCAAAACAAAGTGTCATAGGAAACTCTGTAACGAGGCTGTTAAATATCCTTGGGGTGGCCACTAAAAAGACAATAGATGCCCGGAAATACCAGCCCTGAAATGAATACCCACATATTGCAGAACCTTTTTCCACGTGGATAAGCTTTCGTCAGCGCCACCATGTTAGAGACCAGTATGGAACAGATCCCACCAAATACATTCGAAGAGCTCTTTAAAGCATCATCCAAGATAAACTGCGGTAAGGCACCTAGACCGTATGGTATCCCGAACAAGGTCGTGAAAGCGGCTGCTTAGAAACGATATCTTTCAGTATGTCGTGAGCGAATGTATAAAAGAGGTGGAGAGGAACCTAGTGTTATTACCAAAAGTTAAGAAACCTCCCGGGGAACGGTCCTCGTATGTCTACTATACACACTAGGGAAGGTGCTAGAACGGATCATTCACGGCAAGCTTCTTGCGATGGATGAGGCAAACGGTGAGCTATCCAATCGTCAGGATGGTTTCAGGAAGGTGCCTTAGCAGGTATCACTTGGTTGCAGAAGCCATTCAAGGAGATAGATGGAGAACCAAAAAATACTATGCGGTAGTCACCTGGACGACGGCATCAAATTAGTGATTGGAAATATCGAATAATTTTCATTTCATTCGAGTTATTTGGTATATTATATATTTATTCGATATTCGAAATCTTTTGTTCATTCATACAATCGAATGAAAACACTATTCAAACGTTTTATTCGATAGTTTACTTCACCTTTGAATGATTTGTGCACTTGGATTGATTTTTATGTTTTCACTCTGGCGACGGCTCCTCTGAGAGAGAGATTTACACATTGGAAAATTTTTTACATGCAAAATTATTCACTTGTATAGTTTACTATCAGATGGAAAAATGTTCAAATGGTTTTTGCATTGAGTGAACGATTTTTTCATTTGTATGGATTTTGGACTGTCCAGCTGTTTAAGAACCAGCTGACATGCTGGCAGATGAGCTGAGTAGGCATACTCTAGATCGGGCAGAGAACATGCCAATAATATAAGAAGAGCGGACAGTATCATTAATACAGAGGCAAGTAAATTGGGGCATCTCCACAAAATGAAGATGGACCTACAAACTTCATCCATTTATCGAAAGGTGGACATCGAGACTAGTAGGAAACTGCAATTACCAGCTTACGCAGTTCCTGTCTGCACACGATGGCTATAGGAAATACATACATAAATGTGGTTACGATAGTTCGCCCCTCTGTTCGGTATATACAAATGTGGAAGAAGACGCAGAGCATGCCGTGTTTCACCGCAATAACTTTACGGCAGAAGGCAGTCCGTTATTTTGCAACCTGTAGATAACCTGATAACAAGGTCATAAGCTAACTGGAACAAGGTAAGGATGTAGGATCCTTGATGTGTAATAAAACTTGATTGTAATTGAAACGTAACAAGAGAAACAAGAACACACACAAACACATTTACATACATAAATGCACATATCAATAGTACTACATACCCATGTACATATTCCATGTATAGTACTATATACATATATATATTCCACTATTGGCTATTGAAAAAATCAAGGATTATGAAATTTTTTTTCGCTACTATTACTTTTTTCATTGGTTAAAAGAAAGTAATGGTAATGCATTACTATCATCTCTGGTTACGACATACTTCTATCCGAAGTGTATCCCCATTGGATTGTTGTTTTACCCCCCGATAGAACTTTTGGACATTTCATTTCTCTTTCTAAAATCTCTCTATATTTCCTCGGTCGCGCACTTCTCATGCCCTTTTTTTCGTTTTGAAAAGCTCTTTCCTTCTTTTAAGTTCGTGGAGCTCACGAACCGTCCTTATGTCCACCGTTATTGTAAAAACCAGGGGTTTTTCTGGGTGGCGTTTTAAAACCCAAAACGTCAGAAGCAGTTTCTCTGATGGCGTTTTGACAACGGGTCCATTGTTCGATCGATTACAATCAGCATTGCTCCCTGGAATGTTCGGAAATAGAGAATACTGCAGGGCTCTGCCGTCGATCGCAATGTGTTCAATCTGGTTGATAGTTTATTGATGAGGAAACTGCCATGAAGTTAAATATTGATGAGGAAACTGCCATGAAGTTAAATATTTAACTTATGAAGCTAAAATATTCCTATAAATAAATGCTATAAGTTTAAATACAACTTTTCCAGGATCTTCCCACTGCTCCCAATTATATTTTTAATCTTCAAGTTCTATAGGTTGTCAGGGCAGGAAGTAAACAGAATTCTCGATTTCAAGGGATCAGTATACGGAAGAGCTTATCTATAATAATTCACTCTACATCTACATTTTTTGTTGACTCATAGATGATATAGCCATATTAAACAGAATCTCCATTTTTTATTTTCTATTTACACACATACATATGTACTGTATATTAATTCAAAGTCTTTTCTAATCGACATCATTCAGAAAATGAATCAAAAGTGGATGACTTTGGAAGCAACAGACATCATTCATCCAAAAATTATATACCAGAGTTCACTACAAACCACCGGCCACAGGCATAACATATACACAAATAAAACGAAAATGGCTTCCCCTTTGCCCTCTTATCGGTTTTTTTTTTTCACTCAAGGTTCCATTTCAAATTTTTCTCATTTTTACCTCAACAAAAAGTATTCAAACTGTGATGTTCTGTCAATTTTCGATACTTTTTTTATTTCTTCGAGCACTACTATGAAATTATTTCACTCGGCAGGATAGATAACGCGTTCTGATTTCCTTTTTTTGTTATTTTTCCTTCAGAAAATCTTGCATTTATTCGTTAGTATATTCAACCTGGAAATTGAACACGAAATTTAAGATGGATGCACTGCATTCCAATAGAAAATGATATTCTTTTTTTGCTCCCGAACGTTGGTTTTTCACTGTGGTTTTCTTGCAGCAGTTACTCGCCGGAGATTCAGTGTTATATAGAAGCACCAACATGAATATTTAAAAAGTGAAACATGGAAAAGTGAAATACAGGGGAAAAAGAACAAAGTTTAAAATATTTTAGGGAAATTAAAAATGCTTTGAATTTACAGGCGAATTGCTTATAATAACTGTCGTACTACTCACTTGGAGTACTTTATGTTGATTAATAGTCTTAAAAATATTACTATCGCTTATATATTTGTCTATCTTTCTGCTATATAGTTAAATTCAGTAGGCAAGACTTCTTAGCATTAGCCCAAAAATCACTCCCAACCCGTCATTAGCGCAAGAATTTTAACATTATAGACATTCGAGAAAAACTGCGGTTCGTCATTAAACATTGAATGAGGTAACCATCGACAAACTAGGAATATGTCAATCTCGATCGATCCAAAGGATTTCACCAGATTGAAATCCACAGAGACGACATACATATGACAGCCTTTAACATTGTAAACAATTTATGTCAAATAATTGTTTGCAAAAGGAAAAAATGTTTGCAACTTCTGCTGAAATGTGAAAATTAATGAAAACGCAATGCTTTTCTATTTTTGTTTTTTTCATAATTCTATTCAAAAGTTTATTCTTAACAGCCACAATAAAAATAATTACCACAATTAGAAAAAAAACAGATAACAAACATATTCATAGTTTCATTTGTTTGCAAAGCGCAAGCATAGTATAATAGGTAACGAAAATAAACTGACTTCCGATATTACGGTACTAATTTCCAGCACTATAACGAATACCCTTTTCGTTGTGTAAATGGTAGCTATTTATGCTTCATTTGTGCAACGTTTGCCGAGTAGTAAGCAATTTAAGAATGACTGAAAACGAACATTTCAGTTAAATTGAGGACTGTGTACAACAATATATATTGAGCAGAAAAAGAAAATTGATTGAAATTGAGAAGAGATGAGCCCGACATCGTAATTGAAAAGCCCCAAATCAGCTTTAGGTAATTAGTAACGGAAGTATAGCGTTGCCATTTGTCCGGGTTTTCCCGGACATGTTCTCTTTTTGGCCTTTGCGGGCCATTTACCCAGATTAGTTTCTTTAAATTGTCCGGGTCGTCCGCAGTTTTCCATAATTCACCAATTAAGGTACTTGTTTAATGTTTACCATTTATTGTCTACTCAAAAAATGAATCTTGGATTACTCCAATTTAAAAAAAAAACAAATGAAGCTACTAATTAAGAAAAGACAATTCAAGACGAACGCACCCTTTCACGCACGCCAAATGTCAAAATAATCCTAATGTCAGTTTGAATCGCGCCTTTTGATATTGATTTGTTTTTGATCCGTGGAATAGAGGCGATAGCACAAAATATTTGATTACCATAAGACATATGAAAGAGCTACCAAAGTATTACATACATATGGAAAATTTGGGAGTTGCTTTTTAGAAGTATGAATATGCACATATAACATGTTTTCAGCTGCTCACAATGTCCAGCAAAAAATGCACGTTTAAGGAGGAATTAAAGAAAAAGTTTACTTCCTTTAAAAGGATAAATATGATTGGGAGGTAAACTGCAGCATTTGCAACTGAACTGTAGTGATAAACGACAACATTCAACTTTTATAGTAGATCGCAAACTGGACTTTTCTTTATTCCATATTTCTATTCACGCTTTTCAAAACTCAAGGCGTGCACATTGCCAAGCTTTTGAGAACTTCTGATAAGGTTGGATCTCAAGAGCCCAGACAATGCGGCTTAGAGTACGTCTGGAAATTGGGGCCAGACGCAATATGATACATGTTAGGTTTACTACACCTATTCCTTTTGGATATATGATTTATTAAACATATGGTAGAGAACAATGCGTCGGCTTTCTTATTTATTTATTATTATGAAAAGATTCATTATATTTCTTAATTTAAGATTACATTGTTATTTTCTTAATCTTAAAACATTAGAAAAAATCATAATTATAAATGTTGCTATAATGTGTGTTGGCTTGGTTGATTTCTTAAAATATACGATAGTATTATATTTATTGATAAAATGATTACAATTAACATTAAACCTAAGAAAAACTAGAAAAAAAATGTAGTTATTATTTAAACTTAAAGATATATATTAGATATATTTATTTTATTCTCATTCTTATGATTTTATGATACAATTCAATTATAATACATACAATAATTCATGTCACTGGCAAAAAATAAAAGAATAAGAAAGTTGGTGACATTCCATATTTTAATTCAAGAAAAATAAAATAGAATCGAATGCCACTTTAATATGCAATATGCAATATAAAATATAAGTTATGGGTGGGCCGACACTCAAAAGCAACTTGATAAAAAAAAGCTAATACAATCGAATTATTATGGTGTGTTGTGAATTAAGATTTTTTATTTATGATTTAATTTTTTTTTGTGTATTAAAAAATTCTTAATTATAAGTTATTATGATTTACCCGGGTAAAATCGTACATAATATCCTACTTATATACTGAGTTTATACATACCTTACTTCTACTTACTTTAGTCATATTTATTTTATTTACCTTATGTGATTGATATGAACAAATATTTGTTTATTGTTTTTATAAGTATACCATTGGGAAATTTAACCTCTTTTACTTTATATGGGCCCTTAAAGATTGGATCAAGCTTACGTCTTAGTTCGTTTTCTATTAATACTACACCATCACGCAGAATTATGTGTGGCTTAACATGTTGGTCGTGTGTTGTCTTTCTCGTAAATTTACTCTTCTTGCCTAATTCGCTTGGTCTAAAGTTAGCGTAGTATTATTCGTCAACATTATAAAGAGGATCTATTTTGTCCGTACGAAATCAAAAGTATCCGGCAGCATACCGAAAATGAATTCAAAAGGACAGTACCCGTGGCAGTAGATGGACTTCTATTGCTACAGCAATAAACAAAAAAACAAAGCCAATCATCCCAATCAGATTTATCAGCGTTTATGTATGATCTAATGTATTTGTTGAAAGTAATGTGAGATATTTATACAGTACCCTCATTTCTTGATTGATTCGTGCTGGTATGCAGTAGAAACCTTATGAACAACATTAAGTAGATTTAGAAACTTAGAAATTTTTAATTTTTGTACTCCCTTTTTTAGATCTGTGAGAGCTTCTTTCATAGGACCATAAATAAGAATAAATTGTTCAAATATTGCCTTTACGATTTTAGTAGCATTTTTATCTGCAATAGTCATTGCAACTAGATACTTGGTAAGTTCGCAAATATCTATTAAGACAAAATTAAATGGTTTTATTGGAGCTGGAGTAATTGTAAACTTTTCACACATGCTTTATTCTTTTTGCAACTATCACATGACTTGACATATTGCTTTATGTCGTTGGTCATGTTTGTCGAGCAAAAGTATTTTCTGATTTTGTAAGATAATTTTGTGACCCCTGGATGGCCACCAGAAACAGGGTCATCGTGATATTTTTTCAAAATTCTTTATTGTTCGTCCTCGTCTTTTATAAATTTGATTTTAGGCGCTTGCGCAGTACTTGTATATTTTAATAACGCGTTTCCTTTTTTTTTTAAATTCATTTATGCGGATATCATTAAATATTTTGTCACTAAGTGACAATTGGAATTTAGCGACAATTATAATTATCCCTTTATTGCCAGCTAGTTTTTCAAGCTTTTGAAATAACTCATCTAGATAAATTTTTTCATTAATAATACAGTCGTTCTTTTTTATTCTTCCAATTATTTGTCTACCTTTCTTAATATACATGTTTAGATAATCAAAAATCAGACGGCCACATTTATTTATTTCTTTAGATTTTAGAGCTTCAAGTACTTTTACATTTTCAAATTGAGAATTTGTGGGTTCCTTTTTTTATATTTTGATTTGGACTGTTTTGTTTGAAGTCTTGTAGTGACTTTCAAAATATTTTTGGAATGGGTAAGAATTTGTCTTATTTCAGAAAATGCGAGATAAAGCATCTGCCGCATAGTTTTCTTTTCCCCTAATATACTCGACTACAAAGTCATATTCCTCCAAGTCTAATCTCATACGTGTCAGCTTAGAAGACGGCTTTTTCATAGATGAAAGTTAAGTAAATGGTCGATGATCGCTCTTTACCAGAAAATTCTAACCATATATGTATGGTCTAAAATTCATTATAACCCATTTGGATAGCGGCTAACTCTTGCTATATTTGACTTTTTGCTTTCTCCTTTCGTAAATGCTCTTGAAGCAAATGTAACGGGAAGTTGTTTTCCTTCGAACATATTTTCTAGCATCTGTGGTTATACAACATTGTTTTTGGAAGTTGTGATACTGCAAAATATTCGGACTGAGGAAGCACCTTTTGAGGTATCGAAATGCATTTTCACACTCATTAATCCATACAAATGGGACGTTTTATCGACAAAGTTGTGACAAGTGACGTGAATGTTCGGAAAAATTTTGGAATAACACGTCGATAATAGTTGCAAAAAGCAATATACCTTTTCTCAAGATCAACATTTTGAGGAGTTAGATAGTTTAAGACTACGCTGTATTAACTGTCATCTGGAAGAATGCCTATAAATGTCACTTCGTGACTGAAAAATGTTCATTTATCGGGATGAAGTTTTAAATTATATTTCCGACAAATGGAAAAAACTTCTTTGAGGTTGTTTAACATATGCCTCACTGAGCATCCTAACACGACTAGGTCGGCCATGTACAAAAATGCCTGAGCTGGAGAAAGCACAGAAAACGCTATCGACATCATTCTTTGAAAGGATTTTGCTATTTGCTATTTTGCTACTTTCATGCCATACGGAAGTCGTTTGGAACGGTATGATCCTTTGTCCGTGGAGAATTGTTATATATCTTGATTTTTCTTCGAACTCAATTTGACGAAAACCGGACATTAAGTCAAGGCAAGAAAAACACTTAGCTCTGCCAAGTTGGTCATGAATGTCATCTATTCTTGGCAATGGAAATTTATCGGCAATTAGCTTCTTATTTACTTGCCTGTAACCACAAGCCTCCACCGTTTTTAGATTTTCTGGTAAAGGTTTCTTTAGAACCAGTAAGCTTGGACTGTTTTTAGAGGTTGATGGTTCAACTATGTCACCTTTAATTAATTGATCAACTTGCTTGACTGTTTCATCTGTTTATGAATTCTATAATTTTTTATATAAACGTGTGTCTTGTCTTTTAGTCGGACCTTCGTTTGTAGAAGTTATTACATGAAATTTGTCCGGTTTCCAAAGCGAAGACATCACTAAACTCACTACAAAGATCAGTCAATTCAGATTTTACGAATTGAGAGAAGTTTTTAGACAACTTTTCAATAACTTTTTCATTATGTGCTTCTTCAAAGTTGTCATTTCTAAAAATCTTATAATCAAAAAAATTTTGTTATTATATTGGCATTACTGAAGGCGCACAAATAGGTTTTTTACATTAATTATTGTATTTGCAATATATATATTGAATTTCTGTTTGCTACGAAAAGCACATCATCTTTGCTGTTAATTGATATTTGTCTAATAAGTTCCGATCGTGCTGGTATTGAGATTGAAATTGGAAGCACAGAAGTTAGCATTGCTATGGCAATTTTTTAGGAAATCTAATCTATACAGGTATACATTTTTATAAAGTTTAAACCGAGTATACCATCACTTGGTATAGGAAAATCGTCTTCCCCTACATGGAAATTTACGGATATACTTATATTTTCAACGAGTAGGCCTGCTTGAACTACAGTTTGAACTATACCCTGGGCTTAACAACAAAGACATTATTTTTCATACATGCCGCTATGTCTATGTGTTGTTATGAAACCTTATTAGGTTGAGATTGAAGTTGATGATTTTTTGTATAGTGTTTATTGATATTTAGGGGACTATTCGGGTTTGCCGAACCTGGAACATCATAAGTGAATCTCACACGTCCCTGACTGAATCGATTGTTACAGCAGTAACGATTTTTATTCTGGAAGTCCACGACTACGGTAAAATCCAAGCAATTGTTGTTTTTGTTAAGGTACAAAACAGCATTTGACTGATCGAAGATTTCAGTACATCTACTAACAACCTGGCCACTGCATTATTCATATTATTGAATTGATTAGCTTCAATTATATGCTTTAACATTTTCATTAGTAGCGTTCTCGGTCATTGCACGAACTGCAGTTTGCGTTGAGTATTTCTCTATTCTTAAAACCATCAGAAATATATGCATCGGTCAAGGATTTTGTTAAGTCTTCTGTTTCCTTTGCATAAGTATTAGCACACATATTGCTTTGCTTAATCTTCAAAGGATTTGCTGGCAATACTTCTACCGACTCTCCCTTAACTGACGCTTTAAGCTTTCCAATGATTTGAGAGAGGTCCACGACTACGGTAAAATCCAAGCAATTGTTGTTTTTGTTAAGGTACAAAACAGCATTTGACTGATCGAAGATTTCAGTACATCTACTAACAACCTGACCACTGCATTATTCATATTATTGAATTGATTAGCTTCAATTATATGCTTTAACATTTTCATTAGTAGCGTTCTCGGTCATTGCACGAACTGCAGTTTGCGTTGAGTATTTCTCTATTCTTTAAACCATCAGAAATATATGCATCGGTCAAGGATTTTGTTAAGTCTTCTGTTTCCTTTGCATAAGTATTAGCACACATATTGCTTTGCTTAATCTTCAAAGGATTTGCTGGCAATACTTCTACCGACTCTCCCTTAACTGACGCTTTAAGCTTTCCAATGATTTGAGAGAGGTCTCATTAGAAATCAAATTTCCAACACCTCTAACTTTAGTTTTCACCAATACTTGACTATTCTTTCTTGAATTAATGCCACCAAATTTAAGGAATCCAAGAAGTTTTCCAGGTTTTCCATCAAATTCTAGGATCAATTTTGAGGCCTATTTTATTGTCTTCTTCATTCCTACTATGCTAAATTATATCTCTGTTTCAAGTATATCTCTGTTTCAGTCTGATTTCCTCATTTTTGTTCAGACACTTATATGATTTATTATATTCTGTCTGTAGATCAGTTGTGTTTAATATTTCGTAACAGTTGTTCATTTAGAATACTTGTATACTCATCAAATTCATACGTAATACTTTTTATAATATAATAGTCACTCACTTAATAATATAATAGAGAACATAATTCAATAGGTACACATTAAAAATATTCGCATAATAATTTAAACAAAAATTGATTCGCTCATGTTATATATATAGCTAACCTTAAGGAGGGAGTGGATATGATACTGCTCGTGTTGATTGACCGCTACTTTTGGCTGCATTCCGCATTTCTGTTCTTTAATTTCGATGATAGTTCATTTAAGACACTGAGTAGGCATAGATTCGGTTAATAAATGTCGGAGATATGCGAAATTTTAAATCGCAATCTACGCACAGGTATATACCGACAAGGGGTTAATGCACTATGAATACTAAGTTCGTATAATATTTCACTTAAATTTTATCGACCGATTGGGAGCGCATTAAATATTTCTTTTTCTGTAAATCGCAGTCAACTGGCAGAAGAATTTTATTACACTTATTAACGTTATTATTAATAACATTAATTTTATAGCAGTTAAATCAGAACTTTTCACCAATTTCAATTTCAATTTCAATTTCAATTTTATTTAACACATTTGCTGACGTATCGAACATTTTTGATGATTTTCCGCCCATCATTTACTATTGTTCTTAACTCGTCAGTCAGTCAGAATGCCTACGAAAAAAACCACTCTTAAGCACGAGTATATTTTCTATCTCAGATTTGTCACCATGTAGTCATAAACGACAACATTCAACCTTGATAATAGATCGCGGACTGCACTGTTCTCTATTCCATAATTCTACTCACGCTTGCCAAAAGTCAAGGCAAGCAAAACCAGGTAATCGCGTGCACTTCACCAAACTCTTGAGAACTACTGATAAGGTTGGTTTCCAAGCTCCCATACAGTGCGGCTTAGAGTACGTCTGAAAATTGGGGCCAGACGCAATATGATACATATCAGGTTTACTACAGTACGATCTAAATTGCAAATACGGGCAAAAGTGACATGGAAAAGCACATTAAATCTGCAAAACATTCCACAAATCTACGAGTATCAAGATAGTCTACAGTGCTGGATTCGTTTGTTGTCAATAGACTGTCGGACCATCAAAAAAATTGGAAGCAGCAGAGGCATACAATATTAAATACAAACTGCAATTTCGTTGTGCAAAAACGAAGGCTACAGCGAACTTCACCAATGTTATTGCTCTATTTTCTGTATCTTTACTATTGTGTGATTTAAAATTTTGTTCTAATAAGGTATTATGATTTTAAAAATGGTGGAACTAAGTGTAATATTCTGGATCTCGCTTTCGAAAAAAATTAAAAAATCCGTCTTCTGTATGAAGTCGAAAAATCCTATTTTGATGATGTTAAAAACCCCTGGAAAATATTGCTTGAATGCTTTTACATTCTCTAATATCACTATCACATCAATATTTAATTGTTATTATAGATAACTCGAAAAAAAAAAACAAATCTATATTTGAAATTGTAGATATTTTAGAAAATATTGTAAATAATATACAAGAGCGAATAAATAGTAAATAATACTTATTCAGTGAATTAATTAAGATCGTGAAGTTTTATTTTGCAATACCCAGTCACAACGCCAACGTCAAAAGTGTTTTCTTTTTAATTAATTAAAGGAATAAGTTTAACTAAATATAGTTCTTTAAGGTTCAAGTTCCGAATTGTTTTATGAATAGTCGCAAGTAACAGTGGCGTTCTTAATTAAATTAAGTCAAATACAAAATATAAGTTTTTACAATCTATGCTAAGCAAGTTTTAACAATCTCTCAATTTTAACCTATTCTTAACCTAATTATTTTATATTATCTAATATACATACTACTTAGAAATTATCTAAAAGCCGTAATTTCATAAATTGTTTGTTTGTTTTGCTCTTAGATGTGATATAACTTTTTTAAAAAACGATACCTTAATAAAATTGTTATTTTACTATTAAGAGTACCTGTGTTTCTGTCCTAGTTTTGTACTCTTTCTTGTGTCCTATTTTTTCCGGAATGTACGGGATTTTCTAGCTTGATAACTAGTTTCTTCAAAATATTAATGCCAAGCCTACGGTAGTAGATTCTGATCTCAAAAATAAAAATTCGGCAGGTATTGCACAAAAAGAAAAGCTCTTGAAGATAAGCCCGGAAAAAGCCGTTGCTCTCATGAATAAATTAGCATAAAAGGCTAATTTTGCACTCCATCACATCGCACAGCGAGCAGATTTCCCGAATAACGTAATTTCTTGTGATGAGACAAAAATTATGTTATTACATTACAATAACGAGGCCCAAACGGTGTGGCAGCAACCAAACACAGCTGTGCACACTAAAAATATTATCCCCACAGTAAAATTGTCAGTCATGGTATGGAGATGCATCTCATCCAAGGGCGTCTGGGAGGTGAGAATTTTTACTGAAATAATGACCAAAAAATATTACTTGGAATTACTCCAAAATTAGCTGACCAGAAGCGTAGCATGTTTCGGATTTATTAACCCCCAAAACCGTCAAAAGCTTCAATACAAGCTGTACCAAGATAATAACCCCAAGCATAAGTCACTCTTGTGCAGGACTTGGTTGCTTTACATTTGTAGCCAATTGCTCGACACCTGAGATATCACACCTTGCTATGGGTGTTAATATCTTCACAGATCACTTTGATGCCTATTGACACTTTTTCCGTGACATATTTTGAAATTTGTGTCTCTTAGAAAGAATTGTGTACATTCTCATTATATTGAAGAAGTCTCACCACAATAGGCATTTTTACACGTTTCTCTTAACTTTTGCTATGAATATCATCAAATCAATCAGTAGTATCATCAAAAATTCGCATACTGTCACTATTTGCCAACGTTTGGTGTTGTAGAAGTGGTAGCAATTTGATATATCTAGAGTCACTGTTTTTTTTTACGTTTTTGCTATTGAGTTACTGTTCTATCTCGGAGATGTTCCTGCGTTCCTCCGTTGTGTATATATGTATATTTTTGGAAACAAGACTGGACTAGCCGCAAATTCTAATTAATGCAATGGTTTCAGCCACACGAGTAATACACGAATATTTTGTTATGTGTTCCGCTTTTCAATATGTACGCTTTTGAAATATAACTGACTAAAATATGATGTTTTATTAATTTTTAATTGAGCTCGCTTTCTTGCGTGTTGATGCCGCAAATGACAGATCATCAATAGCACTACTGATAAGGAACTATTCGCTATCATATGGGCTATTACATACCTTCTATCCTTTCTCTTCGGTAAAACATTTTTAATCGAAATTGACCATAAATATATGACATGGATTTTTAACTTCAAAGAACCAAATTCAAAAGTAATCACATGGTGTTTGAACTTGTCAGAATATGGTTATAAAATTGAATACAAAAGCAGCTACCCTTTCAAGAATACAAAATCTAGAAGCAAATCTGGTGGAAAACGTAGAAATCATTCCCCTCAGTAGATCCTGTATAAATGTCCTTCAAACATAAATTGTAAAGAAAAATCTCAATAAGGCTCTCTTAGAATTAAAAGCACAAAAATATTCAACAAAACCCATATAAATATACATATTAAGATGTTAGATGAATCCAGTCCCATAACGTTATTAATAACCATTTTAACCCCAACATTCATAATGTTATGTTTGTAGAATATGAAGCATTCTTTCCAACAATTAAAGTTGTATTTAATAAACATTTCAAAAATGATCAAAAATTGTCAGGAGCTTTAATTTTTTGCAGGACATAACAGATAAACAAGACAGTTCACTTTCGTTCGAAATGAAATTGAAATCCATACAAAATACAATTTGCGGTTCTACAATTCACTTTTGTCGAAATAAATTTCACTCTTTTTCGAAGTGTTAAACAATGTAAATTTCCGTGTTCCACATTCGATTTCATTGATTTTCAGGCGATTTAAATTCGACCAATGTTACTTATGGAATTGAAGTCTGGAATATTTTTTTTTTTTATAAAATACTGATGTTTTGTTGTGATTTTGTGTTGTGTTGTGTTGAAGTGTGATTTTTTATTGGGTTTATTTCCATTCCAAATCATTTCCAACAGCAAACGCGCAGCAAACATTATTTGGACACGAACACTACTTGCGACAATGTCTACACTCAAGTTTTTTCTTGGATTCTCTTTTGAAATTAATTTTGGTTGAGAACGGTGGTACCTATGCTGCATGCACACTTTTGGAATTGACTTTATTTGTCAGAAAAATATCCTCCTCGCAATCTAAGCCCCATTTTGCTTTAGCTACACTAGCTTATTGCACATACATATAATTTTGTGTCTTTTGACTACTTGTGAACCATGTGAACTATTAGTAACAATGATAAATTAACAGTAAACACGAATAGCTATTTTTGTTTGAATTAATTTGTATTCGTCTGGATACACCAGAGTTCCCAAAAGAAGGCCTTTTATTTTGCAATAAACCTAAAACCTAAACCTAATGACGGAGTTGAAAGTGCTGACGTTCGTCGATTTTTCTTTCGCGAGTGAATGAGAGACTGCTGCATCGACGAAACTGATGCTGCGCTTGGCAGGCAAGTTAAGCCCATACTGTGTTGTGCTGTTTGGAGTGTGACTGGCAAGGTGCTGCGTCGACAAAACTGCTGTTCCGCGTGGATGGAAGCATCAGTTTTCCATCGCCGGCTTAGCTGCTATTATAGGGTATAAGTAAATTGATGTTCGTTTATTACCAAAACTGATATTTCAATAAACTGATTATATAAAAATACGTTATTTCTATTATTTCGTTATTACCACGTTAGGCAGTGCGTTGTCAAACTCTTACAGTTGCTAATAAATCTATAGATACTAATAAAATTAAAAAACTTTGTCCAGTCCGTCACACTCTTAGAGCTTCTATTATTAGTAAGAAGCAATCTTCATGTAATTTTAAAGTAAGAAACGTTGAGTCTGGGTATAACTTTGTATGCATTATATAAGCAAATTGAGAAAATTAGAATGTATGAACGTATATATAGTTTTTCCAATGTCATCGATCACCCCACACTCGTCTCAGTGGTGTCGGGCAACAAAAGTTACAAATAGTGAGCATGAGTAGTGATTACTTTTCATGAATAGGGAATGGAACAAGAAATATATCAGGTGTAGTAAGAAGAAATTCATAATTTTTGCACAAAATGTAAGGAAGAGTCTTGCTCCACAACCCGCGTTTGTCGAAGAAAAACTCTATAACAAGTCGTATTTTAACTTTGCGGGTGTTCTCTGACGAGCGCTCAAACAAAACTGAACCAATGAAAATAAATGGATGATGGAAAAATAATGGATTTCTTCTTAGTACACCTAATATTTGTATTTGTATTATGTATGCATATAATCATATGTGTGCTTGTATAAATAATCTATTATTCAGATTTATTTATTTTTAAAAATGCTAACAGCACGGGGTATATTAAATGCGATTTTTACTCAAATTATTCCTGCTTCATTGAATCAGTGTAACGAGCTCGTAACAAGAATTTTGTAGGTAAGGGTTTGGTTAGGTAGGGGGCTCCTAGTGCATTCACCATCCCACTTAGACCACTTTCGTCCATTTTGATACCCACAGTCAGGCTACTAACACTGATTGACCACTCCAGTGATAGTGCCGTTAATTTGATCCCAACGGAAAATAAAGACTGGATCAGATTTGAAAACCAGATAAAAGCGTATTAACTTTGCTTTCACTTATATGTGATCCGTTTTGCTTATTTGATAATCTAATTAAGGTCCACACTTACCTCTTCTTCATTGCTGGCTGTGTTTACCGAGTCCATGCTTTGTGACAAACCGAGTGGGGCCAATGCCATTTGGTTATCCATTGTGTTGCAATTGTTGTTGCTCAAATTCGAAATAGTTGGTGTTGTACTAGCGATTGATGAGTTACTATTGTCACTATTGCTCAAATTTGTTGCTGGGGAGACCGAAGAGGTATTCACCGTTACAATGGAATTATTGACACAAACAGCAGGTGATATTAATGATGGTGTTGTTGTACAACTATTTATGTTATTGCTTTGTATTGCACTTGTTGTTATAGAGGAAGGTTGGTTGCTCGAATTACTGTTGTTTTTTATCGTATTGGATGCAAGTTTAATAGCAGCTGCTACAGATGATTGTGTGGATGTAGCCACCGATACTAACAATTGCTGCTGCCGGATGTCAGATGCCACATGTGTGTGAGCAAGTTGCTGATGATGTTGTAGCTGATGATGCTGATGGTGATGGAGGTGTTGATGTTGCTGTTGTTGTTGCTGTTGTTGATGTTGCTGTTGTTGATGTTGCTGTAATTGTTGTTGCTGACGGAAAGCCGCGTGTTGGATTTGCTGTTGAACAGCTGCTGCTGCTGCAGCAGCGACTGCTTGCTGTTGCTGCTGGTGATGATGATGTTGTTGCAACTGGTGATGTAGTGGATTCAAAATTGGATGTAATTGTTGTGCAGCAGCCGCGGCAGCAACGGCGGCAGCAGCCCTCTGCTGTTGTTGTTGATGATGTGTTACAGATGCTTGTTGTTGGTGATGAAGTGGATGTGGGTGATGGGCGGCCACGGCAGTCGGATTAAATATTTGATGACTACCACCGGCCGCGGCTACCTTGGCAGCTGAATTAAGAGCTACGGCTGCTGCGGCGGCTGCTGCAGTTGCTGGCGAAGCGAATTGAACTTGTGGTGCCAACTGTGGTATAACAGATACTGCGGCACACTGTCGCTTTGGTGACAACACCTGTGGGGCACTCGCTGGCGTTTGCGGCAGCGTTGGCCTGCGTTTAATCGCAATCGACGAAATGGTGATGGTTTTTTGAAACGGCTGACGTAAGTTCTAATTTGACGATTATTACCACTAAACACACTTTCCGTTCTTTATTTGGGAACAGATTGTATGTTTATTGCTATTCAGTTTGGGCGTTTGACCGTAGTACGGATTTCGCAATGTGATGAGATGTGCTTATTGCGAATATGAATTCAATGGAGATGGTTTAATCTGGAAAGTAAAAAAATGAAAATTTAGCATACATGTTCATAAAATTAAACTCAACAACAAAAGTTTCACTCATTTTAATTGATTATTACTTAAAATGTATTGATTTGATATTTTTATTTTTGAAGCTTTATGCCTGTATATGAAGAATTAGAAAGGATCGCTTATGGAAGATATGATTTTTAAGAAATTAAGTCCCAAAGTATGTACTTTCAGAATAAATACACAATTCAGAATAACACACAAATAATACACTTTTTATTTCCATTTTTATTTATGTACTCACGAAAAATGAGTACACTGAGTACACAGAGTGGACAGAATCCATTCAAATCATTCAATACAATGAATATATTCTATGTATAATACTTTTAATTTTTTAAATGTATTTATATTTCCTTTTAAATCCTTATTTTCAAATTTTCAAAATATCAGTTTTATTAACATTCGAATGTAAAAATATTATTTGATTCACAAGCATAGGGTCGGAACCAATTAAAATTCTTTTTTCGGATATTAACGCGAATATATTCGCTTTTATGCAGCAGAGTGCTGGAGTGGACAAAATTTCGCAGTTAACGTTATAAATAGAGGAAATTCTATTAGGTGCAAGTGCCACCATTTTTAGACATTAAAGTCATCACGTACATGCATAAAACATCATTCATAAGTTCCACAGTTGGAATGAAATCTTGAAATTACTCCTTATCTTTTGAATTAAGACTATGCAATTCTTCATTAAAGAGCAAATCCTGATAGTCATGTTTCAATATTTCGTTTGAGTAAGTTCCTTTTACATGATGCATGTTGCTTTCACATTCGTCTTTAATACAATTCTTTCCATTTTCGTTTAATTTAGTTAATTTATTTGCTTCAGAAAACTGAAAAAGGGCAATTTTATAAGATATTGTTAAATTTTTTAATACATAGGAATTCATATATAATTATAATTTAACTTTAAAATTCTTAATGACACTTAAGCACATACTTGTCTTAGAGATTAATATGAACGATTGCTAAGTTATGAATTGCATAGTCTTCACATTCAAATCTCTTCGGAGCTTCTTTAGAGGGTTTTACAATTTGAATTATTACACTTACATAGTTAAAATTAATATTTTTTATTCTGAGTACTTAATTTTTTTCTCGCAATATATTGGTAATTTCGGTCCATTTTTTCTATTGAATCAAATAAATAAAAAATGACATTCCATTTTGTACAAAAAAAACTTTTTAAAGATGTTTTTGGACTAGAATTATTGCCAGATTTCTAAAAAAATGTATTTTTTGTCCTCCTAATACATAATTAAACTATTTCATGGATTTCTTTCATATTTTTTCAAATGGGTTATGTATAAGCTAGCTTATGCAGACAATTTGGTTGAAGGAACGAAAGGCATCAACAATATTTGCCCCCAGATCCGTTAATATAATCCCCTTGTCATTAAGTTCAATTTCATTTAAAATATTACTGGCCATCAACCTAATATTTTTCTCCGGAAATTGATGAAAAATGTATGTTAGTACTTTTGTATGTACGCTTATGCTTTAGTAAATGATTTGTAGTAGCGATAGGCATAGATTCATCCGTTTCGCAATTCTCTGGAATGTCACTGCGTCGCGGCACCCACATAAGTTGAAAGCTGAAATACTTGCCCATCTCGTTAAGAGATATGCGGCAATTAAGGGGCGTCTTGCAACTAAATATGACTGCACTCAGGGATTTAATCTCTTCCTGGCTGTCCGAACAGATGACAATATCTGAACCTAATATTACATTGCCTTTTGGCAGAGCTTCTTTAATCGCTAAAGTGCCTGAAAGACGCTTCAGTGTGATAGTAATCGGAGTGACAGTTGAAAGTGCAGATCCTTAGATTAGACCTCCACACCCGCTCATTCGTCCATCTAACTCAATAACTCATTTTTTTTTTTAGAAAACTGAACTAACAACTGTCATTTTCTAAAGCAAATCTACCAAACAAACATTTTCTTTTAAAAATGCCATTTTCTCCTAACAAGTATTTGAATTGTACAAAATGACCTGACATCTTTCAGGTTACTACGAATCTTACTTTTTTTACGGTGTATAGAAAGCAATAAAAAATCAGCAGTTGATTCACGCGTTTGTTACACAGAGAGGAGTCAACCACAGCGAACGATAAAGGCAAAACAAGGACAGAGAACCAATTTGTTCTAACCAGCCAGATATTGTGTAGAAAACGGACATATATTATGTTTATGTGGATATATTAACATTCATGTTTGCTTTTTGCATCGAAACATTGTTGAAGAAAGGAACTTTAAAAGGAACAGTAGGAATCGGGTTATATGGATGTAACGCCACTAGTTCAATAGTCCGTGGCGAGCAATGCTCTGCAACCGAAGAAGATTTGAACCTGATACCGACGAAGTTTTGGAAATCGCAGAGAGGGGTGTTCAGACTCATTTTAGAATCGAAAACGCTTGTTTTGAATGCTCTACAGCCATCAAGATCTAACATGCCATAAGTCAATCTAATGGAAACAACCTTAAGAAAAACATCTATAAAGATGGAGGCCAAATTAAAGGATCTGTCAAAAAAGGCCCTTTCAAATCAGTTGCAGAGATTATGGTTGAATTAAACTGGTTGAAAAAACCTCGTCTACGCTCCAATGATAAAATAAAGAATTGAAGAATAACATCTCTTCGGTAGAAGTGCAAGAGTAGCGCCGGTCCTTACCAAAAAGCACAGGAAAAACAGACCTCAGCGCTTTGGAATGAAATCTAAAAGAAATTCTATGGTCCTACTGTTTTGTCCGTAACTGTATAATACTTCATTTCTTTTCTCTCCACATTCTTTGTAGATTTATAATTTTTGTCGTACGCTTATACAGCGTTCTAATAACCGAATGACATGATACTTACCCCATGGGAAGGGTAATTTCGCAAACGGTTGACTAGAACCACAGATTATAGAGTTTAGAAAAATGCCCAACAAATGGTTGTTGCAACAAACCATTTCAAGTTGTGCAGTCTTGTCAACCATCCTCCAGTGTGCTGTTACTTTCGAATGAATTGGATTATCGATAGTTATTAACTGAATGACTTTTCATTCCTTATTCATCTCCTTTCATCTGTACAAATTTAGAGCGGGTTTATTGACTACTACTGAAAGAGATAAAAAACTTGAAAGATTGATTACATGCGCAATTTACAAAAAGCAAGCGAACAAAATTCTATCTGACCGTTTAAATTTCAGCACTCATTTCAATTGACGACAAAATTCCCCAAGTTATTCCCCACATACACATTAATAATTGAAATTAGTCAAATTCTATACGTCGAAAGAAAATATATTTCACTATAACAATGTGTATACCGAAAATATACATAATATATATATACCACTTTTTGTCAAGATAAGTAGGTAGATACTTTATTTTCGTATGAAAATTACATTTTTGAAAATGTTAAAGAAAATACGAGAAAAATCTTCAATATGAGAAAAAAAATAATAATAAAATAAATAAATAAGTATATAAAATAAGTAAATAAGTAAAAAGATAAATTAATAAATTAAAAAAGTAGGTATACAATGAAATCAAGTAGACAAGTAAATAAATATGTTTATTTATTCTGATTATCGGTCGAAGTGTATGAGTCCATAAGCTTATTTGTTAATTTTAATATTCGCTTAGTTATCGGGTCAACACCCACTCTTTCATGTATGATATATTTTGCCGTATGATATCACAATCTCGTACACTAATAAAAACTTATTCGACTGAGCAGTAAAACTTCTTAATGACTCCATACCTTACATCAATGGTTTACAGGATATGAGCTACTGATTAGCGAAAAAACGAAGCTAATGATCTGCAACTTAAAATGTTGTGTTAATGATTGTTCTATTATTTTTCACCCCGTTTCTTTTAAAAAGGCGTCCTTATCTGCTCATACATAAAAAGTAAAGTAAAGTAATTTTTGTGAAGATTCTGTCTGTAGTCCGAATTGTTTTGCTATCGAATGTGTTGAAAATTTTAAATATCTCGGTGTCTTATTTGACAGGGCCTGCACGACCAATGTACTAAACATTGCCCAAAACGACCTTATTAGGATTATTGGCAGAGTTTCCAGATTAACAAACAGTTAACCTTACTTTTGTGTAGTCTTCCGGTATTACCAATAAGTCATGTTTATAACTTTAAGGTTCAGTGCTACTTAAAGAAGTACAAATGTTTATGATAATGGCAATTGTTTTTATTTAATATATGTATAAACAGTTATCCGATATCTATTATTATTGTTAGTATTTATTTTCCATTATGAAAATGTAAATTAAGCTGCATAAATTATATACATCTCATACACAACATATTATATTGGTATGTTCAACTGATAGATCCTCACAGCCATTTATATACATATATTTATATAACTTTATATTATAATATAAAATATATTACTACACTTCAATTTTTACATAGTATATTATGAAATAAGAAATTGAAATAACAGTTGTAAGAATAAATTACATGTAAAAAAAGACATCTGGCAATTTAAGAAAGATACGTAGACCATTTTTTTTACAAGAATTTAAAATTCACATTCAGTAAATGCGCAAATTTAAAATAATCGTTTTTTGAAATTATCCATTTTTATATAGTATATAGATTTCCGTAAGATCCTAGATACTAGAAGGTATAAAAAAAACTTGAAACAAAATTTAATGAAATCGAGAAAGCCGTTCTCAAGTTATCGCGTAACCAAGGGAAACAGCGATGTAGTTTTATATACATCGAGAGAAAAAGTTTTCGGTATATGGGTAAAGTCGCCTTTTAACGTTAATAAACTGCTCAACCGATTCAATAGTCCTTATTTTGCTTTTGCTTAATCTTTTCGCATCTGTTTAGTATTGCCAACATTTGGTAGCTACAAATCTAAATGGGAAGACATATTAATAGATAATCACACAATTATTGATTTACATATGTTTCCTGACTACATTTCGGGTCAAAAGAGTTAAGTCCATTCTCTCCAGCTACCTTCTCCTGTCTATTCGTCATAAACTAAGAATACTCCTTATATTAAACAAATTTCGTTAATTTTCCTATCTGCTTGACAAAATCTTTGCAATCGCTTATGAATGGAATCTAGCAGTAGTTTTATATATCTGATAGTAAGCTTCAACCAGAGTAATCGTAAAGTAGGTTCTCATACTTTTCTTTATTATTTGTACAGTACTTAACGGATATAAGAAAAATTTATATAAGAAAAAACGCTTAAAAGAACCATAGAATCCATAATAATTCATAATAAGAAACCATAATAATCCCCACTAAATAAAACTGATATAAGAAACACGTTTATAAGAAAAAACCTGATAGAAGAAATTTTTTTTCTGACACTAATATCTAAAATCGTATGAAAGAAAAACGCTTATAAGAATTTGTCTCCCAAACAATGTTACTTTATACTGCAAATTCCTCCTCAGAAAACATAGCTAAAAGATTTGCTTTATACTGTACATACAATACCTCCTCTAGCTTCATACAAAAGTTGGACATTGACAGCTCAAACGAAATGACAATTGGTTTTGATTGTATTTTCAATTCGGTCAGAGATAACCTATAATAGAGATATCCAACTTCTACCTCCCTTGCCCCTTGATTTCATCTGACAGCGTTTTTTATACGCTTTTTGTCCCCTGTCTGTGAATACGTGTGAGCTCTTGAGAACAGCTGTGGAACAGCTGATACCCTTTCCCACCTTAGTATTGGGGTGAATTAGAGTTCTCATTTGAAAATTCGCTCGTTATTTGAACGTTTTTTCAAATTTCGATGTTCAATTTTCAACACAGTATGGAGGGGTAAACGAACGAACAAAGCTTATGTTCATGAAGTCGATTCATTAAAACTTTGAGCAATTTACAATCTGAAATACTTGGACATAATTAATGAATGCACAACATAGTGTGAATTTTTTCATTTGAATAAAAATTAATAATACATTCACACGTTCAGTTAACCAACAATAAAAATATTATTGAAGCGTGAATCACAAATAAGATGTTTTGACAACCATTTTTTAGCATTAGTAAAAGTTGCAATATATTGCCATTGTTCTTATCAAATTGTTTAAATTGAATTCATGAGTTTTTCAGAAATCATGATTTAAGTGTATAAAGCGGGCTTCATTTTTTGAGTTAATTTGTCAGGTATGGTTTATGAATAGGCTATATATACACTTAAGAATTAATTTAAGGTGAAATAGTTCCAGTTAAATGGACATTGCAATACATTGTTATTCACAAAAGTCCATATAACAATGTAAGAAAATTCCCTTAAAAATACTAGTCAACTTTTGAACACCCTCCGAACAACATACCCATGTACGTTACATGGAAAGTACATGGATTCCCACTAAATTCATGAATCTGTCGCTTTTTTCCCACAAAATTCACGAATCGGCCGCCATATTGTGGTGAATTGACAAGTGTTGTAAATGTATAAGTGAAATACAAGGGATACCCACTACATCTTCGTTGTGGGCTAGGGGAAAAAATGGCCGAAGTTGGATATCTCTATCATCCATTATCTCTGAATTCGGTTCGCAAAATGTCCAAAATCTAAAGGAACGCGGTCTCGTTTAAAACAAAATTAAGCATTTTAGAAGAGGTGAAATGTGGAAAGTCCCGAAAAGATATTTGATTTGCTTTCTAAAATTCTATTGAATTGTAAAAAAATAAAGAAGAAAAATTTGCGTGCAAAAATTTAAAAAAAAAAGTAAAAAAGGAAAGCACGAACTTCTCAACAGAACGATGGCCAAGTGGTTGGAACATATGACTGAAAAAAAGTGCGAAAATTACTGACCCCATTCTGCTTGAAAAAGCAAAACAGTTTTCCATACAGTTAGAAATCCCAGATTTCCAAGCTAATTTGGGCTGGTTTCAACGTTGGAAAAAAAATCAAAATATTTGTTTCCGAAGAGTCCTTGGAGAGGCCTGTTCTGCTGATACAGAGGCTACGGCACATTTCAAGGAGAATATTTTGCCAGACTTATTGGAAAGGTACGGAGCAGACGATATATTCAATGATGACGAAACAGGTTTGTTCTACAAGGCGGTTCCTAGTGGAACTTATCTTCCTCAAAATAAGAAAATAAGTGGGCAAAAAAAAAACAGAAATACAGAATAACACTTCTATTGGTTTGCAACTCTTCTGGTTCGGATAAATTTGTGTTTTCAATTGGGAAATATAAAAACCCAAGATGTTTCAGGAAGAAAAATGTCCCTATCCCCTACAAATACAACAAAAAGGGGATTGATGACGAGTTCATTGTGGTCCGAAATAAATAAGGAGCTTGACGATGGAATGAGGACACAAAAGAGAAAAATTTTACTTTTCATTGACAATGCTTCATGCCACAAATTAGTCTTTAGACCTACTAACATTGAAATATGTTTTTTGCGTGCAAATATTACAAGCATTTTACAACCTTTGGACCAGGGTAAGTCGCTTTAATATTGTGGCATTTGCTAGAACGAAGAACTCAAGTTTAAATACGGTTTTCCCATAAATGCAATGTTTAAAATCGATTTTTTCAGGCATTATTCACTCCTTTAAGGCCCAATATAGAAAATGTTTAGTTCGAAAGCAAGTGCTTGGTATTGAAGGCGGTCGCATGGAAAGCTTTCTTCGTTTAAATATGCAAACGATAGAGAAGGGGAACTAGATGAAGAGGAAAACAGAGATTGTGGTGAGATAGACGAATTAGATCTTATAAAGGAGATGCTTAATGACAAAAAAGATAACGATGAAGACGAAGACGACAAGATTAATGAACATGAACAACAAGGATTACACAAAATTGGTCGGGATGAGGCAATTAATGCATTTTTTATACTTAAACAATATCTGGACACAGTGAAAGAATGTTTGGATACAGTTGAAGAAATCCCTTTTAAAAGGCGTGAAGAATCACTCATTCAAATATAGATAACTATTTTCAAGTTTCATCAAATGTTACTTTAGATTTTTTGCTTATTATGTACCTATCTATGTACATGTTCATTATTTATTACTGATATGAATTGTTTTTTGTTTTTTGAATAAATAGTTTATTTACCTAAGCACAATGAAGAATACTTTTTCTGAGATCTTTTTATTGCTTATTAGAAATTATTTTTTCTTATATCTGCTGTTTTTTTTATAGGAATTTTTTTTCTTATAACCGTTTTTCTCATAAAAGGAAAAAACGGATATAGTTCAGTAGAATTTCAGTTTTTCTTACATCCGGATAATACTGTTGTCTACCCAAAATATCCCATACGAGTACTATGTGATTAAGATCAGGGTACTGTGGATCTGTAACTTCAATATGTGTGTTCTGTTGTAAATATAAACACGAAAAGAATGTAAATAAATCGGTAAGGCCGTATTGATTATATTCGAATTACAAGCCAACAGCATACAAATGCCGAATACTTCTGTTCATCAATGTATATACATACATTGAATATTCATTTGTTTCAAAAAGACAGCCTACTGATAAATTCGCATTCACCAAAGTTGAAATAGTGGTTTTCTCAAATTATCCAATTTCCTGAGCAATTTTCTTAATTTTTCTTTCTTTCTATAAAGAATCAGGAAACTAAATAAGATAAATGAAATCAGTAAAACCGTTCTCAAGTTATGGCGTGACCAAGCGAAGTAGCGATTCATTTCTATATATGTAGATAGATATATGTACATATGTAGAAATAAAACGACGATTGTAATAATTTGCTCAGCATATATATACATACATATCTCGAATTGTGAATTTTTCAAAATCTGAATTATGTTTGATTATAATTGTTTTAAGGTCACTCCTTTTATATCACATCTGAATAACTTAACAATATGGGCAAAATTATAAAATGTATTACAATAATTTTGGTGAACAACATTCTTGTTTTTTTTTTACATTACCACTTGTTAAAACAAGTAGAAATAGTTGTCCGACTCGTTAGCAAGGTGAAGATAGCTATTCTAGAAAACTGGATTTTAAAAATGTATACCGAACATTCCAAATGATTGTCCTTGAAAAGTATTGATGGTAATAACGAATGCAATGCAAACAGTTTATTGAAGACGATTAAAAGAAATTTATCATTCCAGCACTTTCAAATTCAGTTAGTGCTGTATAACTGCCTCATTACTACTGAGCTAATGCCTGAAAACTGTATTTCTTTCTGGTACACCAACAGCCATGTCGTTGCCTATATGCATATAAATTTTTTCGAAAATTTCTCATTTTTAATAGTTGTTGATTTGTAATAAGCCCCTGTCGACCGGCAATGTTATTATGGGGTACCCGACATCCCTTGTACGATCACCACCCAGATGAAGCGCAGAGTTTGTACTCTTTCAAGCGAGTTCGTCTTCTACTCAATTCTCTGGAATGCAACAGTGTCCCTGCATCCACATAAGACGGATGTTAAAAGACTTGGCCATCTCTTTAAGAGATAGGCAGGCAAAAGGCAATTAAGGAAAGGTTTGGAGTTCAAAGTGCTTGAATTCAGAGTTTTCATCGCTACCTGCCTAACTGAACAGATGATTATATCTGAACAAAACGTACAAACATATATATATTTATGGATCCTTTAATGAAGGCTCTACACAGATGTTAATTCTTATCTGTGTATTGAGAGTGCAGAAAAATATTGAGGTTTTTGTTAGATGAAACTTAATATGCGCTACAGAAATTTTTTTAAAAAATTCTGATCCTATAGGAGAAAACTGCTCTGATATCCGCCTGGCAGATTCGGAACATTCATGGCAGACACATATATACATCGAACCTGATTTCCCTTTTATAGAAGTAAGTAACGAAGATGATAAGTAATGAACTAGAGACGTAGTAGACTGTCATTAGCTTGCTTTAAATAATTACCTTCTAAGGTGAATACCCACGCGTATACATTTTCATTTGTGTGTGTGTGATGAATATGTTCGAATTCAATATCTGTAGGCGAATGAAGAACATATAGGCACAAATAACGATATTACTAAATCAACTTTGTCTTTTCGATCATCTTATGTGCAACCGACGAAACCAGTTAACGTTGGTGGACACTAAATACGATTTTATTATACGCGACCTGCCGGTATAGACTGGTATCATATGTTACTCCATCTCATTTGATACTGGCGGAAATGAAGATGATCTCAATAACACCACTACCAGTCAATCTTCTGGCTCTATCATTCGTCTCGATTTTATTTGTTCCAATTTTCAAAACGTGATTATTACTGTTTATTTATTTATTATTCCGTCTACCGATGTAAGAGTAAAATTACAGATTTCGGAACCATATGATAATATTCTTATAATTTTCTACATGATAGAAAAAAGTATTATATTATTATATATGAACAGTACCTTAAATTGAATAAATACATTTTGTTATAAATAATTTTATAGATAGTAAATTAAGATAATTAAGAGAAATTGCCCGAGATTGGGAATAGACTGTTTAAATTTGTTTGACATAGGTCTATTTCTACACAAACAGATATAAATTGGCTTACTTAGCGGTTCATTAAAGCCATAATTATAATTTATAATTTCCATTATACAGGTGTATTGGTTGTAATAAGAATTTTCGGGTTCGAAGAACTCTTTCCGGTGCATAAAACCTTACATTTTGAAGGATCTCAGGGCAATTTAGACGACACGAGAAACTATCATGAATGAACATTATGCAATGAGCACTTAGTCGTTTTTCTTAAGTATCTTAAGATATTAATGCACATCTTGTTAGATATGGGGGCATGATGTCTAGATAACGAATCCTGTAAATAACTTCTGAACTTTTTCTAGACGTATAGACTTCATATATAACGGACACCATATTACTGGGCAATACTCAAGATGCGGACGTACAATGGACATATAGACAGCTTTTAGGGCATATGGATTCGAAAATTCAGCACATGAAATCCAAGCTTTTGCAACTATGTAGTCAATATGAAACGAGGAAGAAATTTTCGTATCGAAAATTACACCAAGGTCTTTTATTTCCGTTTTCCTAGTAAGACAAGTTCAACTATCGAATAGCCAAATATTACGAGTAAGAATACACGGCAAACAGAAAACGAATGATATTTGCTAATATTTAAGCTTAGTCCATTGAGATAACACCAATTACATAACACATTTAAGTCATTTTGAACATTTATACAATCTTGACGATCTTTAATATGAAGGAAAATCTTAAGGTCGTTTACATACATTAAACATTTCACACGAATATAACGACACTGCCCATTATATGGACCTATATGGCTATCTTGGGATACACCGGCTAATACCTTAATAATTCTAGATTTATAATTAACAATTTTTGTTTTTATTTGAGTTATATTTGTTAAGTAACTCTCTATCCACGTAAGAAGTACTGAATGAATACCAAATGATCTTAGTTTTGTAATAGAATATTATGGGATATGTCGTGTGATGTGTCAAAAGATATTTTAAAATCAGTGAAAATAACATCAACTTGATAATGTTGTCCATTCCTAACGAATGAGGTTTCTTACGGGAGAAACATGAAGTTTGGTAAGAAAACTTAAACTAATTTAATTTAGTGAACATTCAACCAAACAAATTGAGGTATTTTAAGATCCATGTGTTCGTTGTCCTCTTGGAAAGTCCAGTTTATTGGTCCAACATATTATAGCCAGACATTAGAACCGATAGCCCACAACGAAGATGTAGTGGTAATCCCTTGTATTTCACTTATACATTTACAACGCTCGTCAATTCACCACAAAATGGCGGCCGATTCTTGAATTTTGTGGGAAAAAAGCGGCAGATTCATGAATTTAGTTGGAATCCATGTACTTTCCATGTAACGTACATGGGTATGTTGTTCGGAGGGTTTTTCAAAAGTTGGCTAGTATTTTTAAGGGAATTTTCTTACATTGTTATATGGACTGAATAAAAATGTATTGCAATGACAATTTAACTGGAACTATTTGACCTAAAATTAATTCATAAGTGTATATATAGCCTATTCATAAACCATACCTGACAAATTAACTCAAAAAATGAAGCCCGCTTGATACGCTTAAATCATGAATTCTGAAAAACTCAATTTAAACAATTTGATAAGAACAATGGCAAGATATTGCAACTTTTACTAATGCTAAAAAATGGTTGTCAAAACATCTTATTTGTTATTCAAGCATCAATAATATTTTTATTGTTGGTGTGAACGTGAACGTGTGAATGTATTATTAATTTTTATTCATATGAAAAAATTCACACTGTTGTGCATTCATTAATTATGTCCAAGTATTTCAGATTGTAAATAGCTCAAAGTTTTAATGACTCAACTTCATGAACATAAGCTTTGTTCGTTCGTTTACCCCTCCATACTGTGTTGAAAATTGAACACCGAAATTTGAAAAAACGTTCAAATAACGAGCGAATTTTCAAATGAGAACTCTAATTCACCCCAATACTATGGTGGGGAAGGGTATCAGCTGTTCCACAGCTGTTTTCAAGAGCTCACACGTATTCACAGACAGGGGACAAAAAGCGTATAAAAAACGCTGTCAGATGAAATCAAGAGGCAAGGGAGGTAGAAGTTGGATATCTCTATTATAGGTTATCTGCTAGATATCGTTGAAGAGACTCAATCACAGATGGGGCCAACGAATATTCAGAGAAACTTTTTATTTCTTAAAGGGTTATATCCATCGACTATTTAACAATTCTAAGTGTTTTTTTATTTACTTGCTTTTTTTATTATAAAATGATAATACTATCAAACGGTCCACCAAATGAATGCTGGTGTTGAGTGTCTCTTTACGGTAAGAAATCAATTTTAATTTTGGCAGCGATTTAATTTAAATTTTCATTAATCGAAGGAGAGCGATTCGGCCATACACCCCGAATACTACTGCATTAGATGTCATCTTCATATTCGATGAGTCGATAGATTCCCCTGTTATGCCTTCCACCCAAAGATGGCCGTTGCCAAACGATGGCAAGCTGATAAAGGGGCAAAGAACAAGCACTAAGCCTTGAAAAAATTTGTATTATTCTTATATTATAAAATTCATTTCATAGGTAGTCAGACAAAAGTTGACACCGATTTACAGCAGTATCGTTCTCAGAATCCACACTGGGGCTCACGAGATGAAGAAGAAATATCTAATAGATCAGTTATGGTGTACTGATTATTATTTATTATGGATTTATTATGCAAAGTACAAGCATCGCTATCATTTTATCTAATGTCTCAAGTCTACAAGACTACGTTGTTCAGTGAACTTAGCTTTTTTTCAATAAGTCGAATGCGTGTTCAACTACAATTGTTGTCGCTGAATGTAGATAATTAAAAGAACTTTTTTGCTCTGTAAGTTGCACGTAATCCTAATGAGGCGGCGCTTCATAACAGGATACGCAGAATCACCCAAAAGAAATGTGTTTGAACTAAATATCTGAGTGTAATTGGATCCCGCTTCGCCGACACATATCGATGAAGTTTCGGTGTCAACAACGGCTTGCAAAATTATTGTAAAGTTTTATTCGCGGTTGTAGTTAAACTCTTTGTTTAACTTAGGACCTTTTATAACAATATGTACGCAATCTATAGCACCCAATTGCTTTTTTTGGCTTCGAATTTCTGAAAATTTCCTGCGATAGTACTTCCTTGGGGCCATATTATGGACATATGCACTTTCTTAACAAGCCAACCTGATTGCCTAAAAGTTAAGTCTTCTTTTGTAGCTGAATCAATAGAGTTTACAAGAAATTCCTCAACGATTTGAGCATCCTCATGGCTTGATGATTCTAATCATTTTAGTAACACCTAATCATCTATAGCTTCTATTATTTTATAGATATATCTTTGCTTTTGTGATTTAATGTTATTTACTTTTGACAATTGAACGACATTTTACATCTTATGCCATAAACATAAGCACACGTACGAAACAAAAAATAATGTGAGTAAAAAGCGATTTACTGAGAATTAGTACTGAGCTGGTTACTGAGCGCTCAATAAAACATGCCTTGTATAATAATGAATCCCTGTTTCTCTTGGTTACGCGATAACTTGAGAACGACGTTCTCGATTTCAAACGAAAGAATTCGTTTAAGTCAGTCAAACGAACTCGAGCTTCAAATAGTAATTATGTAGTCACAGCTCAACACATACACTCCTGTACCCTAATTATTTGCATGAATTCAGTATGGAGCAAACAAAATTTAACTTAATAATGGCATTTCTGTTCTAAAACATTTTTGAGAAAATGCTTTATTCACCTTTGCGAAAGTATCTTATACCTTTCTTGCTTGTTTAACAGGTTTTAAATATCTTAACCAATTGCCATTGAACTGAAATAATTATTAACTTCATTGTCCAAATGAAACTTTAAAAACATTT
The DNA here is from genome assembly GCA_964034865.1 of Eristalis intricaria. NCBI lineage: Eukaryota > Metazoa > Arthropoda > Insecta > Diptera > Syrphidae > Eristalis > Eristalis intricaria. The sequence goes on along the minus strand of OZ035873.1, from coordinate 45,819,282 downwards.
GGTGTACCTATACCAAATGTATATGCAACTGTGGCTTACCATCATAAGTAAAACGATGAAATTTTATCCAACCTGCCTCTCACATTGTCAATCTATAGTAGTTGTGTGTGTATACACAATACGGTGGTCGTTGTGGTGATGCAACAGAAGAAAACTACAATTACAAATGAGATGCATGTCGGATCTGATATCTTTACGTTTACTGTAGACAGTAAACGAGAGCTGCAAAGCCGCGTTAATACTGCATTGTTGTTCTTGAGCGAGATTCCAAGTGCCGGCATAAATACACCGATCGAGACTTTTTGCGTTTGTTGCGTTGAGAAATAAAATGCAACGAATGTTTATGGCAGATTTTGTACGTTAATCTTAGCGATGTTACTGAAGCCAGAGAAAAATGTATACACACCACATACGTATTGTTAACTTGTGGAGATAGGTTATACTATACTGATCAGTATACAAATACATAGATAGTGGGTGTTGTGAAGTAGCCTCATGGAATGTGAGAACGGATCAAGGTTTGAATGCAACTAGTATCATGTTTCTATTATACCACAAATATTTTGTTCTGTTTACAGATTGGTTACTTAATTTTTATATGGACTTGCTGTAACCGGGGCGCGTTGCTGCGCAAATTAAAAAATCACATTTAAGAAAAAGTCAGCGTATATGTATGCATAAGAAAACTTTTATTTTTCATACACTGAATAGAAGATTTCGAATATGTTTGCTCTATATCTCGTCACTGATGCTTACAATCGGAAAAAATATGTGTAGCTTTGTATATAATGGGTAGTCGAAAAGTCTTTTCGTATTTCTAATCAAACTTTTTTCACAGACAATTCATGTGGTACGCAAACATCGAGCTTGTTTTGGTAGCCAGCTTTTTTAAACGGTTCAAAGCCGTTTGATTATGAATGTTTTGTTCCGTGGAGAGGACATGGCTGCTTATGTGACGGTGCTGGTCAATCTTTTTTCATAATTTCATTGACTTTTTCAACGATATGTCAACCGGGGCAAGGCATCTTTCACATCGAAATTTCCAGAACGGAAGAAAGCCAGCGAACCATTGTTGTGCAACACGAATTGATACAGCATCGTCTCCTAAAACTTCACAATTTTCATTGGTAGCTTGCGTGGCATTCTTCCCTTTTTAATACAAAAATTTGAAAATATACCGATTTTCTTCATTATTTTCACTCATTTTTGAACAGCTGTAAGTCTTTTTCAACATCTCCGAATTTAATTTTTTTTTGTTAAATAAAGCTTAAAATGTCACCTTTCCATATGGTATGACAGAATGTGATTGGTAGCACTGGAGATAGACGACTCCAACGACATCTATTGAAAAAATACGAAAAGACTTTTTCGACTACCTAATATATATGTATGCATCGTTATAACAACATACATTTATATATCTACAAACAAAAATTGTCTACATAGTAATCAGCTGTTAATGTAATCTTGATTACTCACTGCTGTAGGGGAGAGAGGAGCAAATGGTGGTATGATCACCATGATGAAAACTTGGTACTTTACTTTCATAAATACATACATATGTATTTTCATACACAACTCACAAAATAAAGTCGATTAAAAACATGTGTCCCAACATTCTTTATCTCAATAAAGTGCGGTGCCAAATGCCCATACAATCTATATATTTGTGTTTCAGTATATATATAGGCAAGGCTAGCAATGGCACATCACAACCTCAAAGTGGGGTGGAAGTAAGCAGTGTGTTTGTGGCTTTGTGAGTGCCCTCGGAATGGATGTGCGTGTGCGAACTGCACTGGTAGGATGTTGATTGCAATGATCTACGCATATCTGTAAAATGTGTAAATCTCAAATAATTAAATTTTTTCTTATTACTTGTTTTAAGAATCGCAGAATAATGACTGATAATCGAAGAAAAAAGTCATATTCAAATCTGTTCAGCCATTTTGTGGTAATATGTGTGTAAATATAGTAAAAAGGGTTTTTTTAGTTAAAAAATCGTATAACAGATTCAAAACCTATTTCGCAGAATTCTGAACAAATTTACCAAAGACATCAGCGCTCTATCTTTTACGATTTAAGAGTCCAGAAAGCCCTAACAAAGAAACAAACATTGATTTTTATATATAGAGATATAACAAAAATCTGTAATCCATGGTCAAATATATTAACTTATCATATTTTCCAATTTAATTTAATTTGTATGGGCAGAACATCCTGCAGCTATTTTTTGATAAATAATGTGTGTACTAATATTTAAGATCTGCATTTATTAGTATCCGTGAATTATCCTCCGAAATTCAAGCATTTGTTTACAAAAAGTTCGTTTATAGCTTATTATATTATGTACTGTTTATTATACTGAACCTATAATACTTTCATCAGGCGATTTTTTTAATTAGTTACTCGCGTCGCCTAGAGGACCAACCTCTCTTTCTCACGAAAGTTAGACATTTTTATTACTCTCTGAGAATTTGAGAGAAATCAAAGATTGAGTGAGTGACCCGATTTTGCCCTCCCATTCCCATTCATAAGTTGTGTATGGGACTGAGTGAAGAACTTGGCGAATATGTGTCTAACCACAAAACACTCCCTAAGAACTCGATATTTTAATTTAAAATAAAAGACTGCTTCTAACGCTTATTATAAGATAATGGGCATAACCTTGGTCGGCAACGATTTTACTATTCTTTTCCACATCATCTAATAGAGTAGAATATTAAACTCGTTTTTTGAGGTATCCCACATAGGCCGTGTCCAAAATAAATTCATATAACATTCATTGTTAAAACTTAATGAAAAAGTGGAAGAAGTCTCTGTTGCTTAAATTTCGAACTCCATTTAAATCTTTATTGGTTTTTTTAATCGAAAATTTCACTAAACCAATAAAAATAAATTTACAGATGGGTTGTCTGTGCTCATCATCGTCACATTTCAATTTCTTGAAAAGTGTCATATTTAATGTTTGTGCTAGCAAAGCAGCAACCAATTGCGCATTTTGTCGTACTTCTAGAAATTGGCTTATAAAACAATGCTTGAACATTTTTGCATAAACTATAGAACGAAGAGTTAACATTCCAAATTCAGAAAATGCTTTGCAGGTTTTAGTGTTGAGGAATTTGTCTGTTTTATCTATCATAAACAGAGTGCAATTTTCACAATTAAGTGTCTTATGTAACTTAAAAGCTGCAAACTCGGTTTTCGAGCGGATGAGTTCGCACGCCTTTGTCAGAGACTTTTTACCCTTAACAAATTTAAAATTTCTCCTCAAATGATTTAGAAAATAAAGCGAAGAGTTGCGAAACAGTGTGACTGTTGTACTCAAATTTACGAAATTGTTATATTTGCGATTTATCAAAATTAGGAAAATAACGAAAAAAGCGAAAAACAACTAACTTGTTGGAAGGTCAGAATACAAAAGAGTTAGTTTATTCAATTCTTTTACACTTCAGTCTAGTGACAAATATTCGGTTTTAGTACTTCAATTTTAAAATGGTATAAAATAATTATGGAGTTGGGCGCAAAAATTCAAATTGTTGTATAAACACCATTGACTAAATTGATACAAAAATCGAAATCTGATCCAGTACCCAGCATAAAATGTAAGTGTTGCTGCTTTAAGCTTCTCGGAACATCGCTTGGATAGAATTATTTGTGACCCATTGGTTTCGCCATCAAAATCTTCATCGCAATTGACATGGTTTTCGATACTGCTCGAAATATTAAATTTTTTATATTGTGAGCTTTAAAATATTCACAAGCGTCTGCACTTAGCCTCTATCAGCGAACTCCTACTCTCACCTCCACGTGGTGAAATCTGGGAGCCGAGCACCTTCGATCGAAGATGGGGTAACCAACCCCCGTGGGACGTCGTTGGCGGCTGCAGACGAAAGAGGGGGAGAGTGTGCCTGTACCAGGGCTCATCTCTCTTTATGGATGGCGGCGGAAGATGCCTATAGTTTTAGGGACAACGGCGGCGCTCACAGCCTCAGCGAGGTTACCGACACCGGATAAACCCTCCGGAAAGACCCTCCGCCCGAAGGTTAAAGAATAGGACCTGGCCTCCTAGTTTTGGGTTGTGCGTGGGGTTAACTCCCTCACCACGTACAAATTTTACGGTTCAGAGACAGCCAAATGCCTCGGATAAAGACGGAATCAACGTTGACGACCCCAGCACACGATAAGAGAACAACGATTTACGGTTCTGCACGTGGAATGTTAGGTCCCTTAACAGACCACGTGCAGCCGAAGAACTCGCAGAGGCCCTGGACTGCTACAAAGCAGACATTACCGCAATCCAGGAAGTGCGGTGGAATGAGCAGGGCAAAAAGAGGATGAGACACTACTACAGTGATTGCAACAGGGAGAGACGCTTATTTGGATGTGGATCTGTTGTTCGATGCAGACTTAGGCAAAAAGTCTTATGCTTTGTCTGTAAAAGCGAACGCCTCATAACAATCCGTATCAAGGCTAAATTCGGGAACATCAGCCTGATTTGCCCCACGCCCCGACAAAGGACAAAAGATGACAACAGCAAGGATGACTTCTATGATCTCCTAGAAGGACAACTTGGCATGCGACACTGGAGACAACTAGCCAGAGACCGTGCTAGCTTGTTGGTTGCCCAAGTACACCCCGGACTGTAGTGCCAAATAAAGAAGCAGGAGAGCTTTAAAATATATCTTCCTCACACAAAACAGCGCAGCACACATGACACCAGTCAGATTTAAATCAATCATATTAATAATCAGATTACAAAAGTAACTTCAAGTCCACATTTACAACATAGCACACATGACACCACCCAACACATGGCACACATATACAAGAAATGTTCAACTGCTATTGCCATGTACAGACATCAGGAGCATGGTCTCGTCGATGATTTTGCAGACATTCCTTTAACACCAACAATGTGAAAAGAATAGTGAGAGAAGAGTAATTTGACTCAAATCCCATTTTTTATTTTGTTCTTTAGAGGACATAGAAAAGCATAAAAAAATCGTTTGAACATGAGTGAAATCATTTGGACTAAGCCAATAAACACAACAAGAACGCACAACAAATGTCCATCCACCCAAACCAATGGGAGCAGTTTGGTCACGATGTCTCTTCATTCTGATTCTTATGCGCACACCACCTTGTAGTAAAGTAAGAAATAACTCGCTTTGTGTTCGTATACAACAAAGAGCGTAATATTTTCCAATACTCACTGCCTTAGTAGTTCCTCGCGATTATAGATGGCGCACTAACATTTTTTTCAAGTGATAGTACTACTAGTTTCATATACAGTGGTATTAGTGAAAGATTCAAGGGTCCAATAACCGTAATGAACACGCTGGAACCGTTCGTTTGTTTTATTCGTGTTAATTTTTCTTCACCACAACTGGCGCATGTACAGTTATATTTAAGTCAAAATTTTCCTGCCCATAAGTGCCTTGGTTACCCGGACTTCAACGCTTCTTTCCACAGGCGACTTCAACTGTACTAAAGAACTCAATGTACATAATGAGGGAGACTATGGAAAAAAAAACACCAGGCGAACACTGTTTTCGTATTTTTTCTATTTTTTTTTGTAGATAATTAGACGCGTTTTATTGACGAGGAACACTATAATGTCCTCCGTGTTGTCATTTATATCGCTCTTAACCTATGCATTTTTATCATTGCCCACCATTTTTGTTTTTCGAGAAACTGAATCGAAATAAAAAAAAAATGGCACCGATGATATATTTTGTTATTTGTCACCAAACATAAATGATGTATGCGCAAATTGCAGTTTCATATTTGGAACGAACAGGACAGAATTTCAGTACTATCGGACTTCAGTACATTTTAAGTACAAGTACCAAGTACTTTTAGTGAATTGTACATAAGTTTACGAAACGAAAATCCGAGTTAGTTTAGTTCATACTTTTCAGCAAAAAGTTTTCTGCAAATAGTTTTAATATGAGCCGCCATTACTTCAGACTTTTGATATCTTGATGCGCAATTAGTACGAAACTAGTATCGAGATGAAAATTTATGTATATATTGCTAAGGGTTTCAGAAACAGTTTAAACTTTTTCATTGCTATATATAATGCTCTGCTATGCTATCATAAATATAAATATTTTCCAAATTATTCTCACGAAAGAGAGAATTAATATTCAATTGCAGTTACTATAAATAGGGGACAGGGTCTGTGCATACAGGGCAAAGTTGTTTCATCATCATCATCATAATCTGACCCGCATGATCCACTAAAGGGGCCGCGCAACTCGATCTTCCCCCATCGACTCTAACTCATAAGGGGTTATGCCATAGCGTATCCAGGCGAGCTTATGGACTTGGTCCAACCACCTCATTCTGGGTCTGCCAAGTGGTCGTCTACCTGATGGAATCGCTTTCCTTCCTTTCATTTCCTGAGTTCCTTGGGCACTATAGTGTTTCTCACCCTATGCCGGCGAATCCCACAACAGCACGAAGAAATATCATCTTAGCAGCTTGTATTTGCGATCTTATTCTTTCGGTCATTACCCAAATTTCATGACCATAGGTAATAGTTGGAACAAATACTGAGTTGAAAACTGCATGCAGCGATCCCCCTGAGATTGTGCGGAGGGCTAACAACCCGCCCACATAAAACCTTAACCGTTATGAGAGAACAAGCTACCTCGGATAGACGGACGGTCCTACAATGACGACACGGCGCGAAAAATGACAATGATGTAGTGTGCTTCTGGAATGTAAGAACACTCACACCAGGGGCCGCTCATAAACTGGAAAATATTCTCAAAAGGCGGCTATAACTGCTATCCAGGAAATACGCTGGATAGGACAAGGGTAATGAAAAAGGAAAGACTTCGATATATATTACAGCTGTCACAAAAGGTTGCACGTATTTAGATTTGTTGTGGGAAAACGGTAAAGGTCGAAGTTCATCGACTTTAAATCGATAACTGATTGCCTAGCTGTGATCCGCATCCAAAGCAGATTTTACAACATCAGCCTCATATGTGCACACGCCCCTACCGAAGAGGCTGAAGACTCTGTCAAAGAGGACTATTATGACCTCTTGGACGGTGCCTTCGGAGTCTGCCCAGAGTACGATGAAAAGATCGTGCTCGGAGACTTCAATGCCGATATCGGTAAGGAAAACATCTTTGGCGGCTTCCGACTCACAGACTTTGTAATATGGTCATAAGCAACACGAGGTTCCCTCGCAAGAGAATCCACACAAGAACTGTCGAACCGCGTACTTTCAGGGGGACAAACGTCGACTCTGACCATTTCCTCGTAGCAGCAAGATTCAGAGCTCGAGTGTCCAATTTCAGAAAGCTGAACCAGCCAACAAAGATGAGTTTTGACATTGGACGCCTGAGCACAACCGAGATTGCCAGAGCAAACGAAGAGCAACTATGTGAGAGACTCTCTGGTATGCCTACGTCATACACCAACGCCAACGAGATGTGGTTGCAATGCCGCTGTTCCATCAAAGAGGTTGCCGAAACCAAATTAGGCTACCTATCACCTCCGACGAGAAACCCGTGGTATGATGGCAAATGTGAACAGAAAAATCGTGCAACTGCAGGGCAGAAGGTGTACCGCGCTAGAACGCCTGATAAAAAAAATCACTTGCAATATCCCTGGGGGAGCATAAAATACGGGGCTTCTACAAAAAGGCGAGCATTGTCGCTGGCTTTAGGATAGGCACTCAGGCTCTTCGAAACTGTGAGGGTAACCTGGTTACTGACCCGCAGGGAATAGTGGATGTGTTTAAGCAGCACATCCTTAACGGGCCTGACCAGGAGAGAGTGATAGTGAATCAAGAAATCCCAACTCCAGTCGATGAAGTAGTCCTCTTACATAGCTTTGAAGAAGTTGGCAGAGCCATTTAAAAGCTGAAGAACAACAAAGCCGCAGGCTCAGATGGCAAGATCCTGTCCAGCGTACTGTGTGATCGGTTAAAGCCATTTTGCACTGTACTATTCAACACGTAGCAGTGCGGCTTCCAGCCCGGCAAATCGACAATAGACCAAATCTTCACACTAAGGCAAAACCTGGAAAAGACCAGCGAGTTTAAAATCGATACGCATCACTTTTTTATCGATTTTAAGGCCGCATACGACAGCATTCATCGCAAGGAGTTATTCGGTACGATGGCTGTATTCGGTATATCACATTACGCTAACAAAACGCCATGCACTATGCAATTCCGCTAAAGGACTTATGAGCCGTTACAAACCTGCACCGGATTTCGGTAAGGAGATGCTTTGTCGTGTGATTTCTTCAATTTGGTACTGGAGAAGATAAGTACGATTGGCATATGTGAACACGGAAAGCACTATCTTCTACAAGTCAGTCCAACTGCTGGGATATGCAGACGACATCGACACCGGCTCGCGTTGGATGCATTTACGGCAATTGAAGAAGAGGCGAAGCGAGGTATTCTTAAGGTCAACGAGGATAAACCAAAGTATATGCTGTCGACCAAAAAAGATACGTCACAAACTAAATAGGACAAAATATTACAATCGACAGCCACAATTTCGAGATAGGACGAAAAGAAAAACTTCGGAGCTTATTCTTGGTGCCTTCGAAAGAAAAATTCTACGTCGAATATATCGTCCCGTCTGTGAGGAAGGCGAATGGAGGAGAAGACACAACCGCGAACTCTACGAGCTGTACTGTAGATCCGTCCATTGCACTGGCTCGGCCACATCGATGCTTCACTTATAAGGGGCTTCGAATTCGGGCCTCCTGGGTCGAGAAGGATAGAAATACCGAATCGGTGGTATAAAGACCAAGTAATCGCGGTTGCAAGACACCTTGGTCTTGATGACTGGAAGCAGTGAGTCCAGGACCTTCAACAATGGAAAGCAACTATCGCTCAGGCTCGAACCTTTCATGGGTCGCCAGCCTAATACGTAAGTATGTATGAAATACGTCCACTCGATATCAGGCAGTCGACAGAACGGTTCAAGTAAAGTACTGAGGTAATGAATTCCAGGTACTGATACTGGTACTTATGTTTGTTCTTGATATTTACAACCCTGATTTACAGATCCTGGAACACAAAAAAATTTTTTTTTACAAGGGTTCGCATCTCTAATGGAATCAACAGTGAGAGGTTAGTTTAGGTGGTATTTTCTGAGCCCAAAATAGTTGCATTAGTGTCCCTATACTGTCACCTCAAAACCACATACACATAGCTTTAGTGCACTATAGCCTTATTTAGTCAAATTGTTCTAGTTGTGTTTGAAAAATAAATGAGACACAATAGCCACATCATATAACGATTTAAAGAATGACTGACCTAGTTATATATCGATTTCTGGCTAGAGCTAAACTGAAACAAAGGAGATACTCCCAAGATTCGTCCACCCCTGATTCTTTACATTTTCAGCATCTGTCAGCCTATAAGCATAGTAATCAGCCTATAAGCATAGTGATCCACGAGGCAGTGTCTAGAGAAACTGCGGTCTTTCTACCAAGTTTCCATAGAGCATCGAGTTATAATCCCAGGTAAAAATCTCCAAGCATAGAACCCATAAACTTTGACAATATTACATACTCTCCAAAAAGTTGTACTTCTTCTGGAGATACAAGTGCCAAGCCTATCCCTTCAAATATGCGGAGTGGAATATTAATTCGCTTCAAAGTAAATTGCATATTTATTTTTTCAAAATCTGAAACATTTTGATTGGATGCAGATTTATATGTATTCCGTTCAAAAGCCAAATTAAATAATTCAATAACGAAATCGGAGTAAGCCTTATTAGTCGTTGGACTCAATAAGCAAAAAACCATCTTAAAGACCTTGAATGCTCAATAATTGAGCCAGGATAATACCGTTATAGCGTATGTTTTTGTTGTTTAGAAAATTGAAAAGGCAGATGTACAAAAAAACTGCTGTGAATCGAATTTTTTTTGTATATTGTGTACAGACAATATGTTTGGCAAGGGAGTATCTTTTGATGTAAAACTATGAGTTTATTGCAAATATTACCACGTTCAAAGATTGTTAAGATTCTTGGGATATCAAGAAAAGCGCATATTATATCTGTGGCAATAAGGAATAACGACATAAGTATATTTTTGTAACTTTTCGGGAGAGCCATTTGAAGGTTTGACTTACGATTACACATCAAGTAAAAAATGTATGGACTGTAGAATTTTATTTTTATTTAATATGAGTAACATTTTTATCTATTTACTGTTGATTTCGATAAAAATATGACTTATGTCCTTTTTCCTTCTTAAACATGTAGTTATTTCTCAAAATTAACGATGCTCAAAGAGTAATAACTGTCTAGAAAAATCTTCTCAAACTTAGTCGTTCGGAGTCGACTTAAAATTGTAGGTCCCTTCCTCTCGTTGGAGAACAATGTAGCACGCACAACACGGCTGGTTGCTGAGAAATTAGGCCCTGCAAAGCCACCCATATTGTTATATAATTACTGGCTTAAATTCAATTATGTCCTTCGTCAAAAATTGTTGATAGTTACAAAACAATAATCAAAATCGTAAAAGGTTGAAATAATTACTTCCTTTCGGTGAATTAATTCAACCACATGTTCTACCTTCTTTGCATCATAAATTAAAAGCAAAAAATATAAAAAACATTGAAATAAACCAAGGTTTTGATTTTATTACAGAAATTTATAGCACATGCATTTAGATAAAATTAAAAAATTAAAATAGAAAGATAAGAAAAATTTAACAAAAATATATAATTTTCTAAGCCATCATCATCACTGTCACATATATCTGGATAAACGTTTTCGCTGTTAGTTATGGAAACAACAACAAAACTACTAAACAAGGCATGAAATTGTAGATCTATGCAGTCAAGCAGAAAAAGAAGATCTTGGACTTTTTCTGTTTACTGGGAAGGAATGATCTAATTGAGGAAATTGTACGAAAATTTGCATTGCAAAGAGATGTAAGAGGAGAATTTGATGTATACGTTTCTGACGAAACTATAGGACGAGTGTATAAAAATTGTGAATATACATATATATATACATAAATGTCCCATTCGCAGTTAAAAGGTTTAGATAGGGAAAACATACCGATCGAACAATTTGTACGGTAAGTAGAATTTTCGTTAAGGAGCAATGGTGCATCTTTTTGAAATAACGTTAATTCGAAAAGAAATTCCTTGGGCTTGCCCAAGGTAATGGAATTTGGAAACGTAACTTCAACACTGACTTTTTTGAGTCGGTCAATAATGGGTCCCCGGTCTAGACAAAGATGAACCATTACTCTAATATACCCGAGGTTCTGTAAGTAGATGTATTGCAATTTACTGATCAGAATTTGATAAATGCCTTAAGAAATCTTAAAGAAAATTACAGTCCCGCCCCGATCGTACGTAATCCACGTAAAATTTGATCTAATCAATCGCTAAAAAATGGTGAATTTTTAAATGAATGGAAGTATTCCTTTCTAACGCCTACATATAAAAGCGGTTTAAGACATTTGGATTGTAAAAAAAACTGTTTTTTTTTTAATAACCAACAGGACTTATGCAGGGGTGAGTATGTACAATTATGGAATGGAAATATAGAAAATCATTTTAAGTTGATGTACTTTCCACCGATTTCTCGAAAGCCTTCGATAAAGTACATCACACTTTGCTTTTAAACAAACTAAATTTTTTGGCATTCAATTCTTCAATGTTAGAGCGGTTTTCCTATTACTTAAAGAACAAGAAGCAATTGGTAAAGATCGATAGTTCTGCAACTCGGGTGATAATAACAACAAGGTAGCCATTTGAGCCCATTACTATTTCTGTTGGTTCTAAACGGTGTTCATGAAATTTTCAAATACTGTCAAATTATAACATTATCAGACGACTTCAAATTGTATTTATCTATAAAGAGTTAAACTGTTTGCATTAAGTTCGAATTCGATATCCATACACTAGTGCAATGTTGTAAAGAAAATGGACTAGAGCTGAATATTCGAAAATTTAATATCTTTACTGCACGTCGAATTACATCTCCGATTGTCTATGATTATTTCATAAGTGATCACAGACTTAATCGCTTAGAAGGAGCTAAGGACCTCGGTGTATTTTTGATGCTAAATTAAATTTTTCATTACTTTATGACTATACAATTGCGAAGTCTACCAATATGTGTGGTTTCATGAATAGAAATTATAAAAATTTTCGGGATATAACTAGTCTTAAGTCCATCTTTTGCTCGTTAATCAGACCATATTTAGAATACTCTTTCAAAATTTGGGACACCCCATATAATACACAAGAGCTCAGATTCTAAAAAAATTACTTTCGAAGAACTCCCTAAATATGACGACAGATGTAAAATAATATATAAAAAATAGTTTCAGGCGTAAGGCAGCGTCAGCCGTGTTTATCTGCGACATTATTTATTTTATTTATTATTTGGGAAATGTACTCTATGATAAGAGGCAGAGAACCAATTATGGTTGTAATGAACTTATTACAAGGTGTACAAGAAATTTTAATGAACTTTGCAACGAAATTGATTTTTGCTTATCTCGATTGGAGTTAACGATATTTATTAATCCACTATTCTTTAATTAATATTGCTTATTTGATGTAATCTATGAAATCCAAAATCGGTAGATGATCCTAAGTCGCGCAGCAAACATCTCTTGTGTAAAGCGCTACTGAGGGCATACACTAAGAGAACGTAGTGTTTTGTGTTTGTCCTGTGATGGTAAGATACATAAAATATATATATATATATATATATATATATATATATATATATATAAATATAAATTTTAACACCATGGATGTAAAAGCATGCAGCATCAACAATTTTGGTTTTAATGTTATTTAAATTTTATCAAGGCAATGACCTGAAGCATGAAGAGCAGTGGAAATATGGCTACTCGTTATCTCTAACAAGTGCAAGATGTGTCAGCTCAGTCCCCAGAACTTAACCAGATTGACAATTAATGTATACATTTCAAGAAAAAAGTGTCAAAACGGGGCTCCAAAACAAAAACCATTATTACCATATATTGTAAAGATGGACATTCCAAAAAATATGACATCAAAAAATGAATTGACTAGACGATTTATGGCAGTTATTAAATCTAAATATTAAACCAATGAACTTTAAAGTTTTCTTGGCAGTCCAATTTGTGTATTCAATAAGTTTTTGTAAATTCTTTGGTTATTGCTAGGTGAAAATACAATTTTTTATTACGGATGATGTATTTTGTAATTTGTATTGTAGGTAAATTATATTTAACAATAATATAGGTGCCATGCCTGACCGAAACTGACCAGAGCCTGGCTTCTACAGCAACCACTCGTGTGTTGTGTTCTGTTCCCTAATAAGTGGATGGGACTTACAGTTTTATGCCGACTCCGAAGTTTTTTCTTGGCAAGAATGCACTGAGCTTTGTCAGCGAATCGAAAGAGATGGAGCCTTGAATTCTGAAAGGGAAAATTCGGGAATCGAGTCGACGCTCCAAGTATTGCTCGTAGAAAAAAATGTGAGAAGCACAAAAGACAAGAACACGTTCGTTACAATTTTATACCATTGCCCCTGTCGTTTTGTTATTAAATAATACAAAAAAAGCAAAAAAAATACATGTCAACGGTAGTATTGCAAAATGAGAGTGTACTTCGATTTTTTTTTCTATACTTGATTAATTTAAACTTCTCAACCCTACATCCGATCACTCTAGAATTTGCCTGATTTGATGCGTTAATTACGTTTAATTTTTTTTATACGATAACGCCCTTTGTAATAAATAAGCAGCATCAATCCAACCCCAAACTGAGTTCATCGAATGGCTACTAACTTATTCACATAAAACTTCCTTGCAATTTCTTCACTAGCTTTACGACCCACTATATATTGGCTTTCGTCGAAGTCGTCCAAAGTCTCCTACTGAATTACCTTCATTAGACCTTAATCAGCTGGGTTCCGCATTCTGGTACATTAACAGGAAGAGCGTCCTGCTTGTACTTCTGGAGACATGTGAATTGATAATTTTTTATCAATAGTGATAATAATAATAATTTATATATTATATATATATTTGTAATAATAATAATAAACCCGTAGAGGGCCAGGGCCTAGCTTCTCAGAAACCACTCGTGTTGTGCTGTTCTCTCTCGAGTGGAAGGGAGCCACAGTCTTATACCGATTCCGAACGGCCAAGTTTGAGAAACTTTTTAGTTATGAAGAAGATAATACTCTTTGTCAGTGACTCGAAATAGACCGTGAAAATTATTTTTGGTCGTACTAGCCGTCGCATATACCCACAACTCCACGGCCCCCACTAGTAATATTTGTAATTGTTTCGTTTACTGGTGGAAAAGATCTGGCCTCAATTATGTCCCTAACCACCTTTTAAGGAGACCATGATCAGATACAACCATACCATCGCCATATTTGTAGTGCCCTTCAGCCGCCTTCGCGCGTAAACATATTTTGGAACTTCGCTGCATTCCCATGCTGAAGCAATATCAGCGCGGAAGAAATAATTCTTCAATGCAGTAATTTCGAAAACACTGTTGTTGATTGGAATTTTGGTACCAAAAGGTAATGGGATATTATTTATAAAATCTGTCCTCCAATGAAGCCGTTTCCGTGTTGGTATGCGTGGTCTTTAGTTTGTGAACTCCGGATTTGACATGTGCTTATCGTCAAATAAAATAGAGAAAACTAATTCAATTCAACAAGATCTGAATTTAAGCAATACCGCGTACTGTGACTTAAGAAATTCTTGAAGAGTAATCGCAGTTAAATTTTGCACTTTTTCCGTAAAGTCTATAATTAGCGGGGTTGAACCTGTACCGATACGATAGGAAATAGTTCATTCTCTTAACCGGTCGTTTTCAAAGATCGAAAAAATAAAAATTTCCAATGCGTAACCTTTCTTATATCAGTACTTGTCTTTTAGTGTAGCAGTTAATTTTCACCGATTCTATGCTTTTGTTAATTCTCACTCATCCTATTTCTGAGACTGTTTAAAGTGAGTTCCAATTACTATATATACATTTGGTACAGCTAAAGGTGTAATAGGAGTAGGTGTAATAAATTCATTTAATTAAAAATTAGAGCTTAAATTCAATAAGGACGATGGCACCGTGTTTGTGGTTTTGGTTGTCACGTGGGAAGTGTTTTCATAGGTGGGAAGCATAATCATACAATAAACCATACATTTATGATGTACAAATTCTTATTATTTTTAATCCTTGAACTGTGGACATTTTTGGTAACTATGCGTTTAGCGCAGCGACATATTCGAGAGAGTATGCACTAAGGATATGTATCTGGATATTACTGTTCGTATATAATGCACATATGCAATTTAATCCATTCAAATAATTTCTCATGCAGTTGTTCTACATTAATGAACACCAAACGTTTTGGTAGGTTTAACGAAAAGACTTATTTGACTTAATCCGTTTATTTATCTTCTTTATTTATAAACACCTGTAGCTTGTTAGTTACTGTCTTGGTAACTTTCCAAGTACGGAAGTACGAATTTTTGCTTTTGTTTCAAGTATCCATAGTTTGGTGTTCCTCTTTATTTGACTTGACCAGCACACTGATGTCAGTTGAGCAATTGCTCCTTTGGCATTTCGTAGCCTACTGGTAAAATCTTCATCTGTTCCGCTTTTCATAGACTTGATTCTTCTGAGGTATTGGAATTGGTGCACCTTCTATATTAGTTTATTGCACAACTCTACCTACTGTTTGTTTTTTCCGTTGATTCTCATCTCTTTTGGTTTTCCAAAGTAAATTTTGAGGCCAACTTTCTTTGTACCGAGACTTTCAAGTTTTCTCTCATGTCGCTGTGAGACATCAAGCACAAACCATCAGTAAAATCGATGTTTTCGAGCCTGTCCATTAGATTCCACTGTAATCCTTTCAGTCTGCTTGTTATTTACCTTATTACCTTGTCTTAGGCTATGAAGATAATCATTGGTGACAGTAAATAGCCTTGTAAGACCAATTCCGATTTAAAAAGGTTCTGAGAGCTTCCCTTAGTGGACTATCTGTCATCAGTCATTTCTGCAGATTTCATTGATGAGGATGATGATTTGTGTTGACGAACCCTAGAGGAAATTACTCCTAAACAATGTCCCGGGAATAGATTATCCGCAGAAATAATTTCGAACTAAGTTCGAAAAATGTTGAGAGGAATAACTTGTGAAATAACTAAATTGTCAACGTTTATCGGATATGCTTTTGATATTTGCGAGTGTAATTTTTCACATATTAATATTTATGTAAGTAATTAGGAAGAATGTTTGAAATTTTCAAATTAATTGAAGCTGCAGCTCTATCGTTTATATTTAAAATCAAAGAATGTAAAAAGTAGACCGCTTCGCTTATCCGTAGCAGCTGTACCTTACTTATTTGCAAGAGAAGTTGTTTTTTTTTAACGCTCATCGTAGTTGGTGTGGTTTATATATACATAAGTATGTATATAAATATATTTGAGGGACTTCTCCATATACAGTAATCACGGCAGCTGCAGAAGCAATGCCCACCAAGAGGAAGGAAGACCTCCACCACTCCACCTTGAGAGCGGAGACTGACAGGAAGCCAAAAGTTGGCTCCACCACCATTACAGCAATATAAACCCTAACGTCTTTTTGACTGTTTCCAAAAGAATTTCAATTTTCCTCTAATGGCAACTCCTTGATATATCCGGATTATTGTCCATTGCTTCCACAATAGTATCTCTTAGACATTTATTCGACGTAGGTACAGAAAGTTTTAGTAAAGAAAACTAAACATACATCTTGAAAATTTTGCAAATAAGTAAATAATATTTATATATACAATAAATCATTTTGTGGTGAAATGTCAATAATTTTACGACGGAAAATATATTCGCGATGCCTCTATTTTTTCCCGGGAATGCTTCTTCCCTATTTCGAAGTTGTTTGCGTTAAAGCGTCTCATATGGAGAAAACATTCCGGGGAAACATTTATTTGCGATACGGCGAAAGATAATATTTATCAAGTATACTGTAACGCATTTACGAACGCTCCCGGCTGAAGTTCGCTGAACTTAAGGCACGTGTTTCATTTTTCTTAAAATCGTTTATTACATTCGCCATACTATCGTTGATCTCCTTAAAATCCGCAAATACGCAACACTGGTATCAGAAGTGGGATGCTCAACTCGGTATGGAGCAATTAAACGAAAATTTTGAAAAATTGTTCGCGAAACTTATCCTCTTGAGTGCTGATGTCGAGCAGCAAAGTGCTACTATAACGCAGCTAGCACAAGAGCAGCAGCGCCAATCCGAAGGGCTAAGAACAATGACCGGAACAACTTTTGCTAAGAAGATCTTCGAATGCTCCACCCCCGAAAATCTAACTTCAAAAGAACACACACAAATGCCTAAAGAGACTCCAGCAGAAGAGTGTCAGACAAATTGTCATCGCAGTTTATCTCCAAATAGTTGCAATCTCTTTCCACCACCATTCGACAGCGGCACAACCCAATGGCTGAACGTCCCTATAAAAAGCTCGGACCCTAGCAACACTTCTCTGAGGAGAAAGCGTTGCGGTGCTTGCGAATTTAGTGCAGTGTGCAGGAAAACGTAAGGCTGACCGATCCGAAAACATTCGCCGACGCGGTGTCGAGAGCCATCACGGTAGAATCTGCTCGCCTTGCAACGCAGACAATCTATCAGGCTAGGTCCATTGAAGTAAGCAATCAGCACCTACCGGCATCCAGAGGTAATCATAGGCAGTCCGCCAGAAGAAGTCGTCGCGAGGAAATAGCCCACGTGTCGGGAAACGACCAGCAAACAGCGGCAGGGGGTCATCGCTGATTCCATCTATTCGACCCCAGATTTTCAACAGTTATTCGCAGAATCGTCATAGTGGGCTTACTGTCCTCATGGTAGTCGGAAAAGTTTCTTGTCGGATGTTAGTATACACGGGATCCTCTGCGACTTTGGTGAGTCGATCAGTCATTCCTCACAATACCCGTCTCCTACCCGGGAACGTAAGCTTACGAACCTTATGCGGTAGCTCATATAAAATTTCACATTTTTGGCGTACACACATTACACTTGGTCGGTTTAAACGTCGTGTTAAATTGCGAGTGATTGATTTTCCACTTCCCGCTGGCTGTCACGGTATCCTAGGTGTTGATGTTCTTCAAGTAACGAAGGGTGTTTTGGACTTTTCTTCTAATCAAATAGTTATCGGCGGACATCAAATTGCGTTGACTTGTGAGACTGATGATGATGCAATAGACCTATCCTATGCAGCACCGACGGAAAGGCATCCGAGAGCAGCCTGCTTGCGAGTTATTAGTGACTGTGTAATCCCTCCGCGAACGGAAGCAATGATTTTGACAAGTGTTCCTTCCGATTACCTCCCAGAAGGCGTCGTCTCCCCAATGGGGCATGGGTTGCCAAAGGGACATTGGGAAATCTATAAATAAAAACAATGATGGAATTGTGTTCGTGCGAGTCGCCAATGTAGCGGATCATTCTGTGACTTTACCTAGCCAAGCCCCTGTGGCGCTTTTTGAGGATGGTGATTGCGTTAATTTAGTCTCGCTTAACGATACGCCTTTTGCAGATAGCCTATCAGAACTCCTGGTACGATCCCTAGAACATCTCGAGCCACCACAACAGCTAGCAGTCAAATCACATTTGTACGAATTTAAGGACATTTTCTCAATGGGTCCAGAGGACTTGGGCAGAACAAAAATTGTCCAGCACCGAATTGACGTCGGTTCTGCTAAGCCAATTAAACAACCCCCACGCCGACTTCCCATTGCTAAGCAGGAGGAGTCTCGGGAAATAATAGATGACATGCTGCGCCGAGGTATCATAGAGGCTAGTTCCAGTCCTTGGGCATCACCCATCGTAATGGTGAAAAAGAAAGACGGGTCAATCAGATTTTGCGTCGATTATCGCCACTTGAACGCGGTTACAATCAAAGACTCCCCAGAATCGATGACACTTTGGATTCGGTAGCGGGTTCAGTATGGTACAGCACCCTGGATTGTCCATCAGGATACTGGCAAGTTGAAGTGCATCCGGAGGACCGAGATAAAATTGCAGTCGTAACTAGAGACGGATTGTGGCAGTTTAGAGTGATGAGCTTTGGTTTGACGAATGCTCCCGCCACTTTTTAACGTCTGGTGTCGAATGTGCTAAGAGGATTACCATTAGACGTCTGCCTTCCTTACCTGGATGACATCCTCGTTCATGGTAAGACCTTTCAAGAAATGCAAACTAATATGCGTTCTGTTTACAGTCGTTTAAGAGACTCCGGCCTAAAATTAAAAACAACTAAGTGCAATCTGTTCAGCAAAGAAGTCAAGTTTTTGGGGCATGTTTTGAGCAGCAATGGTATCCTTCCAGACGCCATTAAAATTGAAACGGTTAGTAGCTGGCCTACTCCTACGAATTTAGCGGACCTACGCAGCTTTGTGGGACTTTGCACGTATTACCGCCAATTTGTTCCACGATTCGCTGCAACTGCTCGGCCCCTTCATCAGCTTACAGAGAAGAACGTGATCTTTAAGTGGACCGACCAATATGCGAGCGTGTTTAGTAAGCTAAAGAGTCCTTAACATCTTTCCCTGTGCTGCGTCATTTTCAAGCAGAGGGACAACTTATACTTGACACCGATGCCTGTGTTTCTTTTAGTTATCTCTTATTTCAGCTGGGCCTTGAACAATGCCGAACGTAGTTATTGCAGAACTCGAAAAGAATTTTTGGCATTGGCCATAGAGCATAGAGCACTTTCATGTTTACCTATACGGTGGAGACTTTTTGGTACGTACCGATCATGCCGCATTAAATTGGTTATTGTCATTTAAGGATCTGGAGAGTTAACTCGCCCGGTGGATGGGACGCATCCAAAAATATTATTTTCGAATACAACACCGAGCGGGAAAACAACACCTTAACGCCGATGCGCTCTCACGGCGACCCTGCGCAGATGAACTTTGCAATCATTGCGATGGTAAGGAGAAACGCTTGATATCAATGAATGACAGTTCTGTTCACGCGATTCGATTGGTAAACTTTGATTTCGATCTCGAAAAGCTTAAGCGGGCACAAGAAATAGACACAATCTTGGCACAGGTAATTAACTGGGTGATGGCTGGTAATCGCCCCTTATGGAATGAGATCTCTGGTGTATGTAATACACTCAAAGTGTACTGGGCGCAGTTTACCAGTCTTAAGCTACAAGACGGCATTTTGTCAAAGAAGTGGTTACCAACTAAACGACAAGAGCCAGCAAGTTTACTTCCGATCGTTCACCGATCACTGTATAAGGACATCATCAGGTTGTATAATGACTCTTTATCTGGCCGACATTTCGGAGCTACCAAGACGTTCGAAAAACTGAGATACCGGTTCTATTGGGTTGGAGCAAGGAAAGATGTCGAACTCTATTGTGCTGCATGTGATACATGCGCGGCAAAGCGGGGTCCGTAAAGAAGAACGCAAGTGAAGCTGCAAATTTATTTAAGTGGAGAACCATTTTAGCCTGTTGCAATCGATACTCTAGAACCTTTACCCCCACCAAGCGAGGGAATAGATAAGTGTTGGTGATGATGGACTACTTTTATAAATGGCTTGAAGTGTTTCCTCCGGTTGACCAAACAACAGATTCCGTGGCTAAGGCTTTAGTTCATTAAGTGTTTTGTCGTTATGGTGTTCCAGCAAAACTTCATTCGGATCAGGGGCGCAACTTCGAGTCGGAGGTTTTTCAAAACGTGATGGAACTAATGGGTATACGCAAGACTCGATCAACACCACTTCACCCTCAGCCCGACGGGCTTGTGGAGAGAATGAATCGGACGATTCTTCTCTATCTTGCAAAGTTCGTCGACGATAAGCAGGATAACTGGGATGACCTTCTTCCTCTCTTTGCAATGGCCTATCGTTCTTCAACTCAGGAGTCAACCAGAGAAACACCATTTGCAATGTTGTATTGGCGTGATATGCGACTCCCTGAGGACTTACTTTTCGAGACACCACCAGGGACGGATCCAAAGACATATCGAGGATTTGCTCAGCAGCTTCGTGTCCAACTGCGAGATATTCATGACCTTGCAAGAATAGAGCTACGAAGCGCGGCCCAAAAAATGAAGGGCAGGTATGATTTAAAAGCTAACGGTTGGAAGCTTTGTGGAGTTCCATAACCCCCGGAGGAGAGTTCGAGTCTGCCCTTAACTTCAATTGGATTGGGATGGACCATACCGGGTTATGGAAATCATAAACGATGTCACCACTAAGATCCAGAAGACGCCGCGCTCACGGGCTAAAGTTGTGCACATCAATCGAGTCGCAAGCTACCGAGGCAACAATTGTAATTCCTGGCCTTCCGAGAAAAATCTTTCGAATGGAGAGGTTCCAGTTCAAGAAGGGGGGAGTGTAACGCATTTACGAACTCTCCCGACTGAAGTTTGACAGGAGAAGCTGCACATACCGGGAAACCTGTCACTTATGACAAGACTCTATTGATTTGACCGGCGAGTAATAAATTCTAGTTTTTCGCTGAACTTAAGGCACTTGTTTCATTTTTCTTAATATCGTTTATTATATTCGCCATCATATTGTTGATCTCCTTAAAATCCGCAAATACGCAACATGTATTTCGAAAATACATACATACGTACGCAGTTTTTATAAATGTATTTATACTTATTATATTTATGCTTGTACGCTAAAAATAATGAAAACTTGGAACAAATCAACCACTTGTAATTATGCAATCAGCCTTTAAAGTAATTTTTTTATATGCATTCTACAACTCTTAATCAACCAATATAATACAAATATATACATATTATGTAATGTCTAATATATGCAGAAAGGAGTAATAAGTAGTTGAAATTTATTAATGACTTAATAATTTTCAAATGCGATTTCCATGTACCTCATGTTGCAAAGGTCTGAATTGTCTGTTGGTGTGAGTATTAAAGTTAAATGCATAATAACTTTTATCAACTCATTCCCAGGTCATTCTCCTATACAATATTTATGTATACATATGCACGTATGTATGTATAATTATTTACAGATAACTGAAGATAAAATCATTTCATAGGTTTCATACCAAGCAATCTCCAAAATTACTGGCATAACGTGGCATCATGAATTTTCAGGCGACATGTCTTAATACCTTTGACTAATTTCTTTTGTTTTTTTAGATACATTTCTGTTACACAATTAGTATATAATAGATTAATATGTTACGTGCATATGGTAAGTATTTATTATTTTCCGATCCTTTGATTTGTATGTTATATAAATACCATACATTGTGTATAGTATGTATAATAATAATATAATATGGGTAGTGCTACTCGTGTTGTGCGTGCTATTGCTCTCTCACGAGTGGCAGGGACATACAGTTTTATGCCGTCTCAAAACGGCCAAGTTTGAAAACCTTTTTTACAAAGTTATTACTCTCTGAGCATTGTCAGTGGCTTGATAAGAGGTGACCGTTAACATTATTTATATATATTTTATTCACTCCGGCTGTCGAACACAGGCAGCGAGGTTAAGTTTGATAGGGGTCTACGCATTTACTCACAAATCCATGGCCACCACCATGTAACATATTACATATAGGTATTAAATGTTTTATATTATGGCTATAATCTCGGATTGGATCCTGGATATCATCTATTACAACAATAACAAAATAATCCTGAACCCGCTCATGACTATTTTCCAAGATCTCGATAGCTGACTATCAGTGACCACACTACTCTCCACAAGATGGCAAGTTAATTTGTATGGCATTGCCTGATAAGTATATGAAATATAGTTTTGCGAAGTGAATACAGTAAAATAATTTTAGTGTTCGTATAATAATTCAATACAAATTTAAACAATATTTCACTCATTATGATATACAATTTTTGAATTAATTTAAATATTTAATACCTTGAGGGAATTGTGAATATATTACGTTCATTAATGATCATCAGCGTAACAAGCGAAATGAGTATGCGCATCAGCGTAACAAGCAAAATGAGTATGCGAAATATTTCCGTTGGCATGGCAAGTCCACATGGAAATTTACACAAAATCTACTTGCTGGTTTTGACAGAAGTAGTGTGCAACTATTACCCTCCTTGTAAAATCGCTCTGCACTGTTTAATCCGGGATTCGTGAGCATAATAAAAACAACTATTATTTTAAATTCTAAAAACGCACTATAACTTCGTATTCAACAAATACTTATTGTTGCGTATATAATAATTTTGTTATTGCAGTTATTTGGATACTTTCTAAAAAATAATTATACTTGCTTAATTTAAATTCAAATCGATAATTATTTTTCATTCCGACCATAATGTATCCACGCCGCACTTATTGCCTTACCTCCAACGACTCACATTTTAAATTCAAACTATTTATGTACTCTTCAAAAATATAATCATTGTATTTATCTGTACTATGTACATACACACATATATCATAACAAAATAATGTTGAGAATAAAAACCATTGATATAGAAATGCAATTGCTGACTATTTTGCGCGAGCATCGCTATATATGCATATGTATATGGCAGACCGATCGTATGAGGGGTTAAAAAGCTGAAACTGGTATCAATACTTCAGAATGTCAATTAAATTGAACTATAAAGTGTTTATGCTGGTAATTGTACCTCACGTACAAGGGGTTGCTTTGCATTATTAGTGCTATTTTTCTTAGTTCATGTATAAATTGGCGATTATAATAGATGGAACATAATTTTTCAATTAAACAACAAACAAGCACGTTGATATGTAAGTCCACATTCGCCAAAAGCTTGAATGACGAATACTTCTAGTTAGTTGACAAGAATAAATTCATCAAGTTTTATTCATAAAATTGATGATTAGTCCAAAAATTTGTTAACTGGCCGTAACTGTTAGGCCCTTGATATAAACATTTAACTGTATAAATACAATAAATATGTATGTAAAAATAATTTATCCACAATATTTAGTCTAATACTTGTCAAATTCCTGCAGCATACTTCATGCATTCATTCTAGTAATTGTTTGGCCCGTGTTGATCCTTTCACAACAGTGTTGTTTTTGCACCAGTATTTAATCCACGAAATATCCGCCCATCCATTACGATAAGTCGCTTCGTCCAGGTTTACACGTACTCATAAATTCATGATAATTTTGTACATTGTGTTAATTTTTGCCTAAAATATATCGGAAACGCACTAGTGCATAATGAATAAAGATAAGGATTATAGACATGTACATGTATTTGAATATAATCAAAATACAAACATAATTTTGAAGATTGAAAACTGCACACCATTTCCTTAAATTAATAAAAAAATACGAAAACTTAGATGCCCCTTTTTCGAGCCATTTTTTACTATATCGATTTATGTTATTTGGTGTAAATATTCTGTAGATGGTCTGCCGAATAAAGTCGATGTTCTCACTAAAAATGCTTTGCTTAATTTATGTTGTTACCATGTGTTGCCTATGGATACAGTAGTAGATACAGTAGTTTTTATTAATTCAAGCTTCTGCCTGCTATATCAATAATCGATAAGGGTCAGACTAGTGGAAGAGCAATTTATAGAGCTCGAGACTATTTAAACATAAATGTAGGATGTAGCTTTATTTGTGTAGGATAATAATAATAATATGGGTGGCGCATGGTCCGAGTCGGATCTGGACTTAGCTTTTACAGCAATCACTCGTGTTGTCCGTGCTATAGTTCCTTGGGATGGGAATCCACAGTTTAAAGCCGACTCCGAACGGCGTCGTTGAGAAGCTTATTTTTGGACGGGAATACTTTTTGATTATTGTCAATGCCTCGAAAGAGTGGCCGTGAAAAATGAAATGTGGTAAATTCTGGTATCGAACCTGACACCCTTTGGGCAGGAGTCGACGCACCAACCCACTACGCCACGGCGACCGACGTAGTATAGAACGCTTTATTTTTACATATATTTAATTACAAAACAGAAAAGAGAATTTCAAATGATACAGAAAAGGAATAATAATAAACACGTCTTTTTTGGACGACGGTTGGATGACGACTGCTTATTTTTCGTTGATCCCACATAAACGTCAGGATAACTACCTATTTACCTTGTTTAATTGATCTTGTACAAATCAAATTGTTTTTTGAAATAACATTCGTAAAGGGTGGTTTCGGTAGAATTTTATTAATTCAATCAGCAAAAGCAAAAGACTTAGAATTATATCAGTTATTTGCATATACCTTTGCTTAAAGTTAGCACTGAAATAATATCTAAATTATTTGGTGATATATATTATTAGTTTACTTTATGTGAAAAATCATGATTTTAACGTTGATCGGGTTCTGTGTGAGGCATACAAATTTAATTCACATCTCGGGCAAAGTTATTTCCGGTAAGGGAAGGTAAATTTGCGAGAGGTTAGTAAATATCTTGCAAGCTATTCATCCGCAAGGTATCACGTAATTTTTTTTGTATGCTACTAAAGCTTCGGAATTGTGTTGAATACAATTATATTATAAGCTATTGCATGTTGTTAATTTCATATTACTTAATATCTTACCATTTGAGAATTTTATAAAAACAATGCTAATTGTTTCTAACGCGTAAATGTTTATCCCAATGTTGTTGAGTCTTTTCATTTGATTAAAACCTATTTTGTAATTTTATTATCTACTTCACTTTTTTTAATATAATGTTCTGACTATCACTTCTTGTAAACACACATATAAAAATATACATATATTAATACATAACTTAAATACTTGTATAATTGTTGTATCGCAGTTTTCTACAAAAAGATATTTATCACTTTTATACACATCAATTCTTTTTATACACAGCACATTTTTTTTAATTAACTTTCATATTTTATAGAACCACAAAATATTTTAGTTTTATGAATTCAGTTTAGCAATTAACAAACTATGTGGATGTAATAATTATGTCGATTAAAAAATACGGTAAAGTTACGAAAAACAACCGATTAGTGTCTACGTAGCAAAATACCATTTACATATTCCTCATTCGTGCATCTTAAAATGCGTTGGCGAAACCAATTCAAAGCACTGAAAAACCTTTAATAAGTATGGGTACAACGTATTCACCATAGGCGACTGTTCACTTCAGCTGTGCCTTAAAGAACTCAAAGCCCAAATATCAACTGAAACACAGAAATATTCAATGACGACAAAAACAAAGACCAAGAAGTGAGACCCACACTATGGTCATACACTGTATGTATAAAATACATACGTATTTCAATATATACTACAAATTGTGGAGTTAGGAAAAACTAAACAGTTTTCATGAGAAAGGAAAACAATTTTCCTTTAAGAAGAAAAGAGAGAAAGAAAGAGGACGGGATGGAAGTGGATAGGTGAGCTAAGGTAGCTAACGAAGGGCTAGAGTTCATCTAGCTTTGGTCTTTAAATTGAAAGCTTCGTGTGGAAAACAGTTTGTTTTTAGAGTTATGGCGGACGTCATTTTTACTAGTTACTCTTTTCTACTGAATGACTAAGAGGGAATGTAACTATATGTAGTAAGAGGAAATCAGGCGGCGAATATTTCAACGTACATAGACACTTTTATATGCATTTCGCATGCGATCGCGAATCAAATTAATTGTTTTAAACTGTCCACCACTACAAGGGAAATTAATTATTTAACGAGAAATATCAAACATAAATTGACAAACAAATGAGACTATGTAACAAGAAACGGATTAAACTGCTTTTTTTTAAAACCTTTTCGACAATTTTATACAATTTTTATATTAAAAATAAAAGCAGATAGAGAGGAACAGATATCGTGATCTGTATTTTCTTTTCACCGCGCGACCTAAACAAGTTCGTATCTGGCATTAGACTGACACATAACAGCCGGGTTCGGCTGCTGTTGTTCTTCGACATTTCGTTTTAGCTATTTTTCTTGTCGTTTTGTTTTTACACTCATACTCAATTTTTTTTTGTGCCGTTGTGTAGCATGTCGAAGGATTGATAGTGTGTTGGTAGGCAGTTGCAGTGAATTTGCGACAAACAAAAGTCATATGAGTTGGATCTCATTATAGGGGAAGAGTGAGTGATTTTGTATATCGCGAGCGGAGACAGGGAAAACCACAACAAATTGTATGACAGAATCAGCAGTGGATGTATCTGAGTGAGATTCTACTAGGTTGAGTGGAAGAAGTGTGATACAGTAGAAATCCCCACGAGTTATTTTTTCTGAACATATTAATTGGAATGTGCAGTTCACTTCTTTATTAAGATATAATTCTTATGAAGCTTAAGTCTAAAAATATTTGCACACTGTAGAAAATTACTTGTTTTAGGAAGTATATGAATAAGTCACCAATGAAACGAAAGTGGCGCCCAGTAAAGAACATTTAGCGGCTCTAATACTAAACTTCTTAGAACGATGAACTGTCATGCTACAAGAAATATTTGTTTCGTTTCCTGTAACAGAAGCAGTAACTTCGAATTACGCAACTCAATCTCAAAAAAGCAAAAATTAGAAATAAATATTTCGCAGTACATATAGCGTAAACATCTTGTTGATAGAAAACCAGTTGCACCGAAGCGTGAAAACACTAAAGGTGGCTTTGTATGAGGTATATATACATTTTGAAGTTAGTTTAATAAAAAAAAATATTATGAATAATAGAAGAATAATATTGATTAATTATTTTCAGAAAGTTTTATTTGAAACAACATTGTGTATGGTTTATTGTTAACTGTTCGTTTCTGAACTGGAACTTATATCCTTATGCAATATGGAGCATGAAGTGATTGCCATTCAAGCGAAAGACTCAAAATGGACAAACTTTCGCCACATTCGTAGTCCCAGGCAAGGTCATAACTTAAAATCGATTCTTATCGATTTTATTTTGAATGTTCGGTTAAAACAGTACATTCATGTCCGAAAATGACGTCTAAGGAATTTAGTTTAGATTTTTACTGGACACTTATACAAAAATACCTCATTCTCGTATAAGCACTAATATGCTTCTACTGCAAGCACTAGTGTTGTATCTGCTTTTGTACTCTGATAACCACGAGAGGGAAGGATATCATGAAGTGAAGCTTTGGCGGCCTCAATGCCAAAGTTTGGGGACATTTTTTGGACGGAAGGTACTCCTAGAGCATGGTCAATGATTTAGATGAATTTGTTCTGAAGTGAAACGCTTTTATGACAGGAAGACCGACGTTATATATGCTCACATAACTTGAAATTTGAAGTTGATAATTTGACAGAAGTATAGAAATGCGCTTAAAACTTAAAACGTTTGTGCAATAAAAACCAATAAATTACTGTCTTGTCTTATCCAAATGTTCTGTAATGGTATTCGGAAAGCATCCGTTTTTTAGCATGGAAATGAGTAGTCTGTATTTAAACCTATACCAGATGGAGTGCAGCAAGGGAGTTTGCTTTCTTCTACTAAATCTATACACCGGAATACGGCGACATTTCGGAATACAATGGATTTATGTATAAACGATTGGGGATACGAAAGAACACAACATTTTATAACGCATTTTTTGACGTAATACTAAGCCTTATATTGTCAGTGGGGGGGGGGGGAATTCTACTGTAGGGTGTGTGGCTATATGATTACCGGATTCTGATGACTCACCTAATGAAAACGAATAATAAAATACAATTCGGGCTAAACTGGACCTACTCTCATTTCTTATTTAAGTAGGCGAATTACATAATTCTATGTTTGCGCCTTTAATCGTGTGTATCCCATAATTAAAATTAAAATATGGAAATTATGTAATTTTCAGCTGCTATTTTGATAAGTTGCTAATAACGAATCGATCAAACAAGCCACTAAATCTCCATCTGGTTTATGTAAACATACTTACGTACAAAAGTATCAGATACCTTATATGCACATACATAAAAAAAAATGTTTCAAGCAACAGCAACTGCTTTCGTGACTGACTCACTTTTATATCCTTTTTCGTATAATATTTTCTCGTCCTTCTTTGCTGCTGTTTTTCACTGGTAGTATGCGTATACACTAATACTTATACATACATACGTGAACTTATGTTACCTTTGGATTACGGGAACGGCCAAATAGTTTATTATTTATTAATAAGCAACAAACATTTCTAGGCAACGCCTGTGAACACCACAACAAACAATTCCAAGGGGGTTGTAAGCACAAGTTTGGTTGTGTAAAAGATATCCCATACCCTTAAGGAAAGTTACGAAACCAAGAGAATAAAGAAAAAACCAAAGAAATAGTCAATAGAACCCACATGGATCGGATAAAGGTTTCACTCACTCGCGAAGAGAGATAGAGAGTAGTACAATCTGCGCAAGACCAATGCAGTGAGAGAATTCTTAGATTCTCGTACTTCACTCAACCCAGGTGTACGAACTATAGCAAGAGTAATACTATAAGAATAGCGGTAATTGTTAATGTACATTAATAATAAAAACTGGAATTTATAGTTTTGGATTAGACATTTTAATGAATACATATATATATGTATGTATACATACGAAGAACGCATGCACACGTGTGATTAAATGGTTCACTTTTATTGACTTCGATATAGTACTATATACTATATTGACTTCGATATGTGCTTATATAACTAAATGTGTAATTGAATGACGTATCAAACTTTTTCCATACATAAGAGGATGAACAAGTAATCACTGGAAGCCTACTAATAAACATCTGATCAGTACTTAAAAACATAGCCACGACATGCCATTTTTACATACGCTTTTTCGTTTCCTTTCAACATTACGCTCTACCAATAATTATCATTATAACTTATACATAACTTACACGCTATAGTATGTCCAGTTTCTATGTATGCGTTATATAGTGTCACACCTGAGTTATAGTCTCACCTGACTAACCATTTCTTTATATTTATCAAAATGGCTTTGTTTTGCCTTTTCTGAGTTTATACCTACATTCATTTTAGTTTTCATGGTTGTTTCCCTTACATACATTTCCATGAATGGTAATCATTTTTTAATATTCTCCGGCACAGATGATTTTAGAGTAGTGTTTCCTGAACCGTTGGAAGGTTATAATTATGTTCATTTTGGCGAAACAAAACCGAGTCGTACAACTAAAATAAATTTTTCGGTGCTAAATGTGTGGCAACAAAACTAAAGTAGTAAGACATGAAACACAGAATGTGAACTTGTTTAGTTATAATAATAATGAGAAGAGTCTTCGAATCGGAAAAGTGGTGTAAAGGTAATAAAGGACTCACACGGAACCGTAGCCACGCACAAGGTGGAGATAGTTCCTAGCCGACTTGGAGCGGACAATTGGAAGCAGCTGGATCGAGATCGTTCCAGCTAGTGAGTTGCTTCAAATATCGTTTAAGCATTTGTACTTCTATAAAGTCTTGAAGATGTTCTTCTTATGAGAAGGCTTTTTACAGACTCCATATTCTCACAGGCAATTTATTAATAATCTATATATATGAAAATTAATCGCATTTTGCTACATCGCAAGCTAACTGCTTTTTTTTCTTTGAATTAGATTGTGGAAGACCTTTACCGACTTCATTCATCTTTTATCTAAATTTCCAAACATTTTGTAGAAGATTCTAAGGGAAAGAAAAATTAAAAAATTGCATAGGAAATTGGATAATTACAGAAAACCACTTAATTTCAACTTTGATTAATGTGAATTTATCAAAAATCTATAGTTTTGAAATATAAGAACGTTAAAATTATATACACTGTATTCCGCATTTGAGTGGTGCTGGTTTGAAATTGTAATGAAAATCAAAACCGCCTAACCGATTAATGTATATCCTTTTCAGTGGATATTACAGATATTCACAACAGAACGCCCATAGATCCCTGTTTATGAGGAATAATTTCGTATATTACAAATTTGAGTTAATTTAGTCTTGGTACTTCTGTCTTGTATGAATTATATATTATTATTTTTATATATTATTATTATCCTAAGATAGTGCAGAGGACTGCTGTAAGCACGGAAGGTTCTCTTCTATAAGTGAGTCCAACTGCTGGGATACGCAGATGGCATCGACAATACATTTTTTTATATTTCTTGAATGGCTTGAGATTCAGAATATATATATATATTAGTACCTAACAATTCCCAGTTATTTTCAGAATAGATACTTTGTTTACGAGTAGTATAATATTTACATCAAGCATTGAGCCCTGTAAGCACTGGTTGAACCTCCGGTGACCTAAGCCGAGAACATTTTTATTTGGAATTTATTATTAAACGTGATTTCAATACCTATATTCTTGATGAGAGTAGTACTTACAGCAGTAAGGAATGAACAATACTTTTGCTTAACTACGATGGCAACTCCGTCAGCAGTATTGTTAGAACGATCAAGTCTATAACACACATAATTGGACGCACATGAAAACTTTACTTGGTTACGGTGCCTGGTTTCATATAACAAACATATATTAACATAAGGATTACATATAAAATTGAAGATATCAGTACTTTTGTTGCGAATGCCTCTTGCATTCCATTGGTATATAGATATTTACATGAAAGCTGTGCCATGACATAAAATTGATAAATTTTAGATTTGCTTGTTCCATGTTTCGTGACCAAATCCATTGTTCATACCGTAAGTTCTTCTTGTGAGAACAAGGACCTGTACGCAGAAGAAGAGCGTTGGTGTACGGCTTCGTGGACTAATTGCACATCGCTGAAGAACTCTTGCAGGTTGAGATGTCACTTGCTGATGGCTTGTACTCCGGATCATTTTAATATCATTTTAGTCCAACGGAGATTCATTTTTTAAAGAGAGTCTAGAGGGATCTCATCCATGCTGAAGAGAATAACTTCAAACGACCTCTCGCTTTTAAAGTAGTGAGAAAAGTATTGACACTCTTTACTTTTCAAGGCACTCATTTTAGGAGTTACAGTTTACAATCCCCTAATGCTGTATTGTTTATATTTTATTTTCATATTTTTGGCAAAATGGAGTAGAGTACAACGAGAGTAGTCCTATGACCGGCTCGTTTAAGAGTAAAAACCCGAATGAATGTTTTCAACAATTTTTTATGTTTACATTTTATTAATTTTTATGTAATTGTTATTACAAATAGCAGCTTATTTCCTATTTCAGTTGTTTCCATATTTCGAGCAACGTCGCACAATTTTCAAATAGTTGCATGTTTTTTTACATTAGATTAAATAAATCTAAAATATATTTTTATATTTATTATTATATAATTATATTTTTTTTAAATATATAAATAGTTCTCAAAAAAGTGCAACAATTTTAAGTATTTAGAATATTTAGTATATTTGAACATGCGTTCCTATATCTTCTTTTAGACTCTGTTTTTTATATGTTGATTATATTTTGTTTCTATCTTCTTTGATTGTTTTGTATAAAAAGTTTCCTATTATTTAAGACTTAAATATTTTTTTTATTATTAATTTCAGGCACGTTAGCTTATGCATGTTTCAATTTTGTATTCGTTGACATTATATTGTGTTGTTTTTCTTACCTAATTAAATGTATTTTTTCATTATATTTTTGTACATATCAATTTTGAATACAATTTTGAACATATCTTTTTAACATTGGGATCGTCTCTCAAGATTGAATGCATCCGATGTATTTTTTATTTATCTTTATTAATAAATATATTTTGATCCAAGCCGGTACATGTGGTTTGATTTTTATTTATGTTTTCTGAAACTGACATTTCGCGCTACTAATTTCATCGTTCGTTTTTTTTTAATATACATTATTATTAATTAGTTTTCCTTTTCAAAGATATTTTATTCTTTTCTATTTTCATGAATTGATTTTTCGGTTGGTTCACATAAATGAAACCTCTACGATATTAGTTAATTAGTTTTATATGACTTTTATTTCGATTTGAAATTTATTACAGTAATTAGTTATTTAAGTCTTTTATGGTTCGGTCTATGGCCGGCTACCAGATCGAGAATATTATTTGTTTTACTTTTAAAAGAGAAAAAGATTACATACATATATACAATACACATTACAAATTTTCTTCAACTATACATTTTTTTTAACGAATTGCATTTGTGCAGTAGTTGTAAAGTTCATTCCACCCTCCGACTCCATTTAAGATTTAAATTGTTTCATCAATTTCCAAAATATACGAATTAAAGAATCTCACTCGAATTTCTATTAAAACTGTCCATACTGCAAGGAAGTGAAATACATCCTCTCGTAACTTCATATTGCAATGATTGCACACGATATATAGTTCTGAACGGTGTGGAATGAAATTCAGGTTCAGTAGCTTTACTCTGATTTTAAAAATGAAGTTAATTTTTTCTCTTGAAAAAATGGTGATTCAGCTTACTGCAATATGTCCTATACTGGGAGGACTGTGCATCCGTTATAAATTTATCATTCATATTTCGACTTGCCTTTTCTAATAGCACGTTGAGATGCGTTCTTAGATGTTCAGAATGGTCATCGGTAGTTATCCTTATGGTTTCTCCAATGAAACTTGTTCTATTTCTTATTACACTCTTTAGTACTATTTTTGGCAGCCTATCGTCACTCATTGCCATAACTTTTACTATATAAGCAAAATGTTTCCATATACATAAGTAGGCGTAGCACTTGGTAAACGGAATATTCGCTTTAAGAAATAGCGAATAAACTTCTCAACTTCATTAAATTAACAGTATCCCCACACCTGCGCTCGAAATAAAAGAACTGAAGCTACGTTATTATACGTAGCTGACTGTAAGACTTATATTTCATAAAATATTTCCTTGTTGTCAAATATTTCGCACTCTGCGTAGTGAGTTATACACGCGTAACTGTGTACCGTTCTAACTCTTTTAATGATTGGTAGTTCGTACCTATGTGCTAGAAGCTCTTGTATCAATTAAAATGTTTAGTTACTTTCCGGTTAGTTACATCTTCGATAAATGAACGACAAGTTAATATATTCTCTGAGAAATGCATTCTCGTTTATATTATTAATTCGGATTAGTTTTTGTTGTAGCCGTGCACTATTGTTATCTGTAACTTCAAACGATCGATTCTCAATTGGTCTAGCAAATATATATTTGACTTGCTGTCTGAAATTATTTTCTCGCGTATTACAAGATTGACCAGAATTATAATATGGTTGAAAACTATACGAAGTTTGCTGATTGCTATATGACTTATTAACCCTCTAACAGTCCAATTTTTTTCCGACGAAAAAATTCGAACGGACTAATTTGTAATTTTGTTTGAAAAATGTGAAAGTATAGTAGTTCTTAGAGACTTACCACAACCCCGCTTAAAGGCGGAGCTGCCGGTTAGAGTGTTACATTCAGAAACTTTATTTTGAATCGACAACTGTGTCGATAAATAATAAATAAATTGCTGCTTTGCTTCAAAGTGTGTATTATCACTGATTTGAGAAAACTCTAATACATTTTGTATTTTTTGCTGAATATTTTCAGTCCTGGGAAAATGAGTAGCAAAGTTTGCAAAATTATTTGTCTGCTGCTGTTGGGAATAAAATTCATCTTGTTTTTGAATTTAAGGTCCAAAATCAGCAGACAAATAATTTTAGATCAAATTTGGTATTCAGTTTGCCAGTATTGAAAATATTCAGCAACAAATGCAAAATGTATTAGAGTTTTCTACAGCCTTTCAGAACTAATAACCTATGTTTTAATATGCCTATTTCTGACAAAAGACTTGTATATATTGAAACAATAACACTAGCTATACTTGCCGCTATCAGATTTCCCTGAGCCATTTCTATTTGTTCCATTATTTTTGTCGTTTTTTTTACTTATTATAAATCTGTCCATATTAATATTTTTATTCTACTTCTTTATCTCTTATTATATTATTATCAATATTTAAAGTAAAGGAATCAATATGGGTTAATCTGCTGTTTACTGCTTGTTGGGTATATACCCTAAAATATTATGGTATCTTGTAAATAAAGCTTTGACAGACCGTGTGTACCTGTTGTACACTAGAGACATACCTCAAACTGAGGGTTCACTTGTGGCTACATTTGCGGATAACACAGCGATCCTGGCGAATAAACGAATTGTCAAAACGCTGGCGCATTGCTCCCAGTGAGACCAAATCACCGCATATAAAATTTACCTACAGAAATATAAATATAATCTACCAGTTTTCATTAATTCTGTACAACTACCGTACGCTAATGAAGCAAACTATCTTGGTATGACTCTCGATGCGAAACTCAAGTGGAAGGCCCAAGTGAAAAAGAAACGGGATGAGCCCGACCACCGGTATAGAGAAATGTTCCAAGTTAAGCATGTACAACAAACTGCTATTATACAAGCAAGTACTGAAGCCTATATGGACTCACGGAACAAATATGGGGTTATAACAAAGCAAATAACAGAGGATTTATTCAGTCCTTTCAAAATAAAACTATACGGGATATTGTGAAAGCTGCCTGGTATCTCAGGAATTGTGATATACAAAAGGACCTAAGGATAACTACCGTTGACGAAGAAATAACAAACTCCGCTCGAAAGTGACTTCAAGGTCGTTGTAACAATGCCATCCTCCAAACTTTGGACATGAGACGTTTAGTACACCGACTCTAGTGTACATCCTAACGATGGTTATGGCAAGTTATTTTACCGAAGGTCTACCTGCAACACGCCAAAACATCTTTAAAAGTAAACTACTAGACAAGGAAACTTAGTTGTATACTGAAAAACCAGAGAGGCAGGGTGTTTTTAGTCAGTAAAAATCTGACACTACTAATTTCACAAATAGTGTCTTGTTAAAGATTTTCAAAAACCCAAGTGTAAAAAAAAAAAAATTCTAGATCGAGGTATCATCATCATAAACAGCGCGTGTATCGAATCGATCGATAGACTGCAGTTCTTTCAAAAAAATGTTTACGCAGCAAAACACCTTGTTCGGCAGCATATAGTTTAGAAAAAAAATATGTAAATAAGAAAATAATTATTTTAGTATACTGTGGAAATAAAGCGTATAGTCGTAGATCATTCATATACTTAATGAAGGAAGAATGTTGGGCAAAGGTAAATAGATCCTCAAACATCGAAGATGCCACAAAAAAGATTGGGGGCATGTGAATGAATGAAAAGAAGAAATTAATCAGGTTTGTTGCGTAGAAACAAAAAACAAGGTAACTTATGCAACGAAACAGACACATTATTTTTATAAAATAAGATAGAAGCACAAATGCAGCTGTGTGGAATGCGGAGGAACTATCGGCATGTATCCGAACTTACTCGGGGTTAAGACAAGGATGTTCGCTAAGCCCTAGCATGTTTGCCCTCTACATAGATGATGATGCTTCCTGGTGGGGTGGAATATGCGGGAATTCTCTTCAAAGCGCTTCTATTTGCAGATGACGTTGTGCTGTTGGCAAAATCACCAGAGTCTCTACAATTGATGATTAATAAGCTATATGAGTACTGCAAACTATGGAGTCTATACGTGAACTTACAAAAATCAAAGATAATAATATTCTAAAGAGGAGGCGGTAGAACTGCGTGTAATGAGAAATGGCATTATAATAGAATGAATATAGAAGTTGTCAAAGAGTATAAATATCTAGGAATTTTATTAACTAGTACTCTTAATATGAAGAGACATCTCCAGGAAAAGCTCAACAAATCATGGACTGTTGTAAATATGGCGTGGAAGAGGTGCTTCAATAATCCCAACATCAACCATAGCAGTAAATTCAAGGTATTTGAAGCAGTTTCGAAGGCGGTGGAGAGGTTGCAACGTTTTTTTATTAAAAGGATTTTCCATTTGCCTATGATGACGCCAAACTACATGCTTATGCTGGAAACAGGATTATCTCTTCTATTTGTAAAAACACTTAAGATGCAAGTCAATTACATACTGCGGGTAATGAAAATGCCAGATAACCGACTTCCGAAAATAGTGGCTTTGCAAACAATTCGGAGAAAAACAGCGTGGTATCAAGAATGGTTGGAATTAGCGCATACGTGTGGTATACAGTTGAACGTGAAAAGCCTGGACTGGGAAGATTCACTGCACCTATTAATAAAACAAGTCGATGAGGAGGCTAGAAAGAAATTTCTGGAGAAAGCAATATCTTCAACGCATCGCAGTACGTACAACCGGCTCAATTACAAGCTGGGGAGTAGAAATTATTTCAATGATTCGAATAGTATCCGCCAAAATTTCAACAATGTTCAAGCTGTATACTATAACTTGATTATACTTGAATGAGACTAGAAGAAGTGTTTTTGAGAAAGACTACTTATCTGAAATGTAAAGAGTATCACTGCTCAATGAAATGAATGTAATAAGGCTATTTAAATACTGTGCAATTGCTTTAAAATATAGGGAAAGTATATTAACAGAATCTTTTTAAAATTGCTAAATTGATAGAGTAATACAGTTAAATTATATATACCTTAATTAAAGAAATTAGTTGCAATGTTTAGTAACGTAATAATTGTCAATCTGGCAGACGGCAAAGCCATGCTAATTGATTTTATATAATAATTTTTATTAATAAAATTACGTACTTATAAAAGAAGATACGGTGTAAAAACTATCCAATACTAGTTTACCCTGATTTTAACAAGACATTTACCCAAATAACTGATGCAAGTAACCTTGCATTGGGAGCAGTACTCATGCAAAACAAAAGGGCAATTACTTACATAAGCCACTCTCTTAATGGTCACGAATAGCGAATAGTACCGTTGAAAAACAGCTTTTGGTTATAGTCTAAGTTACAAAGTATTTTAGGCCTAATATATTTAGTACACATTTTACGATTAAGACGGATCATAGACCCCTCAATGCCTTGAAGGAGCCAAATTGTAAATTGCTGATGTAGATGATGTAGTAGTCTGTTCTGATACCGAGCGGACGTGTATTATAAGCTTGTGGTGTGCTTTTCTAATACCATTCAGAATATTAGGTATCTAGTGTGTAATCAGAAGATCGAGCGTAGAGACACAGAAGGAGTTTCTTGTAGTGATTGCAATTGCATATTTCATTGCTTTTGTGTTAACCTTTGCAAGACAGACGTTGAATACCTTAATACAAATGGAGCGAGTTATAGGTGCGAGAAGAGTTTGATTGTTCGATGACGGTCGCTGTACTCCGAACTTCTGTTGACGTAACACGTTAGCCCTGAAAATGCAACATAAGAGAAGCAACTTCAATCTCAAAGAAAGCAGGAAACCTATTCGTCTACAACTCGGCGGGGAAAGTCCAAGGCACCGCAACAGCTTGCTGCTCTACCACAGTTCATGATCTGGATGATCTGTGGTAGAGCTGAATCTGCTAGCAGTTCGTTGACCCTTCAGCACTTGTATGATGAGATTATAAGCTCAAAAAAACAGTTGTCTAAGGAGATTCTCTACCTAAAGACAATAAATCCTGAATTCCTTTCATCAACTCATAGTCTTCAATCGGGGAACGACTCATCAATCGGAGAACGTTAAATGCTTTATACAAAAACAACGAGGAAGACTGGTGAAGTGAGCGGCAGTAGGAGCGGTAGCAGTCAAAAGAGCATCATTTGTGTTCATCTAGGAAATCTTTAAGAGTAAGAAAAGACCAACGATCTTAAGAAATCTCTCTTTATTGAGAATAATTTGAATAAAATTTATATTAATGATACTCTTACGAAGCATAACAGAGCATTATACATTGCAGCGAACAAGTTTAAAGTAGAACATAATTTTAAATTTCTTTGGATCAAAAAGGACAGTATTTTTGTGATAAGTTCGTTGGACGATATCAATAATATTTATAAGCATTATTCAAGTATTTAATCAAATGAATTTCGTGCCTAATATAGATAACATAAACAATAATTCTGTCCCTGAAACCCTTAGTAATATACAATTTATTTAATAAGATTTCGATACTTCCTTACTAATTGTGCATCAAAATATCAGAAGTCTCAGAAAAAGCTTTGTTGTAATGATCTCTCATGTTGAAACTTTTAGCAGAAAACCTGACTTCATCCTTGTCTCGGAAATTTGGGTTCTTGCATCAAAAATTTATGATTTTGTCATTCCGGGTTACAATTTTATTGCAATTCCTAATGATTCCTATGCTACAGGTGGCGTCGGGGTTGTTGCTAGAGACGAATTTAAGTTGAATTTCACAAACTGTAATTTAGAAAGTGCAGATGTTTTGAAAATTTACAGATTGCATTACTTTACTTTGGAATTGTTCATTGAAGAATTTTCTAGACTCTTAAACAGTTTTTTCTACTTTTGGGAGACGCCGAATTTTATACTTTTAGGAGATTTTAATCTTGATTTACTTTCACGAAACGACATTACTGATTCCTTCTGCACAGTCTTAGCTGAGCATGGATTGATTTCGTTGGTAAATAATATCACACGACCCTGTTCTGGGTCTTGTTTAGCTTATGTGATTGCTCGTTTTTCTAATAATTCACCTAATGTCTGTGCTGGAATAAACCTCGATTCACAAATCACAGATCACTGTACGACAGTTATTCCGATTAATAATCATGGTTGTGGATAACATTACACATACCATTATTCAGTTTGAAAATTGAGACTTCTCTTTGAAAGTTGGGAAGAAGTATATAATGAGGCTGATGTTAATCAAGCTTATGAAATATTTTGCAAATTGCTGAATAGTCATGTCGAGGAATCTAGTAAAACTATTAAACCG
Source organism: Eristalis intricaria (assembly GCA_964034865.1). Taxonomy (NCBI): domain Eukaryota; kingdom Metazoa; phylum Arthropoda; class Insecta; order Diptera; family Syrphidae; genus Eristalis; species Eristalis intricaria. The sequence goes on along the minus strand of OZ035873.1, from coordinate 45,779,653 downwards.
AAAAAATCAGACAATAGACTTAATTAAGCCTTGGATGAATAGAAATATTTTTAAGAAGGTTAAGTTAAAGAATAAACTTGGTGCAAAACATTTTCAGAATGTCACCTTAAGGAATCGGTACAAAGGCATTTGTAAAAAACTCAAAAAAGACATTAAAGATTTCCGCGATCAATTCTATCGGTGTGAATTTGATAAATGCAAAGGGAATTTGCGAAAGAAATGGGAATTAATCAATAATATGAATAATCGTCTAACAGGGAAAGACTTATTACTCTGAAAATTGGTTCCTCTGAAACATTTGATCCACACTACTGCTAATGAGTTCAATAGTTATTTTGCATCTGTTGCATTGTCATCTGTGCCACCAAAAAATAGACAACTATTGCCAATGTTGTGATAGTTCCAATAGAATCCAGGATGTCAACACATGCAGTAATAGCTTTTTTATTTGGAAAATAATAAGTTTCCTGAATGTTTCTTATTCTCGTACGTTAGATGGTTCATCTAATTACAATCTAAAGAAAATTGCTTTCTCTCTCTCTTCTAGAAAAAAATAACTTCCTTAGCCTAAACCAATTTGGATTCAGACACGGTTTATCGACGAAAGATGCTTTGTATGATTTCTATTCCTCCACTTTTAAAGGGCTAATTGACAATAGCCTTGAGCGTTTCTTATTCTCGCGTGGTAGATGGTTTATCTAATTACATTCTAAAATTGTTTTGAATATTGTTGATGTACTAACGTACATATTTAATAAAAGTGTGCAATCAGGAGTATTTCTTACTAGCTTAAAATGTGCTATTGTGATTTCCCTATTTAAAAAAGCAATCCAAATGGTATATGATATTATAGACCAATTTCATTTTTACCGACTTTAAAGGTTTAGTTTTAGGTAGGTAGGTAGGTAGGTAGTTTTTTAAAAGGCGGATTCTAACATTTCGACTTTTTCGAGAGTTTTCGAAAAGCCGGATTCTAACATTTCTAGAAAACAATAACTTCCTTAGCCAAAACCAATTTGAATTCAGACACGGTTTATCGACGGAAAATGATTTGTATGATTTCTGTTCCTCCACTTTCAAAGGGCTAAATGACAATAAGTACTGAGCTAATCTCTTAGTTGATATCACAAAGGCTTTCGACTTGGTTGATCATTATATTCTTTTGGAAAAATTGTCGATGATGTTCAATCAATTGACCCTTTTGCTGACATCAACTATGATGCAGATATTTTACGTAGCTGGTTCTTTGAGCACAGAATGCATGTTAGTAATAAAACAAAGTTAATGTTTCCTAGTCTTAGCTCCAATGCTCCAGGACACCGGATGTGGATATTGCATTTCATTTCTCTAAATGTGGAAAATAAAAATCAATCGATGGAATATGCATTAATAAGGACAGTGAACTTTTTTTCAATCATTTGCCATGTGACGGTGATTGTTTCGTAATAGTGGTTATCAAGTATCTAGGTATAGATAATAAATTCTGTTGGTCTGATAACATTGCATCATTAAAGAAAAACTTCTTCTCAACTTTGCGAATTTTGTATTACTTGTTTGTTACAGGTTTTGAAAATGATTTACTTCGGTATTTTCCATTCCAAACTGCAATATGGTATATGGTGCTTCCCGAAATAAATTGTCAAAATTACTGAATCTTCAAAAATGCATCGTACGCAGAATTGTAACAAACCCCGTTCGCATAATTCCATGCCTTTGTTTACAAGCCCGAAAATACTCCCTGTAAGGCATTTGTTCTATTATAAGGTCTTAAAAGTATTCTTCTTCAGATGTAGCTACCTAAATAGTAGACATTCTGATCGCTACAACCTCAGAAGGAATCAGTGCATCGATGTCAAAATTCCATCCTTTCGTACTACGTTTTATAGAAATACTTGTTTCATTGTTGATTGTAGATTATTTAACAAGCTTCCAGGTACCAGGATACTAACGATGATGAATTTTATCAAAATCATTTTTTCATCAAAATTAAATTTTCGACTTCAATACCGTTTATAATACAGTTACCGCTAGTGTGGATTTCATACCAATTACACTAGAAATGAGCGATAAGCAGAAAGTTACTATGGAAGTAGTATTTAATAAGTAAGAATATAATACGAAAGAAAGAATATTGTGCAAGACATTACCAGCTAAAGGTTTGATAGCAATGTATGCCCTGATGTACAATTATATTTAAAATGTCAGTATAACTAAGAAAATTTGTCACGAAGAAAAAATGTAAGTTTTAAAAGTCAACACTGCATTAAAAGATATCGCTCGTAACGGGAAATTGCTGTCAATTATAGAACAAGAACATCTGAATAATAATCATAGGGGCATAAACGAAGTAGTTTTAGAGTTAAGATAAATATTACAATCCAAGTTAACAAACCGGAATAAATAAATTTTTAAATAATTAATAATTAAAATAACATCGATCATCGGCGCTTAATATTTCATTGTAAGAACTTGGCAGCACCGACAACATTAATGACATTTCTGGCAGTCAGAGTGGAATCGTGTAGTGGTCACAATCTTCGGTTTGCGTTTGTGTAGCGTTACCTTCACTTTAAATGCAAAAGCACATCATTTTTTATCAATTTAAACACATTTTTCATCGAATGAAAGAATGGATTACGAAACATTAATGTAATGTACAGCCCAGGCACGCTGGGTACACAAAAGTTGAAACTTATGGATGCACAATCATTTAAAAATTTAAAAAAATTACATACAAATTTCTTTTATGCCCTTAATATTGTAAATATATACACCGTCTAATGAATGAATGAATAAATTTAGGAATGAATTATCGATAATACATAAAAAACAATGAATGGAAGCATTCAGCCTAATTCTGAAAATCACTTTCGTTCGAAAGTGAAGCGAATTCGAGTATTCTCACATTCGAACGATTCGTATGTTGACTCCCTTATTCGAAAGTTAATTTGCAAGCTAATTCTGACATTCGAATTATTCGAATCAATGAATAAATTCTGAGAAATATGTTTTATACGCAATATGTAATGAATGACGAAGATTAATTGCATTAATCAGTGCCATAAATAACAAATCTACATATTTGCACTTACAACAAACATACACCAAGGTCGCCTTAACGCCATGACGATAATGTGTTCCCTTACTCTGTATTTTCAAGGTATTCTCATCCAAAACACAAAACACTCATACAATATGTCTCCCTTGTAACAAACTTTACCGCAAAAATCTATATATTTATGTTTGAGTATATGTATAGGCAAAGTCCAGCCAACTACACTCAATTCAGCGGTAGATACGTTTCAATACTAACCGCACAAAAAAAATCGCATAAAAAATACACTAATGTAGTGTAAATAAAGAAATGTGTTCTATTATTTTTAACAACGCATAATACCAAAAAATCATATAAAAAAAGACATAAATTACATAATATAATTAGGGATACGTTCCAAAATTTTTATTTAAAAATTAAAAAAATTAAAGCTCTTAATCAGCCAAACGCGTCTTTACTCAACAAAAGCATTAGCTCAAGTGATAATTCATGCTTACACAAATAGCATTAAGCACATGTGACTACTAGATTTCGTACCCGGCTTTGCCCAGGTTTATTTCTTCAACCGGTACCTTACCTGCATTATTACCGCACTTTTTAATTTAGATAGATAGATAGTTCTTTATTGCGCAAAATAAAATATTTACAAGGCTCTATTACCACACGTTTTACAATTCAGAGATATGATAACTAGAATCTTACAACTGTAAAATTATAATATAACAAAAAAAAGAAGTCAATATTGCTTACATATTAAGGAAGTAACCGAAGGGAAATGCGAAAAAAACCCTCCAATTTAAAGACAAAAAAAAACAAAAATAATAATAATAAATAACCATAATAATGAATAACTAAAGGAAATAATTGATACACATGTGTGTAAATAAATAAATAAATAAATATATATATATATATATAAATAAATAAATAAATAAAAAAAAAATGAATAAATAAATAAATAAATAAATATATAAATAAAAAATAATTAAATAAATAAAAAAAATAAGTAAATAAATAAAGCAATAAATAAATGATTTAATATGTAGATGTATAAATATGAGTACAAAACAAAACTTATACACATAAATATATAATTAAATATAAACAAAAACAGGTGTTGATATAATCAATTTCGAGCACTGTTGTCATTTAATCTTCTGACTAAGGGATTTTCTGCAAAATCGCAGCGAGCTAGAAAGCGTTGGTTTATCTTCTGAATTCTATCGAAGATCAATTCAACATTGGCCCTTTGGTGAATATCGATTGTAGAATGAAACGAAATGCCACGGTAAGTTTAGTATCATTTTTAGTAGCTTATTTTGAGATATTTGTAATTTCTTAAGATGACTTTGAGCAATTTCCCCACACCTGACATCCATAGAGTAGGATTGCTTGGAACACAACTTTATGGATTATTATTTTGTTTTCATTTGAAAGCTTTATACCAATTTTTCTTCTTTTTCTTTTTTTTTGTATTAGTTATGTGAGCACTAAAGGTTAGCTTGGTATCCAGATAAATTCCTAGGTATTTTATAGAGGGTTCCCATGCTATACTTGTCCCGTTAACTTGCAACTGTCCACTAGGGAGGAAACAAGCTTTTCTTTTCCTGGTAAAAAAGATAGCTTGTATCTTATCTTCATTTAATTTAATTTTCCATTTGTTTAGAAACATTTGAAATATACTCAACCCATTATCAAGATTCCTCTCAATGTTAAGAGCGAATTCGTGAGAAGAGAATATCGCCATATCATCAGCAAATGTAGCTATTTCACAATTGGGCACTGAGGGCAAATCAGAGGTAAACAAGTTATACAAAACAGGTGACAGGACAGACCTCTGGGGAACACCAGAGTGAAAGTGAATAATATTGGAAACATCATTATTAACGTGCACTTTAAAACGACGGTTTGATAAAAAACTACGGACAATTTTACAGAGATGGGGGGGAAAATTATGATTGATCATTTTATAAATAAGCCCGTCATGCCAAACAGAATGTTTGGAAAGTATTCCATTTTAAGGCATGCATTAATAATGAAAGACAAACGCTCAAAACCAGATTTAGGCATCTCTTTAATGTATATATTTTTAATTTGGTCAATTCCTTCGGCTTTTTGTGTACTGAGTTGGCTGACAAAGAATATCTTCCACATTTATAAAAAAAACTGGAAGGCGGAGAACTATTGTTATTGATCAAAAAATTTTGAGTGGTACGATCCACTAATTTAAAACAATAATAAGACTGCTCGAACCAGAACTCAGAGAAGAATTTGAATTTTCTTTTGTCATTGATGCCTATCCCAATCTATCATACACATCCCTACCATAATGATGTTGAAGTTTTAATTATCAATGTGTGCTGCAGCAAAACGGACGGAAATTACGGTTCAACCATTTCCACACAACGTGGAGGGATATCAACCGATTCATAAGGAAAAAATTTCCACTATTGAGAGTTGAGTCGGTGCGCCATTAAGCTTTTGGGCAACTTATCTTATTTCGTTTAGCAACTATAAAAGAGAGCGTTCGATTGATAGAATATAATTCATATAATTTTTTTCTTTGCTTGGGATGTAATGTATTTGTGAACTCGTGGCTAAACCAATTCTTTTTTCCTTTCTCATTCCGGCTTTCTGAATTACAAGCTATTATTTATGTGCTGAATAACAATGTATATCTATCATTTTCCTATATTTGCAAATGTATATACTTATCCCTTTCTTACATTTTCAAGTGAATATATTTATCCTTTTCATGTACACGTACTTATATAGCTTATTCTAATATAACTTGTTCTCTCATGCTCTTTTTTGAACACATGAAATGTAATATATATAATTGGAACTGGATGTGAAGCAGATATTTAAATTGAAAATCGAACGATGCAAATATGGCCAACATTAAAATACACCTCCACTTTCTTATGAGAACTAAGAACGCACTCAAAAGTCTGCAGAGGGAACTATCTCCCAGCAACAATAATTGAACAAAGACCCCGAAAATGCAGTTAGTTAGAGGGCCCTTTGGGGTCGCCGTGGCGTAGTGGGTAAGTGCGTCGACTCCTACGCAGAGGGTGCCAGGTTCGATACCGGAATTTACCACCTTTCATAATTCTCGGCTCCACCTCTTTCGAGTCACTGACAATGCTCAAAGAGTATTCCTGTCTAGAAAAAGCTTCTCAACTTCGCCGTCCGGAGTCGGCATTAAACTGTAGGTCCCTTCCACTCGTGAGAGAACAATAGCACGCACAACACGAGTGGTTGCTAAGAAGCTAGGCCCAGGTCCGCCTCGGACTGTCGCGCCACCCATATTATTATTATATTAGCAGGCCCTTTAATGTTATTCTTAGTGTCATCGTTGGTGGGTATCGGTGGCTGGCTCGGTTCGCTCGCTGACAGGATTTTAACCCTTTTATCGGAAGGGCTTAACCCGATCACGCGACTTCGTCGCTCCACTAAGGGTATGTCAACAACTGTCAGGCAGGCGCATGGAGTTAAATTACCAAAAATCGCCAGTTTTTAATGCGAAATCCACCGAATCGACCATTCGGCCTTATTTCGTCTTAAATCTGGAAATGACACTAATTTTCCGCATGATCAAAGGAAACTAGTTTCTTGTCCAGTTTGTGATATGACCCAGTGAGAGAATGCAATCAATATTCCGGGATGGGTGTCAAAGAAAGACGAAGTTCACTGGAAAAAATCAAACTTTCTTTTAATTGCTTAGGGTAAAATCACCGCTTAACAAAGTGTAGCCGTCGTCGTACATGTGGAACCTGCACCACACCTTAATTCACCTAGGAAGCAAGACAAAGGCAGTAACCTACGACGTGCAACGAGATAGTCGGCCTATAAGCATAACAACATATGACAACATATGCTTCTACCAACAGCGATCATTCATCAAGACGTCGAAAGGGCATTCGCTGTTATTTAGGGGATTTCTGAATCAGGGGTCACAGGCTTCCTTCGTGAAATAGAAGTGCAATTACTTGGTCTTCGAAGGGATAAGGCCAACATAAGTACCAATGGTTTATCGGGAGCTATGATAACTCGAAGTCAGTATAAAGTATATTTATTAATACAGATTAGATCCACAGATAGAATATCAAGTAACTGCTTATGTGTTATCTTAGACATCAGACGTTTTGCCAATTAACAAGATCAATATTTCCAGTCATCTAGAAAGAATAGCTCTCGCCGATCCAAGATATTTCGCACCACAATCCATTGACGTTTTATTACGTAGTGATGTCTATGACGAGTGCATTCAGAACGATACGTGCAAGACGAGACAAGGATTGCCCATCGCTTAAAAGACAACATTTGGGTATATCATATCAGGAAAAAAGAGCTGAACACTCGCCGATATACACCTCGACAAACTTATACGCTAGTTTCGAAATTGATCACATTCTGAGGAAATTTTGGAAATCGGAGGAACTATTGGAACTAAATGGACAATCAGATGAGGATCGTTGGTGTGAGGAATTTTATACGGCTACAGCTGAGTGCTTAGAAACTGACAAGTATCGAGTTCGACTAACAATAAAAACTAAAATCGCACTTGCAGAGTTTATAGGTACATCAAGAGTTTAAATGGACGACTATCAATAGAAACACATTTGAAGACCGCATAAACGGTACAACATACAGTTCGGACCAATGATGAACAACATTGTGTTGATGGAAGGAGTCAGACATCTCGATATAACTGCTGCTACTTACCACACCACCCAGTCATTAGGGAATCAGCAGTAAGCACAAGACTACGCATCATGTTCAATACGTCTATGAAGACCTCGAATGGTAAGTCCCTAAGCCACAGGACTGCCTCTGAAAAAGGAATTACATTCCGTCTTAACTAATTGGCGTTTCTTTAAGAATGTATTTATAACAGATATCGAAAAAAATGTAAAAATGTTTAGGCGAATAGAAATGTATGTCTGTGATATTTGTGATATTTGAATCGGCTTGCCCTCGGTATATAGCTATACGAACGATAAATCCGTTTTTTCCATTGGCTGCGGAAATAGTTAGTTAACAAATATATATGATACTTTATCTGGAGTCAGCACTATTGAAAAAGTGGAATCCTCCTGAATCGGTACGTGCATGCTATGATGCAATTTATACATACAGATCCTAATTATGTTCTGCGTCTATATAGGGATCACAGCTCTGACGAATTTAAATTTAAAATCGACTTTAATATTACACCTTAGACTAAAACAAAACGTTCAATCTTATCTAATATTGCACGCCTTTTTGATCCGATGGGGTGGTTACATCTGCGAAGATTATTTGCATTTTTTTGGATAGAGAAGATCGGATGAAACGCTAAATTGTATGAAAATCTGGGAAAAAAAATTGGTGAAGAGCTACATACCCGCCATCGCTCAGGTTAGCATGGACACTAAGTGTGTGTTTTGGCAACGCAACTCAGACAGCACATTCGGCAGTTGCATACTTAAGTATTTGGAAGGAAGATGGGAAGATAATGATAAATCTTCTGATGGCGAAATCAAAAGTCAACCCAATTAAACCGAGGTTAACAATTCCTCGAGCAGAACTATGCGGAACGGTGTTGGGCACAAGACTACTAAAAATTATCAAAAAAAATGAATAAACATTGGTGTTCCTCCATCAGGCGTATTCATGTGGTCTATAGTATTGCACTGGTTTCGAGTAGATACAAGTAGATGGAAACCATAAAGCTGTAACAGAATGCGAAAAATCACCGAGGAAACTACACCAAATCAATGGCGTCACATAGCTTCGGTAGATAATCCTTCAGATGTTTCAAACAGTGGAATAAGTCCATTAAAGCTGGTTGACTGCGATTTGTGGTGGCATGGGGCGAACTTTCTTAGGTTCAGTGAATCGCCGAAACCACCCAAATGTGTCATTTCTGTAAGTCGAAGAAGAGAAAAGGAAGATAAGGACGTTCTCGAGCATCATTAACGATTCTGAACCTAGCATGCTGAGAAAGTGGTCATCTCTCTCTAGGGCTTTGCGAATTGTAGCTTACTGCATTCGTTTAATGAATAACTGTCGCTTTAAGATGGGACCCAGAATTACTGGCTCACAGCTGATAATTTAAATCCCTATGACCCTGGTGGTGCGTTTGGCCCAACGGGAAGCATTTGCTAATGAATGGAATGCCTTATCAACAGGCAAGTCAATACCAGAAAGGAGCCCTCCCTGTCTGCTTAGTCCATATTTTTACCAAGAAGAAAGGACAATTCGCCCTTGGGGCTGACTCAAGAATGCATTACTTCCTAAGGATCAAAAGTACCCCTACATTTCACCAGCAAAACACCATTGCTCGGTGATACGACCATGACATTAGATCACATCCGGTGACAGTTTTGGATAATGAACGAACGCAATGTGGTACGCTTTGAGATTCATCCTTACATTGCTTGCTACAAGAACAAGCCAGAACCATGGAAGCAACTGCGACCCACACAATTCCAGGATATTATGTCCATTAACTAGCAATACTGATTATCTGATGGTATTAACTCCCGGCAATTTTTTGAAACGTGATTCGCTATTTGCATTACCGCAATCTGAAATCAACAATACTTCTATAAAAAATCGACGGGTACATTGTCAAAAACTTGTCAACCCTTTTGGCGCCAATGGACTATAGAATATTTGTACAGATTACAGAGACGTCCAAAGTGGTTAAAACACAGTACGGATACAAAATTTAATGATATCGTCATGATTAAGGACGAACGTTATCACTTAAAACTCAAAATGGTATAATTAAACGGCCTAAACTGTGCCCATTGCCACTTGAATATATTTGCGAAGACTCATGAAGGCAGCAAAGATTGTAGTGTTAATTGTACTATAATTTGTCGTTACAGGTTATTGACCAACAAGCAGTACAACTGGTGGAACCGATCCCTTAAGGAGTAATGGTATTCCTTTCAATATCATCCTGAGGGAGTATGTATGGTCTAAACTAGGGATGTTCGATGTCCATCTATGTATGATGATGATATCGATGTTTTGAGATCGATGTTCAAGTTAGTAAAATATCGCATAATCGATGTTGAGCACAAATCATCGGCCTTCAATGTTAGCAAAAGAAAACCTGCTTTTAATTGTTGATATTAATTAATTTTCTGGAATAACATCTAAATAACCTAGACGCCGTGGCGTAGTGGGTAAGTGCGTCGGCTTCTACGCAGAGGGTGGCAGGTTCGATACCCGAATTTATCACCTTTGATAATTCACGGCTCCATCTCTTTCTAGTTACTGACAATGCTCAAAGAGTACTACAGTCTAGAAAAAGCTTCTCAACTTCGCCGTTCGGAGTCGACATTAAAATTGTAGGTCTCTTCCACTCGTGAAAGAACAATAGCACGCATAACACGAGTGGTTGCTGAGAAGCTAGGCCCAGGTCCGCCTCGGACTGTAGTGCCACCCATATTATTATTATTAACCTAGGCATTTCTTAGAAAGTCCACTGATCAGTTCAGTGATTTTTCGAGTATACAAAATGCTTTGAGTTTATTGGTACTTTATGTATTCTTTCTTTCATTCTTGGTTTTAAGTGTTGTTTTGAGTTCGATTGTTATCGGTCATCGATGTTCAGCCAACGATGTTAATGTTAAAGTGCCTGTCCCTGGTTAGCGGGGTCCGGTAAATTAATAAATTAATAGTAAAGAACTATTACAGCACCATTGAAAAGGAATGTCTAGCTATTGTATGGGCCATACCGTATATCTGTGGAAAAGTTTAAGATCAAAACTGACCATCGACCTCTTATTAGTCTCCTCAACGTAGAAGACAAGGGTTCAAGATTGGTTGGATTGAGGTTGAAAGTAGAAGAATATGATCACAGACAAATGAGCACAAAAAGGATGTGAACTATGATGTGGGTAATGAGATTAGACGAAATTGAATATGCCCTGTTCAAAAATCGAATAGTATCGCCGTGGTGTAATGGGTTAGAGCATCGACTCCTACGCAGAGGGTGGCGGGTTCGAATCCGCAATTTACCAACTTTCATATCTCCACCTCTTTCAAATCTTACTGACAATGCTCAAAGAGTATTCCTGTCTAGAAATAGAAGAATGCTTCTCAAATTCTTCATTGGAAGTCGGAAAAACACTGCAGGCCTGCAGGTCTATTCGTAAAAGGGGACGGTAGCCCTCTCAACATGAGTGGTTACTGAGAAGCTAGGGCCAACTCCACCTCGGACTGTCGCGTCACCCATATTATATATTATTACAAAATCTGACTATAGCAAAGAAGTACAAAATAATATGAAGGACTCTTATATCTGTGAAAGTGAAAGCATTTTTCTAAGATGAATTTATGATGAAATGTTCAAAAATCCTCAAAGTATTGAAAATTGAAAAAAACAACAATCACGAAATATCACAGCAGGAAAAATTGCGTGACGACAGTAATCCCGAAAATAATATAGGAAAATAATAAAGAATTTCACGATGGCTTATTTGGAGGGCCTTGCGGACCAAAATCCGCAATTGGCAGTATTGACTAGAAATTCTACTAGAAAAATTTGAATAAAGAAGTAATAGAGTATATGCGAAAATGTATACCATATTAAAAGCAAAAGATTAATGGAAATCCGACCCGTAATCTAACCGTAAGTAAATTTATCAAATATGTTTCGATATAAAATACAAAAGAGTGAAACTGGCCATAGCCTTTACAAACGAATAGATCCTATATTTTGGATTACCGAAATTTATACTTTCGGACAATGGAGGAAAGTTTGTCAATAATCTTATAAAAGAGTTAAGCAAAATGTTCGGAATAAAACATATTACAAAAAGCAATGCTGAAGGATCACATGCCAGATTAGGGGAATATTTAAGACTAGCAGAAAATCCTGTCGTGCGACAGAAGCAATGTTATAAGCATTTATGTAATCAATTATTATTCAACTAGTTGAAAAGTCTGTCGTACGACTAAAGCAATGTCATAAGCATTTATGTAATCAATTATTATTCAATTATATTACATAATATTTACTTATAAAAGTATTATTTTCATTATATTCATTTCAAATAGTCCATGAAAAAAGCGAAGCACGATCCAGATTTGCAACCAGAAAGTAAAGTAGCATGACCAACGCACAAATTCACTGAAACAACGGAAGGATTTTTTTCGTTCACATTCGAAAACACATACAGACAGAAATTCACTACCATCCATCGCATTCGAAGAAAATCGCAAAATCAAATTTTATGATTATGACTATGATATTTTTCCTTAGGGGCGTTACGTAGTAATCATGATCTTCGAGCTTCGTGCCACACAATCATAAATCTGACTGTAAAATATTCACGGTGAAATCTGAACTTCATTTCAGTTGAGCTTCGCTCGTGTAATGCGATCGAAAAATAAAATGAGCAGTTGAAGTTTTAAAATGCTTTTGGTTCACTTCTTTGGAACCTTTTTTTTTTTTTTTTTTTTTTAATTTCATTTTTATTTTATTTCTGAGGACAACTTATACTAGATAAAAATGACATAAAAATCTATCTTAATATCTAACAATTCATGTACTTAATTCTATCTTACTGACCCTTCGCGGGTACTCTAAAATATTCTAATCTAACTTACTATTTGCCTTTCGGCATCTAAAGTATTGTTTTTTTTTTTTTTTTTTGTCCTTAGGACAGACTTTATTGTTTAGGGCTTACTGGCCAAGAAAACTAAGAAAAACTTGGCGCTCTATACATTGTTATTATTATTACCTAACCTAAATCTAAATCTAAAAAACCCTAATACCTATTAAAAAACACTTAATCTAACTTAATCTATGTCCGTAATAAATTTTTTTTTTTTTTTTGTTGCCTTACAACTAGGTAAGTGGGCCGTTATACCAACTAAACGATTAATATCCTATAGGCAGGGACGGTGAAGGCGGGGATTGGTTCTGGTGTAACCACCAAAAGAAGTGCCGCTCCTTATCACTCTCTCTCCTGTCTCGAGCAGGGATCGCTCTACTGAACCGGAGAAGATTTTCGTGTTCGCGGACGACATCCGATTCGTAGAGGAGTCGCCTGTCAACTGTTCGGCGCATCGCGTGGTAGATTACAGGACATCCTTCCGTGTCCTGGATCAAGCCGATCGAATCGAAATAGAGGAATGCTTCAGGTGGGACAAAGCCGTTGTGGCGTACCCTCTCATGGTACATATAATTGGGATAGTAAGCCCCGAAGATCAGACTGTTGGTAGAATTCATGCTTCTTGCAATGTGACTTCGTATTAATTTAATGATAAAATTGTCTATCCTCTTCACGTCTGCCCTGTTGTACAGGACCTCGTTAGGATAGTACTTCTTGTACTCAGACTCGGGTGTTCGATACAACCGGAGACAAGTCCTAAGACACTCTCGAACACCCTCATCTTTTCCATCTGGGAAGGACTCACGTTGAACCACAGGGGACACCCATACACCATGACTGGCCTTATGAGGGCCATGTAGCAGATGACCTTCACCCTGGTATCAAGTTGGCTGCTGTAAAACAGCTTACTTGCCACAGCAAAGGCTTTTCTAGCATTGGTCAGAGCCCTCTCTATATGTTTGTTAAAATACAGAAAATGATCCAACCAAATGCCAAGATATCTAACTACAGTTTTCACGGCTAACGTCTGACCCTGGGGGTCAACTATGCTGAACTTCTTCCAGTTTAAGCGCGTATCCCTTGAGGCCATGGCCAGCGGGGTACGGAAAAGGACAGTCTCACACTTCTGGAAGTTGATACGCAGCTTCCAGTCATCGCAATATGTCAAAGTATTGTCAAAGTCACGTTGCAACAAGGTATTAATGACTTCTACCTTCGGGCCTGATCTGTACGCCACTAAGTCATCGGCGTACGCGATTAGGTGCGGCATAGACCTTAGAAGATCTGCAGTGAAAATAGCAAACAATATCGGGGAACCAACAGCCCCCTGCTGTAGACCGTTAGTGATATTAAAAACTGTGGTAGAAGTTACGCCGCCACTTTTTACGATGAACTTTCTACCTGTTATCATGTCATATATCATGTATAGCAATGTTTTATGTAAGCCAAGCCTGACGAGCTTAAGGAAAAGGCCCTCTAGCCAAACGGTGTCGAACGCCTTCTCTAAGTCGATCAGACAGGCACCCGTACATTGTTTTTTATTTTTATTCCATTGAATGTCGGATACCAGCTTCGACGCGGCATGTGTGGTGTCATGCCCCGCCCTAAATCCAAACTGGTTGTCCGGTATAATATTGTTGTCCTCGACCCACGTTTTTCGGACTCGAATAACAATCTTTCCGAAGACCTTGCTGATACAAGGAAGAAGACTTATCGATCGGAGGTTTGACGGGATGCTTTTGTCTTTGTCCCGTTTAGGGATTGGTTGCACCACGGCTATCTTCCAACGTTCCGGGTAATATGCATTACTGAGCGCGTTGTTGAACAGTGTAGTGTAAATTTCGACTGCCGCCGGAGGGAGATGACTAAGCACGATGTTCGGGATACCATCCATCCCAGCTGATTTCTTGTTCTTCATATATTTAAGGATCCTCTGGAGATCTTCTTGGGAAATCACTATCTGGTTTCCATCATTGGCTACGGCATTGTTTGCCATATTTTCGTCATTGAATCTGGAAAAACCGTGATTCTCCGAACGCCATTGACTTATCTCGTTACGGAGATAGAAGTGGTTTAATCGGGCTCTGTTCTCCAGATCGTGGTTCGGACTACGAACCTCGTTGACCGTATACACTCTCTGGAAAACAGCACCAATTGTTTTAACCTTCTCCTGGGGATCTTCGACCATGAAAAAGTCGCTGTCTAGCACGGCCTCATCTGGATCAACATTGATTGAGGTCAGTAGTTGTTCGTTGTCAGTTGTTCTGGGCAGTCTAACGATCTGAATGTCATTTTGATCTTTCCTTCTGAATATTTTATTTACTTGCGGGAACATACCCGGGTTGCTGGATCGTACAGCCCGGATTTTATTGCCCCAGTGCAAGCTTATAGCTAAATTGTAATTGATTTTTATTAGTTGTTGGAGGTTTTTGATCTCTGACTTCAGGGATCTGACTTCCAGACTTCTTGGATCTGTAAACCGTCTGTGCAAGAGTTTAAGTCTTGACAGCAGTCTACTTTTTTGCACGTGGAGTGCATCAATGGTGGCATTCCGATAAACATCAGAGTCATCGGAGTGCACTACCTTCGGAATTGTCTTGTCCATTGTACGTATTATGGCATCGTCCATTCGTCTGAGGTACCCGTCAACCTCTTCATTTGTAAGGTTTCTGTTCGTTGGTGGATTGATCGCACTCGAACGGAGTTCAGTGGATAAAGCCCTGGAGAAACGTGGCCATCGAACCTTATTATAATTAAAAGGGTTTCTCTGGACATATTCCCCCAGTTCAACCACCTCGTTTGGGATCTGGATAACCGCTGAAAAAGCACGATGATCACTATCGTATTCTATCGTGCTTAAGCAGTTCCGTGTGCTTCTATTTATGTCATGTAAAGTCAGTCGTCTGTCTATCAATAGTAGATCCAGATAATTTC